>JAJOZX010001085.1:0-262500 GCA_023014485.1 Bathynomus jamesi
TCTACAGATTCCATCTCTAACACGTCACACCCCTAAGTGAAACATTTACAAAGTATAATAAAAAATTAAATGATGTTCCTTATATTCTACAATCTTGTTTTTCCTCTTCTTCCACAGAACCGTGAATGACGATGAGGTACAGCACCACTTCATCGATATTACAGACGACCCCGATGACAGTGTAGTTGTGGTTACAGACTCCGCCCCCGCTGACGAACCCTCACCAGCGACACCTGTAACTCCACCACGTGGCAGTTCAAAACGGAGGCACGATGATGACGAACCTTCCATGTCAGGTATAAAACGGGCCAGGAGTGCACCAGTTGCTAGACCCCCAGTAGTACAGCCCCAGCCCTCTACGTGTTACGACACAACCCCCATGCTATCTCCTTCCTCAATTAAAGTTATACCCCCTTATTCCTGTTCAATTCCGGGTGCATCCTCCATATCAGCAGGTTCTCGCTCTGTAGAGGGAGGAGGTATAACATTCGAACTGGTGCGCACCACTAACCCCACCCCGGTCCTGACTAGAAATCGGTATCTAGTAAGGGTTGAACCTGGAACCCTGTATAGCAACGGTGTTGAACAACGACTGCGGCGCGTAGTTGAACGTATTGTGGAGTTTTCCCTTCAGGACCGCGACGAACGTGAAGTCAGGACGAGGTTGTCCTTCGGGTTCGGGTCAGCTGACGGGGATGTAGATGATTTTGGGCAGTAATACCATTCAGACGCTTGGCAGCTGTGGATATAGAATATATCTTGGGGCGTATAATGCAGGCCTCTCAAAGTCGTATCGCTTTCAACATGGATAACTTTACGATAGATATTGACAAAGTATTCCGTGTTGCGGGTCATAGTGACACACCTTATACTCTTAACTTCAATTCTCAGACTATTTACAGACGGCATATAAACGCCGATCGTAGTTGCGCCTTTATCGCAGTAGTCTTGGCCCGTATGTTTACTGTGCTAAATACACTGTTCCAAAAAATTTGGTCGCCTATGGTTGTGCAGCGTGCTCGTAAACTGGCTTCAGATTGCAAGCTTGAGTTTGATTGTAATATGGGTCCAGCAGAGCTGATAAGGGTAGAGCAGGAAATGAATGTTCTTACAGTTGTATTTGGAATGAATGATCGTCGTAGGACTAAGTATTTTTAAAATTTGTGCGAGAGATCGCACGAGACCTCTACTTATTTTCGGACTGTCAGGGTCAACGTATCTCCCCATCCGCAATATAAGGGACCTTTACACGAGTTATGACAAAAGTCGAAAATATGGATCGCATCATGATTTGTTTAAGGGATGTCTTGAGTTTGCGGATGATATAGTGAAGCATTGTAAGGAATGTCACATGGTATGTGAGCAGTGTAAAAGCCCAAAATGTGAAAGTCGTGTAGTTGAAGTTGAGAAGAGGGAATGTAATGGGTGTGCAGACGTACATTTTTCAATAATAAATGCTTTGAGCTACATAAGTTAATTGGCACTTGCAGGAAAATGAGAATCTGTTATTGTTGTTGGTTAGCCGATCAGCCCACCCTGATCGAGCAAGCCGGCGGCACGCAGGTAACCGATCGCCCTCTCCGGAGTCGACAAGAGGTTCAGCGCACTAGTGATGTTGTGTTGTGTTCGTTGTTGTGCTAGAGCGGTACAGTCTGTCATAATGTGTTCAATTGCTTGTGGTGTGTCCTGGCACAGGTGGCAGGTGTCGTCTATGGAGTTGTATAGTCTGTGTTTATATGTCCGTAAGTTGGGGTGATGTCCACATCGGAATCGTGCTAAGTTAACTCGATCCGATCTGCTCAGGCTGATCTCTGACCTGTTAATGGGTGGCGGCTTCGCACCTAGGACCGCATTCGGACCGAGTCGTGTCAGTGCTTTGTGGGTTATGTGTGTGTGTGTGTGTGTGTTTTCTGTACTGTGTGATGTCTGTGGGGCGTGGTATGGAATGGAGTATTTGGTTATAATGTCTCTCTGGTGTTACCTTAATGGTGCGAGGTGTCGGTGCATGATTGTACATGTAGTGGCGGGTGTTGTGGGTTAGTTGTCGCTGCTGCCATGAATTGTGTTCCCCTCATGTCTAAATGTTCCCTAACTTCCAGTATTTTTGTTTCTGTGTGCAGGTGTTCTATTAGTGTTGTTTGAGTGCATCCTGTAACGATACGAAGTGCGTTGTTTTGTATTGTGTGTAAGTTGTTTATGTGTGTGTTTGAGATAATGGGTGCCCAGCATGGACTAGCGTAGTCCATAACTGAGCGAATATATTCTTTGTATATGAGTGATGTTGTTTCCTGCTGGCGTCCAAAGTTTGTGCCTGTTAGTACCCTAAGCGTGTTAAGTCTTGACGTACATTTGTTTTTAATGTCCTGAATGTGGTTTGCAAAAGATAATGATGTGTTGTATGTGACCCCAAGTATTTTGGTCCTGTGAGTGTGTGGAATGTTGATGTTGTTTAGTGTAAGCTGTGGAATTACCTCGTGTTCTTTTGTGTTGCTCGTAAGCAAGGTGATGGTTGATTTTGTGAGCGCTACTTTGAGTCTATTGTGTGTGAGCCACTCTTGTATACTGTTTATATATGTTTGTAGGTTATTTGTAGCGGTGCCGATGTTGTTGTGGGTGGATGTTATAGTAATGTCATCTGCATATGATGATAAGGTAAGCTTGTTATCTATGGGTGTTGGAATGTCATGCATGTATAAGTTGAAGAGTGTTGGTGAGAGAACAGAGCCTTGAGGGACCCCGTTCGGAAAAAGCTTGTTTTTGGATGACTTGCCATTAAATGTGACATGTGAGTATCTTCCTGAAAGATAGTTGCTCAGCCACCTTTTGATGTTATTGTGCATGTTTGTGTTGAGTATGAGTATGATGATGGTGCATACGCTGACTCCTTTGTATCAACAGGGCCAAAAATTTATGGGGTCGGGGTGAGGGTGAGGAAAGAGCTGAAATATGTCGTGAAGGCGAAGGGCATCACGCTTAACCTGGCGAACCGACGAGTCGTTAACTTTGACTCGTTGAAGGGCTAGTGTGCTTAGAAGATGAGGGTCACCAACCACTCCAACTGACTGTAGGAACCCACAATTTTCAGGCACAGAAACTGGGGTGTGTGAAGGAACTTAGGGGCACAAAGGTGTGTCGTAACACCTATAGGAAACATTACCTGGTGCCTGGCGCCTATGATATAGTACCTTTTGGTGTGTGTGTGTGTGTGTGTGTGTGTGTGTGTGTGTACAGAAAAAGTCCTAAGCTCCGCCCACTGTAAGATCAATCAAAGGGTCACGTCACTCCTGCTACTACCTTGGCATATCTCTACCCCTGCGTGTTCAGTTGGCCGCTGCAAGCCCTGGCTCACAGACGTATATTTGAAGAATTCTCGCGTAGACGAAAAATAGTGATGGCGACTTTTGATATTGCATGTTCGACGTTTATGAAGTGATATTCGGTAAAGTCGGAAGATGTGGTGAATACTGAAAGACGGCCTAGCCCTCCTCCTTTGAGAATTTTAAGGCTACATTGAACCGTACGAAGCTTAATGAACAAGATGTTCAAAGCGTACATATACTGTGGGATGAAAGAAACAACGCGTGCAGAAGAGAAGCAACGGGTATGGGTAGTGAGTCTTGTTGATGAGTGGTGCGACAAGCGGTATTATGTCATGCTGCATCATACCGAGTACGCGTACCCTGCGGCTGAAAATTTAAACCTTGTCATCATGGACAAGCTAAAGTACGTTTACCACTACATTCATATATATCATGACAAGGTTCGCAGTGAGGTTGTGGCTAAAGGCCTGTGTGAGTTTTTTATAGAATTTAGAGACGAGTATCAACTGTTAAACAAAAAGGATAAATACGGGGACATGTTTCTCTCAAATAGTGCGCCGGATTGTTAATGTGCTTAGTTTGTGGAAAGGAACGTCTAGTGCGCATTCCGATAAAACATTAAACCGATAATGCCCCATGTATCGGAAAAATTGCCCGGTATAATGGGTACAAGTACTCGCGTGATTCTTTAATGCTGGAACAAATCCGGACACGAAACATTAACGCATGGTATGACTCACTCCTCCACACCTGTCTCCGAGCCAAACCGCGCACCGGCTGCTCATAGTCATCTCAGAGCTTGACCCGACTGGTTGTGCACTCTCACAATAGAAAACGATGGAGCTTCCTTTGAGCAGCATTCTCAATGCCGTATACGACGTGCCCCGGACGAAGTCATTGCGTGTGTTCAGACGTAAAACCGGAGCCATTAACTATATACTGGAAACGACTTGTAGACAAGCAAACTCTGGTAAACGTGATGTTGTTTATTTAAGTGTTGAGGAGATGAATAGAGTCTTCCTGATAGTTGAGAAGGGGTGAGGATCGTTATAAAATACCTGCAGGTGTTGGTACAAGAAGAGAACAAATTAGTGATACCCCCTCATTTGCCATTGTTTGTACGTTGTGTATAAATAACGATCAGCCATGCACTGATATACGACTGATATGGAAGACGTCTGATAATAACGTTCTTGGCCCCACGCGAAACAGCTTCATCCTCGACAGAATGTTTGAAATCGTTGTTTTCCGCAAACTAAAACCTATATTAGACGCACGTGTTACAGATATGGTTTATTTTGATATGGTTCTTGAATACGCATACACCACTCTGCTCGACGGGTTTACCGAATGTAGGAATGAACATGTCGAGAATGGTCTAGAGCTGGATGCTTATTTAAAAGGTTTAGACTCTTCGAAATATCGTGAACTTTGGCACAAAGGACTTGAGCGGTACAGGGCAGAGCTCACCTACACTGTTCACCCTGAAGAGTTGTATCTTCATATAATGAGCAGCTGTCGTTACGACTTGGAAGATTATTCCAACTGCCGCAATGCGTTGTGAAGAAGAGTTCACGATTGAAAAGCTCGGATCGGTAAGAAAAAAACATCGATGTTAGAGGAGTGTCTATAAACTTGAACTTAATAATGATGTTGTGGCTAACGACGCCCTCTTTGTGCGTGCTTTTGATTGTATTCTGTCCATGTTTAAAGATAACTTGCAACCAATTGTGAGGGGGGCATAAAAATAGTAATGAACGATATGAAGGCCGTTTACATCGAGTACAGGCACCCGCACACCTTGAGTGGTGAAATAATACTAAATCGTATTTATTGTATAGTACTAAACAAAAGTGATGTAACTGTAGACTCCATCACGTGCGAGTTTAGTATTTTAGTTAAGCGCGGTAGAACATAGTGTATTTAGTTTGATTTTATATAAGTTTTGTGTTTATATATAACACTGGGGAACAAATTTCAATTTTTTGTCTATTGAATTAGATTTGACAGTTACTTCTAGGTAATTTGGGTGCGCTGAGCACGAATTTTTACTCGGTTTTGCTCTATCAGGTCCTGATTTTGCTCAACACCCCTCCTCTTTCGTCGTATTCATAAAAAGGTTTTTTTCTCAATACTCGCTGTCTTTTTGCAGTTACACATTATGCAACTAGGTTTTTATCTAGGTATTTGTACCTATTGTTATGGTATTGTTGTATTATGTATATTTTTATATGTAACACCCTAAAAATATTTTTAATTTTGTCATTTTTAACCCATTTTAATATTAGTAAATTAAGCTAAAAATATCATAGAATTCTAAAATTTTCTCGAGCGTTCCTGTTCTCTGTAGAGTATTCTAGAGGGACAACTAAAATATAAAAGCGACTCGTTTCCAGAGTTAATCAGTCAATTCAATCAGTCAGTCAGTCAGTCAGTCAGTTGAGTTAGTTAATTAAGTTTGGGCATTAACATAATTTTGAATTGGCATATGATTTAGTGAGTAATTTTGTCATCGTGATTTAATATAGTTGATTTAATTAGACGTAATTTATATTGTACCTACTCATCCGTGTTTCTAGTTTAATTTCATAGATTGTAAGTACCTATTTCATAATAAGTACCTATTTAAACTAATTTTTTGTGTTTATATTTCAGATTTTCTTAAATTTATATGAATTAAGGGCTTTAAATACCTTTACAAATTGGCAGAACAATCAAGCAATATGTCATCAAGCACTAGAAAGTTCAAATGCAAAACAACCCTGATTCCTTCTGTTATATATGTGGAAATTTTACACTTCCACATCAACGAGCAAATATAACTGACTTCGTAAAAAGAGCTTACTTAGCTTATTTTGGCATAAAACTGGGGGACCAAGATAAATCGTGGGCTCCACATAAAGCCTGCACTATATGCATTGAAAGACTGCGACATTGGACGAAGGGTTCGGATTCAAAAATACCTTTTGGAGTTCCGATGGTAAGTTTATGATTTCATAAAACTACGTAATTTAATCACTAGTATACTGTAACTTACCTAAATGTAATTGTAACTTAGGTACATAAACAAAAATGTACAGAAAATGTTTATAAGAATCTCAAATATTGCATAAGGTTGAAACACATAGAAATGTTAAATGTTTGGGTGATAACTTTTGATAAAATTCATAAAACAAGTCTCTCGTCGCTTTTGTTAACGCTTTACAATTTTTTTTCCATATCAGGTGTGGCGAGAGCCTACTAACCACGAGACCGATTGCTACCTTTGCTTTGTCAAGACTTCGGGCTTCACTAAGAAAAATAAACATTGTATCGAGTACCCAAATTTCGACACCGCGATACGACCTGTGCTACATTCAAATGAGATCCCCATTCCAAAATTTAAGGGTCTGCCAACTCAAGAATTAGTTGAAGATGTTCCTGAAAATATTGTTATGCACTTTGAGGAGTCAGACACCGATTTTGACCCCAGCGTATTTGAAAGTCAAAACGATCCGCAAAAGTTTAACCAGGCCGAGTTGAATGATCTTGTAAGGGATCTAAATTTGCCAAAAAAGGCTGCGGAAATTTTAGCTTCAAGACTTAAAGAGAAAAACTTGCTTACTTCAAACACATACATTTCATTTTACAGAAAAAGAGAAGAAGAACTTGTTAAATATTTTAGAACAGAGGATAGTTTAGTATATTGCTGCGACATAGTTGGTTTGTTAAAGAAGATGGGGGTTGAGTCTTACGATGCAAATGATTGGCGCTTGTTTTTAGACAGTTCGAAAAGAAGTCTTAAGTGTGTGTTGTTGCATAATGGCAATCTATACGGCTCGATACCGATTGGGCACTCAACAAAATTAAAAGAAAAGTATGAACATATAGAAAAGGTTTTAAATCTTATCAAATATAGGGAGCACGAGTGGATCATATGTGTTGACTTAAAAATGGTTAATTTTCTGCTAGGACAACAAGGAGGGTATACTAAATATCCCTGCTTCCTTTGCTTATGGGACAGCAGAGCCAAGGAAGAACATTATTTCAAACAAATCTGGCCAGCACGAACATCACTTACTGTCGGAGAAAAAAACGTAATTAATCCACCTTTAGTGAGCAGAGATAAAATCATATTTCCTCCTCTGCATATAAAACTAGGCCTCATTAAACAATATGTAAAAGCTTTAGATACGAACGGCGAGTGTTTCAAATACATAACTTCAAAATTTCCAAGTTTAAGTTATGAAAAAATCAAGGCGGGAATTTTCGACGGTCCACAAATAAGAACAATGATTAAAGACAGCAATTTTCCTAATGTCATGAATGAACGCGAAAAAATGGCTGGTTCTCATTCGTGGACTTGATAGAAAACTTTTTAGGCAATTGTAGGGCAGATAACTACGAAGAAATCGTAAAAAAACTTTTAAGGGACTACAAAGAGTTAGGTTGCAATATGAGCATAAAAATGCATTTTTTGAATAGCCATCTTGACCAATTTCCAAGTAATTTAGGTGATGTAAGTGACGAACAAGGGGAAAGATTCCACCAAGATATCAAAATTATGGAGGAACGGTACCAAGGCCGCTGGGATTCCCACATGATAGCTGATTACTGCTGGTGCTTGAAAAGAGACCTGCCATCAACAAGCAAATACGCTAGAAAGTCTTACAAAAGAAAATTTTTGCCACAGTGAAAGCTTCATATCTGTTTGTTTTTTTATTTTAAGTCATTTCTATCGTTATAATGTAATTTTACTGTAGTTTGAACTGCTTGTATTCATGAAACTTGAAAAAAAAAATTAACACATGACTTAATTTTTTAGTCCTAATTTGAAAAATCTGGAAAATGGCACATAGGCTGTCGACAAGAATCAGGACCTGATAGAGCCAAACCGAGTTGAAATTCGTATTCAGCGCACCCAAATTACCTAGAATCAAGTGCCAGATATCATTCAATAAAATACGTGTTGCCCAGTGTAATTAATTGAGGGGTCCCGCGTCTTAAGGTACCTAGGCGCCAAAATTAAAATTCGCCAGAAATCGTCTCCAAAGTTCAGCAATATTCTCGCAATAGTATCTCTGTTATTAATTGAGGTAGAACGTTCATTTTTGGCTAAATTAGAGTTCTAATTATGCTAATGAAGATGTTGATGAGTTTTTGGAATAGATTTTCATATTTTATATTTTATATATATATATATATTTTTTTTTTAATTGTTTGATTTTCTTATTATGCCGAACTTTGGGTGAACGTTTGGCTGGCGATAGAGGTGAAAAAAGTAGTTCGCTTCATAAGGTTTTCAACCATAGTTCTAGTATCGTAAGGTCACTATAACCCAAACCACGCGATAGAGGAAGGGTGAAAATAGTGATATCCATCAAAAACACGTTTTCGCCTGTGGTGGCGCTTAGATATCTTAAGACGCGCGACCACTCATATATTAATGGGTATATAGTTTTATCCTGTACTATTATTATTTTTATATAAGTTTTGGTGTTTGTATATAGGGGCGTATTTGCTCGTACATATATTAAATGCTTATATAGTTTTACCCTGTACTAATATGTTATTTAAGAATGTACGAGGGCCACTCAATATATTTTGTCTCACCTTTTTTTTTCTTTCCAAGTTTCCTTGTAAGTTCCACAAATTTTGTACACAAATCTTGTAGTTACATATATTTTTTACAAGTTTTTATTTTTCCACATAGTCTCCATCCTTTTCCACGACTTTCCTCCTACCTCGAAACAAAGGCCTTTATTCCTTGCTGGTAAAAGTCCGCTGGGTTCCGTTGGAACCACCTCTTAACCTCCTCAACAACCTCATCGTCACTCTGAAACTTTCTTCCACGAATAGCATCCTTCATTGACCCAAACAAATGGAAGTCTAAAGGTCCCAGATCCGGGCTGTATGGAGGGTGAAGCGCATTTTTGTGATGGCCTCTCATGTTTGTAAACTGTTGTATAGTGTTGCGTTATCGTGCAAAGGAAGGACGTCTTCAGTTTTCTCTCCGATCGAACTCTCTTTCTACGTCTTTGGAGTCTCTGTAGGGTAGAAATATATGCCTCTGAGTTGATTGTTTGTCCTTTCTTCATAATGTGCACAAGAATCACCCCTTTCATGTCCCAGAAGATGGTGGCCATAACCTTTCCTGCAGAGGGAGCCATTTTGAACTTTTTCTTGCGTGGCGAGTCTGCGTGATGCCACCCCATGGATTGGCGTTTTGTTTTAGGTTCAAAGTGGTGTACTCATCCCCAGTCACAATTCGTGAAGGGAAGTCATCCCCTCCTGTCTCATATCGAACCAACGACTCAGTAGCAATTTCTTTTCTTTGGGCTTTGTGATCTTCAGTCAGTTGGCGAGGAACAAACCGTGAACACAGTTTTGAGTATCCCAGTTGCTGAATTATCGTATTCACACTTCCTACACTAATTCCTAGCTCCGGTGATAGCTCCTTGTATGTGACGCGCCGATTTGATCGAATGATGCCGTTAGCACGTTGCACAGTGTGAGATGTCACAGCCGATGGCAGGCGACGGCTGCGTGGCTCATCACCGAGGCTGGCTCTCCCTCTCTCCGATGATCTCACACATTTACACCAGCGTCAAACTGCACTTCGATCAACAACAGCATCTCCGTAAAGGTTTTGTAGACGTTTGTGAATATTTCTGTTTCCTTCTCTGCGGTTAAGAACTCGATAACAGCTCTCTGTTTACGACGCACATCACTGTCAGACGCCATTTTCGAAACTGCGTTAAACATCAATTTTATACAAGGGCATTTAAAAGCGGTTTTATACAAGGAGGGGAGGTTCAAACTAGAAAAATCCGGTTATGTGAAGTGCAGAAAGTTCAAACTTACAGCCCAAAAGACATTTCACCCCATGACCTATTATTTAGCTAAGAAAAAAGGGTAGGGCAAAAAAAATTTAGTGCCCTTAGTATATATATATCCTTCGCTTAATGTGTATTTTTGCTGTATATTATTTTTGAATGTATATCTATTTCCTATATATTTCATGAATTATTTCCCGTAACTCGTCTAAATAAACATAATGATGTAATGGTGTTTTATTTAATTCTTTTGGTTGTATATATGAACAATATTAAGGAATAACTGGGGAGATGGGGTACCCCCCCAGCTTTCTTGGGGGCTTCTCCCCTTATTTGGCACCATGGGGGTCGCACTGGGAGAGGGGGAAGGAGGGTTGGCACCTTGCAACATTTGATCAACGGGTTGGGTACGATTCGATGTGGCCGACTCGATGCGACCCCACTCGATGTGGCCGACTCGATGTCAGGACAACTTGATGTGATATCCCTAAGGGATATTTTCGTTAGTTTTAACGAAAATATCACAACTTAACCTAACCAATCGTCAAGGGCGTACAGTTGACCTAACCGGGCATTCAGTTAACCCACATTAAATATATAAAGAAAATGAAATCGACTTGGCCTGGCATCGACTTGGCTTGACATCGAGTTGTCCTGACATCGAGTCGGCCACATCGAGTTGGGTCGCATCGAGTCGGCCACGTCGAATTGTCCTTGCCCCTTGATCAACATTGAAATTGATTTGCACTCTACCATTTTACGGCCATACTACTAATGACAAATACCATCGTTTTTCTTTTTCATGATGGAAGCCCAAGGTGGGCAACAGGTCAATAGCAAAGATGCCCCAAAATATAGCTTCCCTCACCAGCTATCTGCTAAGCAGATAGAAAACAGTTTTGGCACAGGGTCTAGGGCTTAAAGTTTTGGTTTTTGGCTAAAAAAAATGTTTTTTCTTTGATGTATTCGATCCAACGTAACGGCAACGAGTTTCTTGCATATATTGAGGTTCTGAGTGCAGTGGTCTGGGAAGCTTTAAGCCGTAGACCCTTTCCAAAAGCTGGGTCCTATCTGCCAAGCAGATAGCTGGTGAAGGAAGCTATATTTTGGAGCCTCTTTGCTAGTGACCCGTTACCCACATTGGGCTTTCATCATGAAAAAGAAAAAGTATAGTATTTGCTATTTACCATTACTTATTTAGACTATAGTGGATTTAATTTTCCCAGAAGAGTTCTTTGTTCCATGCACGATCTGTGTGTATATATATATATATATATATATATATATATATATATATATATATATATATACAGTACATTCTTAAAATTTGAAAAATTCCAGCAACTGGTGACCAACGAAACAAGTACATCGGCGAGAGGTTTGCAAAATGGGAAGACCACTCAGCAATGGATTGAATTGGACTGAATAACTTTTATTGATAAAATAATTAACAATTTACAATTTTTGTTTTTGTTTTAACATAAATAATTGTGAAAAAACTATTTACTTTATTTAATTTGTCCTTCAAGTTGTAATTAAAAATAAAAGAGAGTTGTTATTAATAGAACATAGATGATGAAGGAGAATTATTAATTGCAGTATGTAGTAATCTTAAATTATTATTATCGATATAAAACAAATACAAAGTCATTATTGAAAGTATGATATCACTACCATAAAAGAAATCAATATTGGACATGAGAGAAGAACAATAACAAGTTTAGAGGAGGAGAGAGTAGATACCAATCGACCAGGGACGTACTCGGAGGTGTACGTTAGAGAGAAGATAGAAAATGCTGGAACTCCTATTTGTCCTGTCACTGTCCTCTTTAGCTGATCTTTTTCCGTGTCTTCTCTACCTTGTGAGTAGTCCAACATCCTCTCAAACACACTCTTCTCTCCCCATTCCTCACAACAGATACATGCATCTTTCACACTAAATAATCTTTTCAAAATTTAAAAAAATTGCATCAAGTTCAAGAACCTCAAAGGCCCCTAGGGAGGGGACCATAAATGTCCCCACTTCTGTCTCCCCCACTGCCGATACCGGGAGCGCAGACCCGAATAGCGGGCCTGGATCTGCTACCGACCATTCGAGATGTTCTGGGCCTCTGCCTCATTCACTTTTCATTAATTTCTTCAACATTCATGGTTTTTTCTCAAATTTTCAATCTGTTCAATGCCACCTCTCCTCCTTTAAACATCATCTTCTTTCAATCACTCAAACTCAGGTGTCTGGAACGACTGACAGCAACCCCTTTTCTGTAACTCTTACTTTCTCTATACTCAATTTCACTCCAAAGGGGGATGTTGACTTGTTGAGTATATGTAAGCAATCACTAAACTTCCCGTATTCCCGAACTCGAATCCTCCGAATTCTATACCCTCTGGCTACGGTTTACATGCCACTCTCAAACTAAATACATCTGCGCTGTTCACCTTTCTTCTAATTCTACTAACTATCCAAAATTATTTCACTACCCAACTTCCAAAGTGGAATACATTCTATCTCGCTCTCCCTTTGCTGAAATCTTCATTTTAGATTTCAATGTTCATCACCTTTGGCTTTCCTCCCATTTCATTAACATCCTTGTTGAACTAGCTTACAATTTTTCTATCCTAAATGACTTAGAGGAGAATGTACAGCAACCTACTCGTATCCTCGATCACAGTGGAAATAGGCCAACATTCTTGATTCATTTCTTACCTCT
This sequence comes from Bathynomus jamesi, assembly GCA_023014485.1. Classification (NCBI taxonomy): domain Eukaryota; kingdom Metazoa; phylum Arthropoda; class Malacostraca; order Isopoda; family Cirolanidae; genus Bathynomus; species Bathynomus jamesi. The sequence continues at coordinate 12,847 of JAJOZX010001085.1, forward strand.
CATCCCTCTTCTAACTCTATCCAACTTTTTCTCCGTTAGGCTTCTCCGACCACGATCTTATATTTGTTTCCTCTCCTATCGCTCCAATTCGGACTTTGGGCCGCTAATTGGGAGGCCCTTAGGCAGTACTTCTGTGATTTCCCATGGAATGATTACTGCTTCCGTGGCAGGGACCCTTCGGAGTGTGCTGAGGGCATCACGGAGGTGATTCTCTCGGGCATGGAGGTGTACATTACATATTCTATTCGTACTACTAATGCAAAAAAAAAACCTTGTTTGAACTTTACTTGTTCTAATGTTCTCCGCAACAGAAAGAAGTTGCTCAGAAGGTACCGTCGTCATCCAACTCCCGACTTTCACTCACCTTATATTTCTTCCCGGAATCGTGCAAATCGACTCGCCAAAAATTCCTTCATCCGACAAAAATGTGAAAACCTATCCATTTCTAATTCTTCTTGCTCCTTTTGGCATCTAGCTAAGAAACTGTCCAATATCTTTACTTCCTCTTCTTTCCATCTTCTTTTTCATTTTGATGGCCGAGTTGCCGTCTCTTCTTCTGACAAAGCTGAACTCTTCGCTCAAACTTTCGCTTCCAATTCAACCATGGACGATTCCGGTGCTGTTCCTCCATCTCCTCCTCCCTCTGACCTTATTATGTCTGAATTTAGAATATCTTTTAAAGATGTTTTTTTCTGCTCTATCTGGGCTCAACTCTAGGAAGGCATATGGTACTGGTGGTGTTCCTCCTGTTGTATTTAAGAACTGTGCTTCTGTGCTGACCCCGTACCTAGGCAAACTCTTTCGATTTTGTCTTTCACCGGGTACTTTTTTTTTACTGGAAGTTCGCTTTCATTCAGCTTATCCCAAAGAAGGGTGACCGTTATCGACCTTCCAACTATCGTCCAATTGCTTTGATTTCTTGCCTTTCTAAAATTTTTAATCTATCCTTAATAGGAAGATTCTTAAACACCTCTCTTCTCACAATCTTCTTTCAGATTGTCAGTATGAGTTCCGCAAAGGACGCTCTATTGGCGATCTTCTTGCATATCTCTCTGACTCTTCGTCATCCTCGTTTCGGGATTTTAGAGGAACTTTTGCTATTGCGCCAGACATATTGAAAGCTTTTGATAGAGTGTGGCACAGGGTCTTTAATTTCCAAACTGCCCTCATTCGGTTTCTATCCTTTTATCTGTGTCTTCATCTCCAATTTTCTTTCTGGTCGATCTATAGCTGCGGTTGTAGATGACCACTGTTGTTCTCCTAAAGCTATCAACAGTGGTGTTCTACAGGGTTCTGTCCCGTCACCCACTCTTTTCCTTTTATTTATTAATGATCTTTTAATTCGCACTTCCTGTCCTATTCAGTCTCATGCCGATCATTCTACTTTTCACTTCTCCAGCCACTTCATAAAGCGTCCCTCACAGCAGTCACTTCATGATTCGAGTAGGACGGCTGTGGAACACCTGAACTCTGATCTTTCTGTTATCTTTGATTGGGGCAGAGATAACTTTGTGGCTTTCAATGTCTCAATAACTCAGTTCCTCCATCTGTCTATTCGTCACAATCTTTCACACAACTATCCCCCTACCTTCAATAACACACCGCTGAATCCTTCCTCTTCTCTTAACATTCTTGGTGTTTCCTTTTCTCGTGATCTTTCCTTAAAAGATTACATATACTCTCTTTCTAAAACAGCTTCTAAGAGGTTAGGTGTACTGTACCGCCTCCGCGGTTTCTTTACCCCCACTCAGTTCCTCTTTCTGTACAGGGGTCTTGCTCGCCCCTGTTTGGAGTATGCTCGTCATGTGTGGGGTGGCTCAACCCACACAGCCGTACTTGACTGGGTGGAATCAAGGCTTTTCGTTTCATCAATTCCCCGCTTCTTACTGATTGGCCTCAATCTCTCTCTCTTCCCTGCAATGTTGCCTCACTCTCTCTTAACTATCTGACTGCAGAAAAAAAGAAAAACTTTTAGTATTGTCTTTTTCTCTACTGTTACGATTAGGACGCTACTGCTATCTCATGCGTGGGAAGAGAGGCTTGGAACCTCTATAAATAACACCATTTAACTTCAGCTGTAGGTAAATATTTAGAGGGGATAATAGCGAGTAGGATTGTTGACCATTTGGATTCTTACAAGTACTTGGGGACTCCAACATGGGTTTAGATGGCATAGGTCGTGTCTCACCATCATGCTCGAGTTTTTCTACGTCATGTTGAGTGAGTATGATAAGAGTAGGGCGATTGATTAGAAGGCCTTTGATAAGGTACCTCACCGCCGGCTAATGGCTGAAGTGCGCGCGCTGGGTATTGGTGGGGAAGTAGGTAGTGGATTGGAAACTGGCGAAAAATGCCACAAAGTTAATCCCTTTCGTTAGGCATATGGGCTACAATCGACGCTTACGTGACGCGGGTTCAAAGATGTCGATTTTAGAAGCATGTTTAGTTCAAATGATAACCCAACTCGCAACAATGGTTAGAAGTTGGATTTGAAACGATTTAGGACTAGTATATGTGGGAATTACTTTAACACGTTGATAGTTTAAGATTAAAACATAAGAAAACTCTGCAGGAGTTCGCTTGCACGGTGTCTCTGTGAGCAAGGTAAATATAGAGCTGTTTATATACTTTTCTATCCAGTTTTCTACTACTGCTAGCATAGTTGAAAGACAAAATTTTCCCTGGCACCCGTTGCCATTGGTACCTCCTCGGTATGGGCCGCAAGGCCTTTTGAGGTACTTCTTTTCCTTGTAACTCCTTGTAACTCTCTAACTGCATGCCTCCTCCTTTAAGGAGAGCAAGCAGCACCAAACTTTCGACACTTACTCATTCCTTTTCTGTCCAGCTCTCTAATTCAAGGGTTAATCGGTATTTTCAATCTTTCATCAACTCAACCGGTGAACTCTTGAACAATCTTCTTCAATCCATCTTTATCCCTCCTGTCTATGACCTCCCACCTTTCAAACGCAGAGTGTCTAGACATCTCGAAAACGCCGGACGTTGATTTTGGCTCTCTTCTTCTTCTATGAGGGGGGGGGAGCGCTTTTCTAGACATTCGCCCTTGGCCCCGCCTTTCGCTTAAAAAACATTGATCACTTCCCACCATCATCCGCGAAAGTAGACTGAAGAAAAACACCTATGAAGGCATATCAAATACATAGGAACTATATGAAACAAAAAATAATGAGCACAAAATTATTTTTATTGAATATGATGAGAACAGTTAACATGTAACTGACAGAAAACACAGCATAGTTAGACATATCGAACCTCTTGACACAAGCACAAATTAACAATAATGATTAAGCACCTGAAAGGAAAGCATAGCAATCGTCAGGCAACTGGAACTATTCCAGTAGTTGTCTGAATTGTTGATGTTGATTACTGGGCAGATTCAGATTACAAATGCAACAATAACCTACAGGGTGTTCAAAAAGTCCCGTCACCCCCTACAAAATGTACATATTTAAGACCAATTTTATTTTTGTGATTAATTGTATTTATATGTGCTAGGTGTAATTTAAGAAACAAGTGACTAGCAACGCTTACTTTAATTAAGATAAATACAGTTACTAATTACAGTTACTAATCAAGAATATCTGTGTGTACACCGTGACGTGCGGTATGGTTTCATGCCGAGATCTTTTGTCATGTGATCTCTCATTGTGGACATGGGGACTGCAAGTTCTTGTGATCGTTTCCGAAGTGATTTTTTTCGGTGAACGAGCCACCGATGTAATCATACCTTCACACTGTTCTGCTCGTGTTGTTGGTCTTCCAGACCGTGGTCTGTCCTTGTTGGAGCCAGTTTCAAACAGCTTTTTCTCCCAGCTTAATACCGTCTTGTTTGGTGGTGCAGCTTTATTGAATTTTTTGTTGAAATCATTCTGGACATCATGCATCGTTTTGCCAGTATGTGACCGTTCATGAGCCCATGTGCTCATCACCATCCTTTCCTTCAGAGTGTAAGTGGACTGGTCTGCCATTGTTCACACAACTCTAACTCTAATACCTGGAAAAGAAAAAAAATGTCAATGAATCACATATAAACTCAATTAATCACACAAAAATAAAATTGGTATTACAATATGTACATTTTGTAGGGGGTGACGGGACTTTCGGAACACCCTGTACGTAAATTTTTCTGGCAAATATGTCCAAGATTTCATAGGCTATTACTTCAATATCTTTATGGGCAGCTAGTAAGGCAAGTCCTGAGGGCCTACGTCTTTAATCTTTTCATTGAAGAGAACGAGCGTTCAGCCGTTGCAGTGTTAATTGGAATTGTTGCAGCAATCTGGAGAAGAGTGTGGATGTTTGGATTCATATTCTTATCACAAAATCTACAGCAGTCTTGGGTTGTCCTTTTGTCTGTCGCCAGTACTGCTGCCAAACTTCGAATTCAGTTTCAATTTTCTCTCTCTTGATCGATGAATTCTCTGTATGTCTCCACAACAGGCTTGATATCAGCAGCGCTGTACTTAACACATTTGGCAAGAATCAGTACACTCATTCGTAAAGCTACACTATTGTGATCAGTGAATCTTTCAGATAAATCGCTGATGACATGATCGATAAAAAGTTATCGATGTCGCCGAAGGTGCTCGTAGAAGTTTCGGTTTGATTCGAACTTATAGCTGATTTTTTAGACGAAGACGATGTGGAGCCCTCAGGGAGGACCTCTTCAGTGACGTCACTAGTGGATAATGTATCAGATGTTTGAAGAGTAAGGTCACTAACAGTTGTATTGTTGTGCTCCTGACATACGTTTCATATTCCTACGGTACTCATCTGTTGCTGCTCATTAGTAGCAGGTGTCTGACTATGCTGTGAAGTTGGTGACGAAGTCATTTCAGTATTGTAGCAGACATATCTGATTTTTAATTTTTTAAGTTAGTGATCTTTTGAGACCGTTCTCCTGATTGATGTAGTAACTAACTGCTGTTTTTTTAATGCTCTGCTGGCAGTCCCTGGCAATTTTCTTGTCTTGTCTAATCTTTTTCCGGACTCTGAGATTCATTCTTGTCCATTTGTAAGTCATAAATCAAAGTGAGTGGTGTTCGTTACAACAAACACTGAACCAGTTTCTCATTACTTATTTCTCATTTCTCATTAATAAGGCGATATTAACTTCTTTTATTCTCTTCTTATTTACATGGAATGACTATAAATGACATATATGACTGGATTCTTTGGATCTGATAATTTGCATGTCGGTTATAAATAGATATAGAGTGTAACATATATGTGGATAGTAGTCTATTATGACTTGATCCTCTGGATCGAGAGATTTTATCTTTAGTTTTAAATCGATAATTAATTAATTAGTTTTAAATTGATAATATTTAGTTTTGTAAAAATTGGTCGTTGCCAATGTACAGGCAGTTCTTACATAAATTTCTTATGTTCTTGTGGTTCGGAACCCACGTAAAATTGTAGGTCCCGTCCGCCACCACGGAGGACATACACAATACACAATTACGAACACAGTTAGGTAGACCAGCCATGAGTGGATCCTAGGGTCTTTGTTGGTCTGAAACATTACATTACAACATTACATTATATGAGCAAAAATGTTACGTCTACAAATTCTATTTTCTTTCTTATTGCCATTATAGAAAACGCAATAGTTGTTGTTTATGTGCCCATGGTCCTTTTTATAGGGACCAAGTTTCTAAGCCCTAAAACTCAATTATATCTAGACATTTCGTTTTTTTTTACAATTTCAACAAAAAGTATACAAATTAATGAACATTTGGGACAATTTTGGAGTCAATATTTAAAAATCTTCATAAAAATTTACTATAACAATTCAAGGAAAACTAAAAAGCAGCTTACCGTTAAGATTTTCTTCTTTGTTTATGTTTTGCTGTGTTCAGGACTACCAACCAGGGCCGTTTCTAGCCATTAGGGGGCCCTAAGCAGTATGCCCATTTGAGGCCCCACCCCTCCATCCACCAACTCACGCCTTACTACATCACCTCAGCACACACATACAAAAAATGGCTGTGTTAATAAAAACAATTATGAAACAATTTTAATGAAACATTTATGTCCAAAACAACAAATATGTACTTTCAGAAGACAAACAGAAAAAATACTCTTCATGAAATTCCTGAAAATTAGCTTATACATTATTTAGAATAAATGACACAGAACTATGTATAAAAAAATAATGCAATTATCAACTACCAAACAATTACTAACTCTACGATACAATCGTGTAATAGCTAACAGTTATACAGAACAGTTTGTATCTTCAAAATTTTTGCCTCCTAGATTTTTTCTGGGCGAAATCATCAATAACATCATCACATGAAATCTCCCTGCCAACGTCCTGGTTGATGCTTATGATGCCAAGGCCACTGAGGGCGATCCTGCCCCATTGATGATCTGAGGTAGTTTTTGATTAGCTTCATCTTAGAGAAGCTTCTCTCGGGTGACGCTACTGTCACAGGTAGAGTGCAGGCAATTCATAGTGCAACCCAGAGATTGGGGTATAGTTCCTCCAGTTGCTTCTGATGAATGAAGGAGAGAAGCTCCAATGCAGTCATGTTGTGTGAAGGTAAAATCGGCAAGTTCTTAATTTCGAGGGCCAGTTCTCTTCCATCAATGTCAGAGTCAGCTCCAGAGCTCAGTATCTTAGAGAGCTTTTCACACTTGCAGGACAAGTCTTCCTTGTTCATTGTGGTGAAGTTTAGGAGGACCCCAAGTATGTCCAGGGCCGGATTAACCATTAAGCAAAATAAGCCCGTGCTTAGGGCATCAAGGGAAGGGGGGCACCACAGAAATTTTCCATTGTCGGATTTACCATGGATTTATTATACTATTATAATCGCGGCTTATAGCCTATAAGCTGTTGAAAACTGAATTATATATATTCATATATACAGTAGTATTTATTTTTTTTCATTGTTTGAATTTGTAGTGAACAACAACCCTTTTGAGAGAATAAATATATTTCGTTGTAATCACACACTTTACGCTTTGCGTTATTATTTTGTTTATATCAAATCTTTGAGCGCCATATTAAAAATACATATAGATTAAATATTTTCGTGTGCTATATAAATGTAAAAACAAGATTCAGTCATGCTGAACTTTATAAAATAATTGTAGAAGACAATATTGAGTGTGCCTTCCCAAATGTAGAAATTGCCTTTCGTATATTTTTAACATTAATGGTCACAAATTGCTCAGCTGAGCGTTCATTTTCTCAGTTGAAGTATATTAAAAATACCAACAGAACAACTATGCAACAAGGCAGGCTGGATGCCTTATCTCTACTAAGTATAGAAGCAGATGTGTTACGTAAGATTAGTTTTGAGGATCTGATCAAACTTTGCAATTAAAAAAAGTAGGAGAAAACTTTTCAAATATAAATGAAGTGGAAGTATACAAAAATAAACATTATTTTCCATCTTACTGTAAGTTTTGTTTCATTTCAAAAAATAAAATTTTATTTTATGGTTTATTTTTGTTTATATTTTGAATTACATATATATGGGGCACCAAAATCTTTTAAGTGCTTAGGGCCTCTAAAGGTCTTAATCCGGCCCTGAGTATGTCCCTCACATCATCTAATGTTTTGAATCTTTCATTTATTGACCCGATGGCACAATCCATCACCACATTGAAAAATTTGACTTCCAACCTCTTTAAGGCTTCTGTAAATGGTTCGTCAGGAGCTTCGTAAGCAAAGTGCTTTTTTTGTGGATCTGAGCCTCTTCTCCTTCAGCACAGCCTCCACATTCATTTCCTCACATATGTCCCTAGCTACGACTTGTTCTGCAACAAAATCTGTGTTTCTGTAGCTGGTGAGTGAGTCTTTTGTTTTTGTGAGGAGGTTGACTGCCACATCAAACTGCATTGTAGGAGACTGCAGAAGTTTGCTGATTAAATTATACTCACAAGACGTGTGAGAACATCTCGCCAGCGTCTTCGCTCTACCTCCATTAATGATATTTCAGTTTGGTCAATGGTCCTCCCAGTTTTTAGCCGTAGTTCCAGATCCTTTCATGTTGCCATGTTATCTGCATGTTCTGAACTATTTTCATGGCCTTTCAGAAGCGAACCAACGTTTATCCACTCTGAAAGTCCATCCGTAATTAGTTTGTACGACTTCCTTGAAAACAACTTGCAACAGAAGCAATAAAGTGCATCATTCCTTCTAGAGTACATCAGCCAGCTTCGCTTTATTTTTCCCCATTAATTAATGTTCTGTACATGTAATGGTGATGAACGCTTCTACTATCCTCTCTTTTAGGGAATGTGAAATCTGGACTGATTTGAAATGGTCCTCGAGACACCAGATCTGTCTTCAAGGCATCTGACAGGACAACTGGCCAGTCATACGGATCAAGCGGTGGAGCAGATCTTGGTTCTTGTTGTTCAGTAGAAATGCCTGTGTGTGGTGTTTGAAATTGAACAGAAGATGGGCCACTTGTTGGTTCATCAGGCTCTACTTCTACTGGTGTTTGAGGTTGCATAGAGGATGGTCCTGCTGTTGGCTCATGATGCTCATCAGGCTTTGCTGAGGATGGCTTTTCCAAATATTTCAGTAGTGCTCCTGAGAAGAACATAACATTACATATTCTGTTAATTTTTGCTAAAATACTTTCTTATCTTGTTTGATAATTGATCTGTGTGAACAGAATTTGAGGTGATGTGATCCATTAAATTTCACATTTCGAAATATTATAAATATTACAGAGACTAGCTTACTCTACACGAATCCTGAGCACTTGCCTAGCTTGATGGTCTACCTAACCTAGTTGCCTGAACTGTAATGATAAGAATATACAAGTGGCACATCTCACCTGTGTTACTGGAAAGCTTCTCCTCCTCTATTTTCTTCTTTTTCCGTTTTTCAGCTCCTGATGGATAATGTCGTTTCATTTTCCAAGATGCACGAAGTCACATCTAGTTAACCACAACTAATCTGCTAAATAATAATAATCATAATAATAATGATGATTAATAATAATAATAATAATAATAATAATAATAATTGTTATAATTGTAACGTTAATCAAATACATTCAAATAACCAGACCATTTAGGTTTTAACTAACAAAATTTACATTATCTGAAAAAGATGAGAAAAGAATTAATAAACTTGAAAACATAACGAAAATAATCCTATGTTTTGAAGTGTTACAAAATCTCTTAATAATTAGTAAATTAGTGAAATAATGTTTTACAATACTAGAAAAATTAAGCATTTAGGAAAGTATAAGCATATAGTAAGAATAAAGTTAAATAATATAGAAATAAGATCTCACAATAGTTATTTACACATAACGACCAAAACGTTTCGTTTGTCTCCGTTTTATCACATTTGTCTCATACAAAAACTTTAATTAATACGACAATAATAATAATAATAATAATAATAATAATAATAATAATATTTAATAACCAGCTATATAGTGGGGCGGCATAGCTGCCATATCGACGTGAATTGTTCATTTTTTGATACAAGCATGAAAATTGGCACAGAGATAGCTGAATGGATTGTAAAAAGATTTGGATATGGAGGCATCACGAAATTTTATTATTTTCAAGACGGCGCGGCGGCCTGGCGGCCGAAAAATTGAAAAATATCAAAATGCTCTTAGAGTATCAACTTTGGTCTCAAATTGAAGCTTATAGTCAGAGGAGTAACATCTACTTTATAAGTGATAGTGGGAATATTGATATTTCAATCTATAAAATAGGTTTATAGAAAAAATTGAAAAATATCAAAATGCTCGTAGAGTATCGACTTTGGTCCCAAATTGAATTGATTGATATTTTATTTACACAAGAACAATACAGTACATAACTACATGCTACGTATCACTACTGAGAAGAACAATTCCCCTCACACGCACATAAGGCCGTACATGGAAGTTCAGCCTTTCTGCAGGTGCAGCGCTTCATACATCCTTTTGTGCGCTTGCATGAAACCAGCTTTTGACAGGCCGTTCATGCCTCGAGTAGGTTCGTCCAGTGTGGTTCGTACAGGCGGTCACCAGTCTTGGTTCATCCCCAGTTAGTGGGGCAAGGGAGATCTGGATTTGGTAGAAGTGTCTGTCCCCACACATGACCTCCCTGGTAGGTCGCCCTCTTCACATGCTGTTCTAGAGCTGCCCTTGTTGGTGGAATCAACTGCACATTGTTGTTCTTTGCAAACATCTTCTGTCGAGCTTATGTATGTCAGAGCTGGTGCTTGTTCGGTCGTACAAGAGGATGATGAACCTTTCGATGGTGGACATGACACATTCTGCTACAGTAATTGGTGCTGAAGAGACCTTCAGCAGCGCAGCTGTTAATTCCGGAAACACAGCCCAGATGGTCCAGGCAGTCTTCTTACCATGCCTAGTAAAGCTGGACACGGTGTCGCACCCAGTCAGAGCGTGAAACATCGGCAATGCCTGATCCTTCTGTCGACCAAGCCCAGCTGCTATTTCGTGTGCTGACAAGTACCGAAATCCCTTTCCAGTTCCGAATGTCAGCCAGAGTTCATCTCCAGGTTGCAGCTCCGGTACCACAGACACGGCCAACACCACAACGTCTGTGTCAACCGTCCGAAGCATGATCTTGCGGTGGCCATGCTGTGCAGCATGTGACACATGCAGCAACATGCGAGTGTCGGCTTCCTCATGGTGGCATGGAGCGAGTGATGCCAGATCATCCAGTGGCGGCTTACTGAGGACTCTCTCTCCATCGGTGATGATTAGCTCTTTGCCCTCCATGTTGAACCACCGGAGGGCAGCTTCAGACAGGAACCTAAACAACTCCGTCTTGTTGCAGTCCACACGGAGGAAACTTGGCCAATTTCTTGGTATGGCAGTTGCAGCTACAACACGTCCGCGCACTCCTTGTCCTCGTTTTGTTCTTGCCATGCCTTTCAGCGAATCCTGCTTGTAGGTGTCCCCACTAGATCCAGGCGTGTCACTTGCTGCAGTTTTGTGGACAGGTAGGGAATGAATATCTGACTAGCATACTCATCAAAGTTCTTTGCAGCACCGGGCTTCAACATGTGAACTATGGCAGCCCATCAATAACTATACAGGTTGTAACAGGAGCGTCAGCATGGACTTCAGATAGGTTTTCTAGGCATTGAAGTAGGTCACTCTTAGTACCTAAGCGCAGTCTACCATCATCAGAGAGTGCTGGAGGGCATGCTTGGTTCTCATGGCGAAAGAACTCCTCTAGGTTCCCGTCCCTGGTCTGGCAACCAATGTACAGCCGCGAAAAGAGTCCGACGTTATTTTTCAGACACACCAGTTGGTGCTTCCCTTTACTTGCTGTCTTCGGCCTGGGGTTGACAAAAACGTTCAGCTTGTTGCGACGTATGATGTCATCAATGGGCTTCGTTCTTTCTACCAGACGCTCTCTGGTGAAGGTTTTGAACTGCTCCTTGCCAATCATCTCCACCTTCTGAACAGCATCGACCGCTGCAGGACCTGCAATTTCCTTGGAGTCGAGAACAATCAGGTCCACGCTTTCTTCCTCGAAAGGGTTGCCAAGATCTTCTATCACATTAACAAGGGAGATGACATCTTTGGTAAATGCGGTCTGCACACTGGCTGTCTGATCGTGGTGCCGTGTGTCAATTTGCATTCCCCTTGCTGGTGCCCATCTTGGAACTCTTGTATTGCCGCGGCGATTTCTGGTCCAGCAATCATCCAACGCCGAAGGGCACTTGGGTTGTCCGTAAGACCAACAGCTCTACCGTCCCCTTTAATTAGGGCGTTGTTCTGCTCATGTGCTTGGTCAATTGGGATTGAGGAGAACACTTTCTGGGTCTTCTGAACTGTGAAGCTGCCAGCCGTGAATTTTGCGGCCACATCTGGGTGCTTTGTTGAAAGTTCAGCCATGTCTTTCAGGTGAACTGAGATCCACCTAGCGTAGTTGGTGCGGTCCAGAGCGTGGAACCAGGGGGCGAGTTCAGTCAGGGCGTTGAGATACATGGTGAATGATGCCTGCCGTAGAGAACGCACATTGACGAGTATCAGAAGCTCTATTTCCAGCACGGTTGCCCAGTACTGAAATTGAGGATATGCATGTGTTCTGTTATGGCACCAGTCTTCAAAGTTTTTTGTCTCCCCTGCCTCAGCTGGATGTATCTGACAGCTTCTGTCGTATGTTCGTTTTTGTAAGATGTATAGTGCAGATGCGGTTACCTGGTGTGTTCGTCTTGTACGCGTGCAAGAACGAATCAGCTGTCCCTGGTGATGCGATCTCGGCTTGCACTAATGCATGAACCCAACCACTTCCTTGCAGCCAGTCACCCACCATCTTCAGGGATGCGAACTCAATGTGGAGACCACCAAACATCACCACTAGTTTGTCTTCCCCGTAGCTCTCTGGCCACTTCCACTGAATCTGCTTGGCCAAGGCAAACAGGGGTTGGTCGACGGTGATTACTGGTGTCTGCCCTGGATTAACATGTTCAATACATTTTCGCACAACGTTCATTGAATGTCGGATCATGGCGGTTGTGTGTGCTCTCTCAAGGAAGAATGGGAGCAAAGAAGTGGGGCATATAACTTGAGCTCCTGATGGCTGACGGCTGGCGTGAAAGGCAGCCCAAGACGTGTTTTCCTCTACGTCAGACCTTTCAAGGGCCTGTCTGACGTGGTCTAGCCACAGGTATTCAGTCTTTCTCTGTTCTGGGAAGCCTTCTCGGCACAGAGACACCACATCAGCAGGTGGGATAGTTTGATTTGTAATGGTGCTGGTGACAGTTGGAATGTTAGTATAGTTGTACGGCAAGTTTATGACGATCTTCTTATCGCTTGTTTACCGGACCCTTCTGCGATGACGATACTCCGATAACCCCTTCGCCAGTGAAGGATGGATGCTGGAATAGGGAGATAGCAGTACCATGGAAGGACTCCTTAGCTGTTGTTGAACTTGGATTGTGATCTATGTTGTAGACAGCAACAGTTGTGAACACACTGCCGCGCATCTTTGGAGGGCAAACTACTTGCTCTCGTTGGAACTGCTGGCAGACGTTGTCTCCCATCTGTGCTGAAATTCGGAGAACACGGTCATATGAGATGCTAATCCCATAGTGAAAAAGCCTGTCAACCAATTCCCTGTTGCGTGTGTGAGTATGAACCATCCACCCTAGATAGGTGGGAAAAGGTGTCTCCTGAGAGGGTATGTGCCGGACATTCACAGAGGCTGTTGTCCCAGGCGTCCTATTATGCTTGACACTATTGAACTTCACCAACTGGGCGATGGTTAGTGCTGCATGCGTCGTGTGTGTCACGTGTTCTGTAATACTGGCACAAAAAAAATCCGCACCCCACAGGCACCAATTCTCACCAAGCAAAGCAGTAGTTGCGGTACAGATTCTTCTTGGCATCCTTCAGCGAAACCAGTGAAGGGCTTGGCTTCTTGAAAATTTGGCGGACCACCTGGCTGCACGAGCAAGGCACACCGCATCTCTGTCACTGTCTAACTCGCAGGATTTAGCAATCGCAGAACCAACATCGTCATTAAATGCCAGAAGACATCTCTTCCTTTCTTGTGGGCACTCATGTCTGGGAACTGTGACAGGAGTCGTTCTTTCAGTCGTGTCGTGTTAACTCTGCCATCTACTTTGACTCCTACCTGCTCCAACATAGCCGTGTAGCGGCGAGCAATATTAACCAGTTTGAACACCGGTGCTGTCGCCCCAAGACGTGTTTCTTCGATGTATAGAACCAAATCGGCGAAGACAGTAGTGGCTATTTCCCTCTCGCGAGCAGTTTCTTTAGATTCGGCAGCCTTTGCCTTCCTTGCTCGATTGTACAAACCTACTAAACATTTGCATGGTACTTAGCCTCCAGAGCCACAACGTCTCCCACACTGAGTCTGGCAAGCAGTGTGTGTCTTCAGAATCTCAGCACAGGCCCGCACCCGGCTGTCTAGCAGGAAGGTTGATGCTGCGCGGCATCCTTCTACGCCAGCTGCTTTTCTGCAGAAGAAGCACAATGCTTCTTGGACGCCCTTCTCAGAAACTACGAATTCCGACCTCATGTGCTTGTATACACCTGTTTCGTCTCCATCTTGCAATGACCGTCTGTTTTCCAGTTTCCGTTTTCTGCTCTCTTCAGCATAGTGTTGTTGAATTTGAGCTGGCATTTCTTGTGATACTGTGCATTGTGTGCAACCATGGCGGCTTCAATGCCGCACCCTTCATCCAGTCTCTCTATCTTCAGTGTCTGTGGAAGTTGACCCAGTTCGCTGAATTTCGCTTGGTTTTCTGCCAGTGAAGTGTATCCACTCCCAACGTCAGTTCTTTTCGACTGTGAAGGGCATGTTAGCTGCTCTGCCTTGTCCTCTTGGCAGATGATACACAGGTTCCAATTGATCTCAGTTGGATGCACGGACACTGATGACCACAGACGCTCTGGATCATCGACGTTGAAGCTTTGACTAGACGACATGATGTTCCTTACAGGCGGCCCTGCAAAGAGAAAAGAACAATATTACATTAATATTTCAGCTGTAGCAATTCAACTAGATATCACCCACAAAGAGATGTGAACACAGAACACACACTCAGCGGCTAAATTCCGTCAGCTCCAGTGGCACATTAATCGAATGGTACCCCCATCCCTCCTCATTGTTTTCCCCACAACACAATTTCATCACACGCCAGGCGACATCGGAAATGCAGCCCCGATGACGTAGCAAAACATAATGGTACCCTCATCCCCTCCTTATCGCCCCCACAGCAGTGACAATCACATTCAGAGCGACAAGCACAAATCAGTCGCTATCTGATTAAACGTAATGATTTCCCATCCCTCCTGACCCCAAGCACAGTGTGATTTAAACATGCTGCAACAAAATGAAATTAGTCCTGCTTTATACCAACAGTGTTTATTAAATAACGTTACTAACAATCGCAAAGGTTGGTGATAGATATTTATAATTGATCAGTAAAAGATGTGGATACGCTTCATTGTCTAAACATTAACACTAAATTAATATATATATCATATATATATATATATATATATATATATATATAGAGAGAGAGAGAGAGAAAGAGAGAGAGGGAGAGAGAGAGAGGGAGAGAGAGAGAGAGAGAGAGAGATCAGCTAAATTCACTTATAATAATCAAAAAATAAAGCACTAAATTTAGTACTGTCAGATAAAAAAAACTTACTGACTGTAAGCTTCAATTTGAGACCAAAATTGATACTCTAAGAGCATTTTATATTTTTCAATTTTTTATATTTTTCCATAAACCTATTTTATAGATTGAAATATCAATATTCCCACTATCACGTATAGAGTAGATGTTACTCCTCTGACTGTAAGCTTCAATTTGAGTACCAAAGTTGATACTCTAAGAGCATTTTCCAATTTTTCAATTTTCGGCCGCCATCTTGCCGCCATCTTGAAATAATAAATTTCGTGATGCCTCCATATCCAAATCTTTTTACAATCTATTTATCTATCTCTGCGCCAATTTCATGCTTGTATCAAAAAATGAACAATTCGATTGCTATGCCGCCCCACTATATTCCTATTCTGCCCACTGAGCTATGACCTGGGAGCCTGTCTAGGGGTCCCCTAGTAGCAGCGGGGCCCTAAGCGGCCGCTTAGTCTGCTTATGCCAGGAACGGCCCTGCTACCACGTATGAAAAAATGTGCCTTAGTTTTGTAACAAACTTACAGTGACATTCTAAGAGAGTTTTCTTTTGTGAATTTACAATAATTACTGTTAGAAAAATAAAAATGTCAGGTCCTTAAATAGGACTACGGCCGTGAACGGGTTATTAATTAAAACCAATAAAAGTCGCTTACCATATCACGTGATTAAACAAGGGCACCATGAGCAAAACTGTTGCGCAGCCAGAAGCACACCTCACCTCATAACCACCCCCCGCTCCGCAAAAAGAGTTGTCAGATATTTAGTTATATATGTACAAGGTGTCCCAAAGTCCCTATCTATTTGTTGAAATAGGCTGAATTTTAAACAAATGTCACACTGACCTGAATACAGATGTATTTCTATACAAATTACAAGTTTACACCATTAAAATCTTTATTAGTAGTTTCCACATGTGTTCCATCTCTATCTCTGCAAATCTCAAAGCGGTCAGCTGCAATTGCGGAACACATTTCGAGCATTTCAGGGTTATTTTCTCAACTGCTTGCCTAATGCATCTCGCAGGGTCTGGTAAATCTCGAATTTTCTGCGATAGACCTCTGATTTAATGAAACCCCAAGCAAAAATCCATGTGGGTCAATCCGGAGATCGCGCTGCCCAGGGCCTATTCCCCCCACGTCCAATCCAACGATTTGGAAAACGCTCGTTAGGTATGTCTGAACAATTCTGGCATAATGACATGGTGCCCCATCCTGCTGAAAGACTACATTGTCGAGAATGCCATCTTCAGAAGTTGAGGTTCTAGAAATTTTGAAGCATATGAAAGTAAACAGGCCTTCACTGTAGCCTCTGCAAAGAAAAAGGGCCCGTAAATCTTAGACTTCGTCATTCCAATCCACACGTTGACTTTAGGTGAGTTTCTTTCCTATTCAGTGAACTCAGTTTGGCTTTTCATTAGCCCAGATGCGACAATTATGTCGATTGATTTTACCACAGGTCTGAAAAGTCGCCTCATCGCTAAACATAATGCGGTCCATTAAATTGTTATTTTCGATTGTTCGACCAGTTCCGCACACATGCTGCTCGTTTTGGAAATCTTCCTCGTGTAAGCTTGTAACAGCTGAATGTGATAACACTTCTTCTTCAGCATCGAACGCAAAATTTTGTGAACAGTTTTTTGGGTATGGTCAATCTGTGGGATGCTTGGCGAACTGACATTCTTTGATCGTCTTCGAACATTATGCGAACAGATTCAGTTTTGTTGTACTGTTCTTGGGCGTCCACTTCTTCCTTCATCATGCACAGATCCAGTCCTTTTGAATTTGTTCACTAATTCACGAACTGCTTTATGTGTCGGTCCAGGCTTATGAAACCTTCTTGAGAATCGGTCTCTAATTTCACAACATTTCATTCCTCTGATGCGATATGTTACTATCGTAACGCGTTCATGCACATCCATCACCAATGATATGGATCTGAAAAAATTAATTAAAAATTTAAAAATAATTAAAATAGAAATCTAATGCATGTATTTGTCTAGAAAGGTGCATGCAATCATATCATTAAAACATTCATTTGAAATTCAGCCTATTTTAACAAAAGAGATAGGGACTTTTGGGACACCCTGTATTAGGGTGTGACCGTTGCCCTCCAAAAATAAAAAAATGGTCCTACAATGCTGTTCAAAGTTTTAGTGTTGTGTATTTATCTAGGAAACACCCCTGTAAATTTTCTTGGAGATCGGTGCATGTTTGAGCTAGCACCGTCGTACCAGCAAGTATTGCTATTTCAGCTTATGAACTTCATAAATAAGTGTGAAAATAGCACATTTTATCAGATTTTCATTTCCGGGTCTGGAACGCTGACCCACAAATTTTCCACGTATTATTTTATTGCATTTAATTTTAATGATGCTCTTTTCTTTTCCCTTGACAGTGATTTGATGTTGTGAATAGAGAATTTAATCATGGATACACGGCAAGATGATGAGTATGTCAGAATGTTATTGGGCATCGTACCCCGAGAAGAAGAAAAGGAAATAAAGGGCTGCAAACTGCCAACTAATAGGCAGGTCTTACTATGTCTGTTAGCAAACCTTCGGGATATGCATTGGGACCAGGCTTTACCTGCCACCATTGACAATGTGCTTTTGCATTGCCAGAAGGCGAATGTCCCGACCATTACAGGCAGGAACAATATGGCCGAG
Source organism: Bathynomus jamesi (assembly GCA_023014485.1). Classification (NCBI taxonomy): domain Eukaryota; kingdom Metazoa; phylum Arthropoda; class Malacostraca; order Isopoda; family Cirolanidae; genus Bathynomus; species Bathynomus jamesi. The sequence goes on from JAJOZX010001085.1 coordinate 30,660, forward strand.
TGATTAAAACTTACTATGACAAAGACTACATGATGCTTATGAAAAAGAATGAGGATAGAAGACGGGCTGATGATCCTGGAATTATGAAGTTTAAATCAGAATTGAGCCTGACGATGAAATTTTATAAGAACACAGTGTTGAAAGACATGGCGGCTGCGAAAAAGGGGAAAACTCAGGCCGAACAAGATGCCATCGATACTGACATACTCTTTGAAAAGCATGCTAAGTGACAGAGTAGCTACCTACTCTGGGGTAAACAAGTACTCACAGAAAAGGTTCAGAAGCGACAGAAAAGGCAGATGCGAGAAGAGAAGCCACAAGAGAGAGAGCAATGTGATCATGCTGAGAATGTACAGGCTGATATTGATTCACCAATTAGCTCTGATGAGGACGATGACATTGATGAGGCCAGCACTGCTGAACCAAAGAGAAAACATCGGAGAAGAGTGAAAGAGGGAGTTTCAATTTTTGTGCCCCATGATATTCTGAAGTCGGCAGAACTTGTTTCATGCAGTGTTCGAAACAACATCTCGCCGACCCAGCTGAGTGCAATTGTGTACTCCCTTGTATCTGCATGTGGTGGAGATACATCAAAGCTGAGTCTAAATGCAAGGACGGCCCACTGATACTGAGCTTCCATCGTGTCAGAAATAAGTTTAAAAATCATGGATGAATGGCAACCATCAGACAAAGTACTGGTGCACTGGGATGGTAAACTTATGGACACGCTGGATTCCAAAGGCACTGATGACCGCCTGCCCATTCTTGTGTCTGGTGTCAATGGCACAAAGCTTCTTGGAGTCCCACCTCTTCCGCATTTGACTCAAAAAGCTGGCCTGGTTCAAGGAGACTTGATATCAACAGCAACCAAACAACTTCTGGTCGATTGGGAGTGTGAACAGAATGTCGTTGGTATGGTTTTCGACACAACTTCATCCAATACAGGTAAACCTATTTCAAACATCAGCGTGAATTTATCACGACATTAATACCAAAATACAGTGAATGATTTAACAGAAATCTGCAAAAAGCACGTGCCTGAAATGGTGGCCTTAAACTACAATTACATATTTTTTCAGGACAAAAAACAGCTGCTTGCGTCTCCCTCCAAAAGGAATTAGAGCGTGCCGTATTCTGGTGCGCCTGTCGCAGGCATGTGGGCGAAGTCATCCTAGGTGTTTGCTGGGATTGCTTGAAAGTGGAGGGCTCTTCAAGTCCAAACATAATGGTTTTCCAGTGGTGAGTCATAAGCTTTACAAAATAACAAGGAATATTATTATCTAATGAACAAATTAAGTGGACTTTCTTTTATTAGACTTATAAGATATACTAACACCAAGCAAATGATCGATCATATCAATCTTAATACCCCTAAAACAATATTATAGATTAGTACGAAATACAATAATCCCAATAATTGCATTTCTAGGTTCAAGAACCATTTCTCTCAACTGGCGTACAGTGAAAAAAAGAAATACTACTACCCCAATGCCTGGAGTGTTTGAGGAGCGCCAGCAGGAGATGGCTGACTTCTTCCGTGAATCTCTAGCCCAACCATTTACACGTGGCGACTACAAGGAGCTGGTAGAGCTTTGTCTGCTGCTTGTAACTAAAGGATCCGAGCCAGTGAACTTCACAATGGTCTACCCCGGCGCACTTCACAAAGTAAGGTGGATGGCTAAACTGCTCTATACCCTCAAGATTGTTCTTTTGTCAGGCCAGATCAAAGAGCAGTTTCCCAAAGCCGAGGTTGTGACTAAAAGTCAAATCAGCAAGTTAGAACGGTTTGCTGTGTTCACAGTCGCTGTTTATGTCCCATGGTGGATTGTTTGCCCCGTTCCAGCAAGTGCGCCACTGAATGACTTGAATTTGGTCGAAACCTTGGCTGAATTTGCCCCATATGACGCCACAATAGTTGACAAAGCACGTGTGGCACTCTGTAGACACACTTGGTACCTAACTGAGGAGTTGGCCCCACTGGCTTTGTTCTCGTCCCAAGTACAAGAAAGGACAAAAGAGATGAGGAAGGCCCTTCTTTGCCATGAAGGCACTGAAGTTACTAAGAGAGTGGGGCTCAATCATGGGGGCTATGGAAAGCCATATCTTCCCCCTGTCCCAGAAAGTGGCACTGCCCTGGTGGACCTAATTGGGCCTGACTCAAGCCGGTTCTTCACCATTTTAGGCATGCCCTATCAGTTTCTCTACAGTCCAGCCAGTGAATGGGCGGATCATGACGACTACCTGAACATGAAACGGGTTGTGGACAAGCTTCAGGTCGTCAATGAGGCTGCAGAGCGTGGTGTAAAACTTTGCCATGACTTTCTTAATGTTGCCAGGGATGAGGACGCTTTCAAGAAGTCCTTCAAGTAGTTGAAAATGACAGACTCCGCGTTCCTAATCAGCGCAAACGATCATCTGTTTCCGAACAGAAATCATGGTTTCTTGCTCTAGAGAAATAATACCTTGTGAATATATGATAAAACCCCTTAATGTACCATGAGAGAATAAGAATGATTAGCTTTTTTGTGTTAGTGATAACAGCTTGTTGGTTTACGTCGTCGTCGTCGGCCTAGGCAAGCTACGGCTTGGGACCGTAGCGCATCTATCCGGTATAGGTTAACCTGGATGATGTAGCCATAAGCACTGCCGCTGGTTAAGTGCCAACCAGTGATTATCTCACTAGCCGTATTGAGTCCGTTAGGCGAAACTGCGACAGTACCAAAGGTGGAAAATATAACCCTTGGATTTCTATTCTTTATTTGCAAAATGGACATGGTATTAGATTAAAATAATTATTTGAATATAAATAATTAACTGACAATTGTGATATATAATTAATTATGTTTACATACAATAAAATAATATAGTATACATAAAATTAGTATTAATGTGGTTCACAATTGAATTATAATGGGGTAACTAATTTAAAATGAATTTATACTATTCCGAAATTCAAGACGGTAAAATTAACATTTATCTTTAAACTAAAATAAGAGTATTCACTACACACTCCCCCACCAGAGAGGAAGTTCAAAGAGTTCCGAACGACACAGATTTTCCCTGGACCTTTTTGGTAGCTACATGTACCTCGCTTAAGGTTGATTCCAAAAACGCAGGCTTAAGACGATCGATAGAAACCTTGTCGACCTTGGAACCGCGCTGGATGAGAAATGATTTGCGCGTACGTCGGAGAACTTCATAGGGCCCGTCATATGGACATTGGAGAGGCCGTTTTGGGAGAGGTACACGAACGAAAACGTGGGTGCAAGATTGGAGGGCTGGGGAAACAAAGATGTTCTGTTGGCTAGTCAATCGAGGGGGAACAGGCTGAAGGGACTGCATGTGAGAGGAAAGTGTTTGAGCGAATTCCGTAGGATCACATGACTTATCCCCTGCAGTGAAGTAGCCACCTGGTAGCCGCAGTGTTGTTCCATAGACTAGTTCAGCCGCTGTAGTCTTCAGATCACTCTTAAATGCAGAGCGAATACCAAGCAACACGAGTGGAAGCTTATCCATCCAATGGGAGTCTTCGTGACACATAAGGGATGACTTCAGCTGGCGATGGAAGCGTTCGACGAGGCCGTTAGCTTGCGGATGATACGCACAGGTATGCGCATGTACTGTACCCAACAAGCTGGTAAACTTCTTCCAAAGCGAAGACTCAAATTGGCGACCTTGGTCAGTGATGACTTTTGTCGGCAATCCAAATCTTGATACCCATCCATGAAGAAAGGCTCTTGCAACAGTGTCCGCTTGGATATCAGGAAGTGGGATGGCTTCAGGCCATCTGGAAAAGCGGTCGAGACAGGTGAGCAGATAACGTTGGCCTTGAATCACTGGAAGAGGGCCAACAATGTCTACATGAATTACCTCAAATCGCTGGGATGGGGGCGGAAATGCGTCAAAGGGGGACCTGGTGTGCCTTTGGACTTTGGCACGCTGGCAGGCAAGGCACGTTTTGGTCCAATGTTTGACATCCTTCCGCATCGAGGGCCAAACAAAGCGAGAGGTAACCAGGTGTTGCGAAGCACGGATACCAGGATGGGAGGGCTTATGAAGATCCGTGAAGACTGCTTGTCTGTGACATGGAGGGACATAAGGGCGAATAGCAGCTGTTGATACGTCGCAATAGAGGGGCACAGACAATCCTGGCATACTCATTTTCTTGAGGGAAAGTGAGTGAGTGGAGTCTTCTCTGAGCAGGTCTTGTAGTTCCGTATCCTTATCTTGATCCTGTGCAATAGCATTCCACAGTGTAGAGCTGAGGGTAACAGAAGTAATCTCTATTCTTGAAAGTGCATCCGCTGGAGTGTTCAAGACACCTTTGATGTGGCGGATATCTGTGGTAAATTGCGAGATATAATCGAGTTGCCTGATGACTCTGGGAGAGTGGTTACAGCTGTTTTTATTGAAGACAGTGACCAAAGGTTTGTGGTCGGTAAAAACACAAAACTCTCGGCCTTCAAGGAAATGTTGAAAATGCTTCACGTTTAAGTAAATAGCAAGAAGTTCACGTCCGAAAGCACTATAACGCGTTTGGGCTGGCTGCAGCTTTTTCGAGTAAAACGCGATGGGTGCTTGTTGACCGTTAATGGTTTGTTCCAACACCCCACCGATCGCAACATCTGATGCATCGACCGTCAGAGTTAGGGGGGCATTACTGATAGGAAATGACAGAGACAATGCACTATTGATAGCATTTTTGGCATTGTCGAACGCCTGTAAACTATCGCTACACCATACCAATTTCGTTACCTTGCGTTTGTGTGTGATCATAGCGTGTAGAGGAGCAAGAACACTGGCACAGTTTTTAATGAACTTGTGGTAATAATTTACCAAACCTAGAAACCGACGTAACTCACGCTGATTATTTGGCATAGGGTAATTTTTTATCACTTCACACTTGTCCTGAAGGGGGGTAATTCCGTGCTGCGAAATCGTGTGACCAAGAAATTCCAAGGTTGGCTGTGCAAACACACACTTAGATGCATTAATAGTAACACCGTATTGTTCTAAGCGTTGAAAGAGGAGTGAAAGATGTTCCTTATGTTCCTCTTCCGTTGAGCTGGCCACAAGCAAATCATCGATGTAGGCATAAACAAAGTCTAAGCCTCTGGTGACCTCATCTATAAACCTCTGAAAGGTTTGCGCAGCATTCCGTAGCCCGAACGGCATCTTCACAAATTCGAATAACCCAAATGGTGTACAAACTGCAGTCTTAGGAATATCCGAAGGCTCTACGGGAATGTGGTGGAAAGCCTTAACGAGATCTATTTTACTGAAGATAGATTTGCCGTGGAGAAGAGAAGTAAAGTCTTGGACATTTGGTACCGGATATCGGTCCGGGATGGTTGTCGAATTTAAAAACCGGTAATCCCCACATGGTCTCCAGTCTCCTGACTTCTTCTGGACCAGGTGTAGGGGAGAGGACCAACTGCTTTTGGAAGGTCTTATTATACCAAGATCTATCATAAGCTGGAATTCCGATTTGGCAGCTTTCAGTTTGTCCGGGGCAAGACGTCTGGGTTTTGCAAACACAGGGGGACCTTTTGTTGTAATGTGATGGGTAATGGTGTGCTTAATGGTATCACCCATCTGCATCGGTTGAAGAATTCCTGGATATCGCTGGAAAAGGCACTGGTACATGGAATTAGGGGGAACGAGGGAAAGTGCAGAGTTCGAGGCGTCCGGAAGGGCAACCTGTTTGGCAAGAACAGAAAGCAGTGTGGCCTGGTCGCATAAGCGTCGCTTGTCAAGATCCACCAGGAGTTTGAAATGCTGGAGGAAGTCAGCGCCGATTATGGGATGCCGCACTTGAGCACAGATGAAAATCCACTTGAAGGATCGGTGAAGGCCCAAGTTTAGTTCACGCGACTGAGTACCGTACGTGGGTATGCGTGAACCGTTAGCAGCGTATAGAGGCGGAGATTCCGAGTGCGTATGACCAGATTTTTGAGGGAATACACTGACTGACGCTCCGGTATCGACCAAGAAATTGACACCAGAGTTCCTGTCCTTTATGAATAACAGGTTGGCAGTGCGAGTACTAGACGCCATTAGGACTCGCTGCTGGGGTTTTCCGACGAAAAATTGCAAGGGAGATGCACTTCCTAGCCTTCTTTCCAAATTTAGCGTGGTAGAAGCAGATCTTCCCGGAACTCGAACGATGCCTCTTCGTAAATCTTGACCGAGAATGGCTTCTTTGCCGTTGATTTTGTAGCAGAGAACAAACGTGGTTGAGTTGTTGACTTAACTCTTTCACTTTCAACTCCAGTTCCGATTGTGTGTTCACGTTGTTGACCGGAGCTGTGTCAATCTCCACTACTTTGTCGGCAGTTTCTGCTAGTTATCAACTGGAGTAGCAGGATCCATAGTGGCCAAGACACGCTGAGCTGATGGGAAGTTTCTGCAAGAACAACTGTCTAAAGATGTCCTTATCGAAGGTTTGTGCGCGTTCGCCTAGAGCGCACTGCATAGCCCTCAGCATTTGAGTGGGCTTACGGTCTCCAAGTTCTTCTTTTGAGATTAACTGATGTAGTTTCTCACGCTCGGAGACAGTGGTGCGGCACAGGATGGCAGACTTCAGATCGTTGTATGGGTCCTCACTCGTGGAAGTAGACACGATGACGTCACGGACTTCAGAGATGATGCTCGCTGGTAGAGAGGACAAAACATGATCGTATTTCGTCCTGCTAGCGGTGATCCTTCCCAAGTTGAATTGTGATTCCACTTGGTGGAACCAAATAAATGGATCACCCGGCCAGAAGACGGGGAGCTTTACGCTCAAGTGGGAGATGGCACCAGCGTCGTCAGGCATCTTCTCCTATGCTTGCTGACGTACAAGCAAGACGACAAGTTACCAACGAAGGAGTGGAGGTTAGACGAGCGCAGGCACAGAGCGCACGGGCAGGGGTGAGGGGCAGAGGGCACGAGCGACGTTACAGTCTGGTCCTAGTCGCTCGGGTGAAGGGGGTGATGGGCACGAACGACGTTACAGTCTAGTCCTAGTCGTTCGGGTAAAAGGGGGGAATCCAACTCCGGAGTCACCAATTGTTGGTTTACGTCGTCGTTGGGCCTAGGCAAGCTACGGCTTGGGACCGTAGCGCATCTATCCGGTATAGGTTAACCTGGATGATGTAGCCATAAGCACTGCCGCTGGTTAAGTGCCAACCAGTGATTATCTCACTAGCCGTATTGAGTCCGTTAGGCGAAACTGGACAGTACCAAAGGTGGAAAATATAACCCTTGGATTTCTATTCTTTATTTGCAAAATGGACATGGTATTAGATTAAATAATTATTTGAATATAAATAATTAACTGACAATTGTGATATATAATTAATTATGTTTACATACAATAAATAATATAGTATACATAAAATTAGTATTAATGTGGTTCACAATTGAATTATAATGGGGTAACTAATTTAAAATGAATTTATACTATTCCGAAATTCAAGACGGTAAAATTAACATTTATCTTTAAACTAAAATAAGAGTATTCACTACAAGCTTTTAATTAAGACAGGCAAATGATTTGTGTTAATATCCCTTATGAGGTTGTGTAATCTCATATATAGGCGCGTATGCTGTATAAGCAAAATCGCTATTTTTCAAATTGCTGTGCTCACTCGAATATGCATGAATCTTCAAACTATTGCACGTGGGTATTTTGTATGTCAATATGCAACAGCAAAATCTTGAACAGCATTGTAGGACAAAGTTGGGGCAACTGTCACACCCTACCCTGTATATCGCCAAGATTTTTTTTACGTCTCAAGTTTTATCTCCAATTAATCAAATGTTAATATTTGGAAGAAACTAGTTTGCGTTGAGCATTAAAAAACTTCTGACAATATAATATCATTCATGACCCATAGGGCGCCATTCTTTCTGATAGGGACGCCAAAATAGGTACCTAGAGACAAAAGGGGAAATCCCCATCTTAAATCCGCTACTACCTGTAACAACTAAAGAAAACCAGTATGTAGACTGAAACTTCTGCTAATAATAAATTTAGACAGGAATTCATTATAGTTTTCAGTCCCATTTAAGATAACTGAACTGTAGTTAGACATAGAAACTGCAGTAAGGTATGTACCATTAGTCATATGCATTGGGCCGTGAGGTAGGTGTGTCCAGTGGATTCCAACTTTTGTAAGTGACTGTACAACAGGTGTCAAAGTTGTTGCGCAGGGATGGGGCGATAGGGCGTACCATTTTTGGGTCATTTTCAAAGTCAAGGTCCAGGAGTCTAATGTTGTGCCAAATGATGTCCTAAACACCGAATTTAACAAGCATTTTCTAATCCAACAAATTTTGAATCCCCCCCATCCCCCTTGAAATTTTGCCCATCCCCTTTTCCTAAAAAACCCATATATCTAAAAAACTATCAACTTTATCGAAAAATGTTATAGAATAAAAATGATTTAGAATCAAACGTTCTATTAGAAACGTTCATTAAGATAGAAATTTACGTAATTTTGAAAATTTTCATTTTCTTTGTCCAAGAGCACCTTATTGTATTAATATAAAATAAGGTGCTTAAGTTACATTATTTATGAGTATATTGTGAGTATAATCCAAATTTAAAAATCCTTTTTTACATTGAATTTTAATAAACAAGCATTGTTTTTACTCTTATTGTTTCTTTTCAGACTGCTTTATTTGAAAAATAAATAAAAAATGAGTCAAACAGCTACAAAACAGCATGACTTTATTCTTGGTCGCTTGCAGGCTGATATTATGAGTTCATCTAAAATTGTTTTACCATCCAATAAAGATGTTCTAAGCCATTTTATTTATTTACGGAGAATGCAGTATAAGGGTCCAAAAGTTACAAAAGATTCTACTGTTAATGAAGTTCTACAGAAGCTACTAATAATATGGCAAAAAGCATGCATTCCTACTATAGATATTAGTAAAAACCCTAAAGGCAGGAAGATGCTGTTAAATGTAGAAGAAATGCATAATAATTTAATCAAGCACAAAAAAAGAGCAAGCTTTGAAAATGAATTCTCTAATTTCATGAAAATTATGGATTCCCTTTTTGACATCTCTTCTCAAAATGCCGTTGAATTAATCCAAAAAGACCGCATGAGAACTGAGCCTCAGAAAGCATATGATATTTCATTCTTAGAAGATCAAAGAACAAAACGAGAAACATGTTTAGGTTTGCTAGATGCAGATTATGCATCAAAAGTACAGCGCAAGTACATTAGATTAGAGAAAGAGAAGAAACGCAAAGAGAAACATAAATCAGTGAAGCAAGTGAGTGCTACAGCCAGAACATCAGAGACCCTTCTTTCTAGCACGACCAGTTCTGAGACAGACAGCTATGAAGAGTTTCCGACAGAACCTACAGCAGGACCTTCAAATGCTTCCAGCCCCCAAAATATTCTTGCCTCGCCATTGGTTTCCTCCACTGCAGACAGACTTAATCTCTCTATTGGACAACGGACTGTTTTTGCTGCTGCAGTAGCCATTAGGTGTGGCAAGGATATTGAAAAACTGTCTCTCTCCAGGACCACATCTGCAAGAGCCGCTCGAAAGACAAGAAAACGAAAATATGAAACTTGCATCAAGGATTTTACTCCTCCTGATCACTGCCTAGTACATTGGGATAGCAAGCTGCTTACTAAATCATGTTCAGAACAAGAAGACCGCCTTGCAATACTTGTTACTGGATACCCAAATGTAGAAAAACTTTTATCAGTTTCTATAATAAATGATTCCACTGGATTGTCTCAAGCCACTTCTGTATTTCAAAGTATTGAAAAATGGAATTTGAAGCAAAATGTCTTTGGAGTATCATTTGATACCACTGCATCCAATTCAGGATGGATGAAAGGTTCCTGTAAGTTACTTGAAGAACTTTTGCAAAAGAAATTGATTTGGTTAGCATGCCGCCATCATGTGGCTGAAAGAGTTTTGTGTGCTGTGTATGAAACCATTTTTGGCCCAAGTAAATCTCCTGAGTTTGAGTTATTCAAAGAATTTCGCGAGTCTAAATGGAAGAAAATGGCGCTAGGACGGTTTGCCTACGGACAATTTGCCTACGGACAGTTTGCCTACGGACAGTTTGCCTACGGACAGTTTGCCTACTGGACAGTTTGCCTACTGGACATTATGCCTATGGACACCATGCCTATGTGGTATATTTATCCTTACCTTATTTAACTTATTTAACTTATTTAACTTCAGATTCATGCAAAAGAATTAATTCAAAATTAAAATGTGTTGTTGCCCTTAATAGCATAAATGTCTGAAAATATATCAAGTAAGAAAGGGAAACAGAAGTTTTCACATAATGGATATTTGTATGTGTTTGATAAATGTAGCAAGCGCGACCCTTCGTTACTTTTTTGGCGGTGCGAGCAAAAGAGTCAGTGTATTATAAGGTGTGTATATATAATATGGGTACTTTTCCGTTTCTGCCCCCTTGACGATTGGTTAGGTTAAGTCGTGATATTTTCGTTAAAACTAACGAAAATATCACGACTTAACCTAACCAATCGTCAAGGGTGTACAGTTGACCTAACCGGGCAGTGACGATTGGTTAGGTTAAGTTGTGATATTTTTGATAGTTTTAATGAAAATATCATGACTGAACCTAACCAATCGTCAATGGGGCAGATAACGGAAAAGTACCCATATTATATATACACCTTATAATACACTGACTCTTTTGCTCGCACCGCCAAAAAAGTAACGAAGGGTCGCGCTTGCTACATTTATCAAACACATACAATATCCATTATGTGAAAACTTCTGTTTCCCTTTCTTACTTGATATATTTTCAGACATTTATGCTATTAAGGGCAACAACACATTTTAATTTTGAATTAATTCTTTTGCATGAATCTGAAGTTAAATATGTTAAATAAGTTAAATAAGGTAAGGATAAATATACCACATAGGCATGGTGTCCATAGGCATAATGTCCAGTAGGCAAACTGTCCAGTAGGCAAACTGTCCAGTAGGCAAACTGTCCAGTAGGCAAACTGTCCGTAGGCAAACTGTCCGTAGGCAAACTGTCCGTAGGCAAACTGTCCGGCCACGAAGAAGATTAATACGAAATCTACATACAATGTTCTTGATGTTAAATCAAGGTATCAAAGAGGTCTAAAGGAAGAATGTGTAGAATTTATGACCCAATGTTTAAGAAAATCTGACTGCTTTCCACGTGATGACTATAAGGAAGTTGCTGAAACAAGTTTAATGCTTTTAGGAGAGGTTTCCAGAGAAAACAGTCAGTGGCGGAAACCTGGTGCAATGCACCGTGCCAGGTGGATGGCAATGATTTTGTATACAAATAAAATGTATGCTTTTGCCCACCAAGCATCATATGATGAATCATTGATTAAGAAATTAAAGAGAATGTGTCTATTTAATGCATTAATTTATGGAAAATACTGGCTTTTATGTTCTAATTCACTAGATAGTCCAGCTAATGATCTGAAGTTTTATGATGATTTGGTGAATTACAAGAAGGAAGATAGGGAAGTTGCAAATGCTGCTTTGAAATCTTTTGCCAATCATTACTGGTATTTGACGGAGGAAGTGGTCCCTTTGAGTTTCTTTGGATCGCTAAGTAATGATGAAAAAGATAAGATCGCAAAATCCTTAAACAAATATCCAGTTCCAGAAAATTATGTATGTGGGCAACCTGTTTTCCCCATTTTAAAGGAAGACACAAAGCTTCATCAGCTAGTAGGTCCAATTTCATGGCATTTATTTCAATGCTGTGGGTCAAAACCAGACTCATGGATAAGAAACCAGCATCAACATGGGAAGAGGTCGATGACTACAACAAACTAAAAAACATTCTTTCATCTATTAGAGTAGTCAATGATACCGCTGAAAGAGGAATCAAGCTGGTTCAAGACTTTCATGACAAATGTCAAAATGAAGAAGAATTTCAAGGTCTTTTGCAAATTGTGGAAGAGAATAGAAGACTAATTCCTGATCCTAGTAAAGAGACTCTTAAAAGAATGAAACTCAGTAAAGAATAGTTCATTAACAGATAGATTAGGTATTTTTATTTGCAGAGATTGTTTTAATTTAGAAGAGGCTGATTTTTTTTTGTTATTAAATATACCATAAATTGTCTTTTCTTATTTTTATGTTTAAAAAGCTCTTATATCAATGATTTCTAATTAGGAAACTTGTTTCTTTTTATTTTTTTGAGGAAAGTGTTGAATAAAGGAAAAAAAAAATGATGGGACCTCACAACTATAGATAAAGTGTTAATTTTTAGCTTTATTTTATATGTATATAGTTTTGAGGTTGTCCTCACTTTGTATAGGCTAGTTATAATAAAAACTAATTATGATTTGCATTATAACTAGCAAATACAAAGCCCATCGCCGCGAAGCTGCATTGGGGTGATGCTTCAAAGGTGGCGGTAACACCTTATTTAAGAAGAAGGCACTGCAAGCAAAAATTTTTTTTAATTTAAATTTTTAAAAAATAAATTAAAATTTTCAAAATTAAGTAAATTTCTATTTTGATGAACTTTTCTAATAGAACTTTTGATTCTAAATAATTTTTATTCTATAACAGTTTTCGATAAAGTTGATAGTGTTTGAGATATATGGGGTTTTTAGGAAAAGGGGATGCGCAAAACTTCAAGGGGGGGTGGGGGGGATTCAAAATTTGTCGGATTAGAAAATGCCTGTAAAATTCGTGTTTAGGACATCATTTGGCACAACATTAGACTCCTGGACCTTGACTTTTTGAAAATGACCCAAAAATGGTACACCCTAATGGGGCGAATACAGGAACTCATTATTCGAATACGAATAGGAATACATTTGAAAGTATTCATGAATGTATTCATGAATACTTTCAAATCAAGTCCAAATACAGAAACGCAAGTAAACAATATGGGTTTGTATGAAGTTTATTATTACTATTAAAATAAATCCATCTAATGAAAGGACATAATTATGGAAGACAATATGGAGACCAGCTACATTCTACAGAATTATCCAATCACAGTTCTGCCAATCTGACAAAGTTTTATTCAGTTATTGGTTGTCTACGTGTCTACAAAGGGAGGATTTTCGAATATGGCAGTTGAAGGAAACATTTTCGACCGCCGTGGAGTAAAGTCGAATAATAGGTATTCATGAAAATATTCGGTGAATTCAAATACTTTTTCATAATATTCGAATACGAATATGAATACGTTGACATTTCCTACGCAAGTATTCAAATACGAATATGAATACTTTAAAAGCTGTATTCGAACGCATTCGTATATAGTATATGATAAATAATGAATACGAATACCTCATGCCTGGTTGTTGGTCAGATTTATAAATCGGTCCCTAAAAAAATAGCATACACAGAAGAAGAAAGACATTTTAACTCTTCGAGAAATCGTTTCTAAATGTGGTGGTTATCAACTGTATGTTTAGGTGTGCTCTTTACAGTTTGTACTAATAACTTTTATTCTTGCTCTCAAACCATTTTATAAACGGATCCCATTCCCCATGTAAATAAATAAAATTCAGTGAAACATGGAGTGGCTTCCAACCTCGCTTCAATTCACTAAACCCTTCGATTTGGAAGAGTTTCAAAGAGAAGGCATATTGGCGAAGGAGGGAAAATTTACTTCAAAGGGATACTTGAATGTGGCAATCAGAGAAGAGAAAAAGTCTCAGGGTTCTGATGGAAAATCATTTTATTTTTAGTTTCCTTAATGATATTCCATGCTTTAATAGACTCCATTTTTGAAAACAAATTGTTGACTTACTTTATACAGCTGAAAATTTAATACTATCATTTCACGAATTGAAATATATATATATATATATATGGGATGAATTTCACAATAAAACACGTGAAATGAATGAATGCTGCAAACCCACAAGGAAAAAGAAAAACGATTCCAAGGCCTTTCGTGTATTCAAAGCTACACCTGACGAGGTGTAGCTTTGAATACACGAAAGGCCTTGGAATCGTTTTTCTTTTTCCTTGTGGGTTTGCAGCATATATATATATATATATATATATATATATATATATATATATATATATATATGGGAATGAACTCAGAATGGTTCCCTGAGTTTTTTATGATACACACAGACCGTGCATGGAACAAGGAACTCTTCTGGGATAATTAAATCCACTATAGTCCGAATAAGTAATGGTAAATGACAAATACCATAGTTTTTCTTTTTCATGATGCAAGCCCGACGTGGGCAACGGGTCTCTCGCAAAGAGGTTCCATAAATATAGCTTCCCTCATCAGCTATCTGCAAAGCAGACAGGATCCAGCTTTGGGACATGGATCTAGGGTTTAAAGCAGCCTAGCCCCACTACATTCAGAACCTCAATATAAGTAAAACACTCGTTGCATTCACGTCGGATTGAATAAATCAAAGAAAAGGGGTAACTATTATATTTTTAGCCAAAACCAAAACTTAAACCTCAACTGGCAGAATTGAGCGTCCACTTTTCAAGACACATAACATGTCCGTTTCATGATGGGAATGAACTCAGAATGGTTCCCTGTCTGCTTTGCAGATAGCTGGTGAGGGAAGCTATATTTATGGGACCTCTTTGCGAGAGACCCGTTGCCCACGTCGGGCTTGCATCATGAAAAAGAAAAACTATGGTATTTGTCATTTACCATTACTTATTGGGACTATAGTCAGAGCTGGGCAATAAATACATTGAATGTATTTAAATACTAAATACTAAATACATGGGAGAAATGTATTTAAATACTAAATACTAAATACATTTTACGAATGTATTTAGATACTAAATACAAAATACATCAATTGTATTTAAATACATTTGTAAATACATTTTAAATACATACAAATTTTAACATATGCATTCACTAAGCCATGACACGCACACGATAAAGAAATCAACCACTTTCGACTAAGAGTGGCACACAACTGATTGAACTGACACGTTGAAACATGAACCATGCTGTACTACACTGTCGACGCGTCGTACTGTGCTAGTACAGAACGTGTATTAAACCAGTAAAAGTATTTACATTTTTATATTTTGAGTATTTAAATACATTGTATTTAAATACTCATTAAAGTATTTAAATACTATATTTAAATACATGAAAAACAATGTATTTATAAATACAGTTCTAAATACACAAATGTATTTAAATACGTATTTAAATACAAATGTATTTAAATACTGCCCAACTCTGACTATAGTAGATTTAATTATCCCAGAAGAGTTCTTTGTTCCATGCACGGTCTGTGTGTATCATAAAAAACTCAGGGAACCATTCTGAGTTCATTCCCATCATGAAACGGACATGTTATGTGCCTTGAAAAGTGGACGCTCAATTCTGCCAGTTGAGGTTTAAGTTTTGGTTTTGGCTAAAAATATAATAGTTACCCCTTTTTCTTTGATTTATTCAATCCGACGTGAATGCAACGAGTCTTTTACTTATATTGAGGTTCTGAATGTAGTGGGGCTAGGCTGCTTTAAACCCTAGATCCATGTCCCAAAGCTGGATCCTGTCTGCTTTGCAGATAGCTGGTGAGGGAAGCTATATTTATGGGACCTCTTTGCGAGAGACCCGTTGCCCACGTCGGGCTTGCATCATGAAAAAGAAAAACTATGGTATTTGTCATTTACCATTACTTATTCGGACTATAGTGGATTTAATTATCCCAGAAGAGTTCCTTGTTCCATGCACGGTCTGTGTGTATCATATATATACACAGCGTGTCCCAAAGAAATGTATACCCACTTTGTTCGATAATACCAGCTATGAGGATAATAAATATATTACTTTGTATATGTTTTTTAATAAAGAATTTTCTCCTGAATCTAAATATGTAATTATTTTTATTAAAAATTGAAAAACAAAAATGTTACAGATGTTTAAATTATAATTATTATTTTCGAGACTTCATGTGCGATATTTTCTAATATTTTAACCGACTGTTTTGAGATACTTATGTTTAGTGTTGATATTGAAGCATAAATGTTGTAATTATTAGTTAATTCAAAAAATTTACAAATTCCATGGTTAAATGACACTTTATCTAAGATGTTCAAATTGTCGTTAGAAAAGAACAAACGTCGCAGAGTTATAAGATGTTAGATAAGGTTAGCAAAACTGTAGTCTTGCCTAATTAGAACTCAACGAAATGGCTAGGCTAAGCTAGGCACTAAACATAAGTATCTCAAAACAGTCGGTTAAAAGGCAGGCCAGGCCATAAAAAAAAATATTAGAAAATATCGCACATGAAGTCTCGAAAATAATAATTCTAATTTAAACATCTGTAACTTTTTTGTTCTTCAATTTTTAATAAAAATAATTACATATGTAGATTCAGGAGAAAATTCTTTATTAAAAAACATATAAACAGTAATATATTTATTATCCTCATAGCTGGTATTATCGAACAAAGTGGGTATACATTTCTTTGGGACACGCTGTAATATATATATATATATATTCAACAATAATTACAGGCCCATCTATTGCTGTTGCCTATTGCTTCTCGAAGCTAATACACTATTATAGAAACTTTTGCTACGCTGATTAAATGATTACTTATTAACATCTAATCAGTGAAGTCGAATAAGGCAGTTCTGTACAATGAAGTTAAAGACATTCTCTTTCGTACCTTCTGCACTAATATATATATGGGTAGCAACTCGGTGAATTATGAAAAAAAGTTCTGGTAGAACTCTAAATTGACTTTATAATAGTTCTTTCAGACTTCTACGTAAGTTACTCCCGAAATGTTCAGCTTCGCAAATGTTTGCTGATCACGATATCTAGAGCTTCCCAGAGGTAACGAGACGTGCTCAATACAGTATAATACAAAGAATTAAAAAAAATCAGCCAACCCAGTTGTCCAAGCTATTCATCAGTCCTGCCATTGTTGAATTCGACCACCTCTCCCGGGCTGACATTCATTGCTCCGGTGACCGCTTGTAGTTTGTGGTTGGTGGGTGTCCCTTTCTAATGCCCCGGTTGGGGGTGGGTTGTTGACGTATTACTTTATGCATGACAATAATACCGGAAACACTCCCATAGATATCTTCATATTAGTTTTTCACTCGACTTCAACTGAGGAACGAACATTGTTTATCTTCGTTGTAATTTCAGAATTTACCTTAAGTTAAACTGTTCATAAAACACACTAATATAAATTTACACAGTTATTACGAAACGTCGCTGTTTTTATACTTTTAATCTTATGTTTATTGTATTAAATTACACATTTTTATATAGAGGAAGGCGAGGCCAAAGACGATGGCCCGCGAAAACACCCTTCCCATAGAAGAAAAAGAGAGCCAAAATCAAGGTCCAGGGTTTCCAGTTGTCTGGATACTCTGCGTTTGAAAGATTGGACGTCATAAACAGTGGGAAAGATGGATTGACGAAGATTGTTCAAGAGTTCACCGGTTGAGTAGATGAAAGATTGAAAATACCGATTAACCCTTGCGTTGGAGAGTTGGACAGAAAAGGAATGAGAAAGTTTAGAAACTCCGGTGCTGCGTGCTCTCCTTAAAGAAGGAGGTATGCAGTTAGAGAGTTCAGAAGAGCAGTGTCCTCTATAACACTGGTATGCATCAATTTTGCTGTCAAGGGTTTTGTAAGTGATTCTTATAGAGTTTTTCCTGCTGATTTCGAATCTGCAATCCGTTTTTCTCAATCAGCTCAGGTTATCCGGCTATGGCCTCATAAGTAAAATAGAATTTTTCGTGATTTTGTCAAAGCGGAATTGGAACAGTAACATCTATCATCACTTGTTTCACTTGTATAAATATCTTTTTTTACTTTTCAGGCATATAGATAAAATATTTCATAATGAATAGAGCGTGTAAAAATGATCCCAATAGATTCTGCTACATATGTGGGACGGTTACCATGCCAAATAACCAGTGCCAAATCACTAAATTGTGAAGACAATGTATAGAGCATACTTTGGAATTAAGCTAGGGGACCAGGACAAAAATTTCGCCCCTCATATGTGCTGCAAGACGTGCATTGAAAATTTGAGAAGATGGAGCAAAGGCAGAGCGAAATCTTTGCCTTTTGGAATTCCCATGATTTGGAGAGAAGGAAAGGATCACGTGACAGATTGCTATTTCTGCATGACAAACCTCCAAGGTGGGCTTATAATTTTATTTTCTTAAATATTTTGAAATCCTCGTATGAAACTTGACATAATATTCACCATAATGTAATATTCACCATATATAGCATAATATTCACCATAATGGTAATCATACATTTACATATACATATTGTTATAGAAAATACATTTACACATACATATTGTTATACAAGTTACATTTACATATAGAGACTCCATCGACCTATTTCATATCTTACAGACCGCAGCCTTCCCTCACGAGCCGCCACTGTCTGAATGCTTCTTCTATTTCATATGCAAGTTTTATATCCATGTTTCTGTGTTTCTATTTTCAGGAGTTAACAAGAAGAATAAACACATTGTTGTATACCCTGACATTCCTTCTGCTATGAGACCTGTACCCCATGGTCCTGGAATTCCAATACCCGACCCACCTCAAACCCTGGACTTCGATGATTCTGATGATGAATCAATGACCAATGCTAATGACCAGTCCCAGTCGTATATACCTCAAAATACCGCTTCAAATGAGCCGAGGCCTCTCAACCAGGCCAAACTTAATGGTCTTACCAGGGATTTAGGACTTTCCAAATTAGCTGCCGAGATCTTGGGCTCACGACTTCGAGAGGACAACTTGCTGGCTCCGGGAAACATTCTCCTGGTATAGGAAACGAGAGGAAGAATTCCGCAAGTTTTTCGCAGTGCACGAAAATACCTCTTCCTTAGTGTACTGCTGCAATGTTGAGGGGCTAATCGAATCCTTGGGCCTGCCATATAACGCATCAGAATGGAGGCTATTTATAGACTCGTCTAAACGAAGTTTGAAAGCAGTACTTTTCAACATTGGGAATAGGGTTGCATCAGTCCCTGTAGCACATTCCGTACAACTTACTGAGAGCTACGATAACATGAAAATTTTACTGGATGCTCTCGTATACGACCAACATAACTGGAGGATCTGTGGAGATTTGAAGGTAATACTAATATCATAAGTAAACTATTGCTATTGACTATGTTGTTTTTCCAAAGGTTATTTGAGAGCGTATAAGAACACTTAACTTCCCTACAGAAGTGATACAGTCCAATGCATAGATTTTTTTATCTGATAGAACAAATTCTCTAAATTCTTTAAATATTTTCATTTTTTTTCAGATTGTGGCATTTGTGTTGGGAATGCAAGGGGGATACACGAAATACCCATGTTTCCTCTGCAAATGGGATAGCCGAGCGGATGAGAAGCACTATGCACAGCGTGAATGGGCATCCAGAGAGAATTTTGAACCTGGGTCGCATAATGTCGTTTCAGTGCCCCTTGTACCACCAACAAAAATTTTGCTCCCACCACTTCATATTAAGCTGGGCTTGATGAAAAATTTCAGCAAATCAATGAATAAGGAGGGTTCAGCATTCCGATATCTCGAGAGTAAATTTCCTCAAATATCTGATGCTAAACTAAATGCTGGGGTTTTTGATGGTCCTCAAATTCGAACTTTGATCAAGGATACTCAGTTTGAAAACGCAATGACTCTAACTGAGAAGAATGCCTGGCAGGCATTCAAATCAGTTGTCACTGATTTTCTTGGCAAGCGTAGAAGTCCAGAATACGAGTCCGTTGTCGAAAACTTGATGGAAGCTTTCAAAGCTCATGGGTCGCGCATGTCCATAAAAATGCACTTTTTGTGGCCCCACTTGGACTATTTTCCTGAAAATTGCCGGGATTATAGTGAGGAACAGGGTGAACGATTTCACCAAGATATCAAAATAATGGAAGAGAGGTACCAGGGAAACTGGGATATCAATATGCTGGCGGACTATTGCTGGTGTTTGAAGCGAGACGTGCCCGAAGAAAAACACAGACGGAAAGCCAAAAAAAACTTCATTCCTTCCTCAATAAACTTTTTTCCATATTCATTGTATGAATAAAAGTATTTATTCACACAATGTTTTCATTTTTCACGAGTGTTCTTATAATATTACTCGTATCTACAGTGTTTAAGCTAAAAAATCAATAAATTTGGGGATAAAATTGGACTTATAATAAATGGCCAATAGAGAAAAAACCTGACCTGATTGAGGAAAACCAATGTCATTTTCGAATTCAGCATGGTCGAATTATATAATATGAGTTGAAAAAACCCTCACAGCAGACAAAACAATTTCATATGCATACCAGTGTAATAGCAATAGTAAAGAGAGAGAGTGAGACAACATTATGGCAAAGAGAGAGGGGATTGAAGACAGCGAGTAAGAGGCGGGAAAATGATGAGACGAAAAACCTTAGACGAAAAGGAAAGATCACGAGAAAAGGAAACACCAAGAATGTCAAGAGAAAAGGAAGGACTGAGTTCTGTACTGAGTTCGTGTGAAAGATTGTGACGAGTAGAAAGATGAAGGAACTGAGTTTTTGAGGCATTGAAAGTCACAAGGTTTTCTCTACCCCAATCAGAGATAGTGGAAAGGTCAGAGGTCAGGTGCATCATAGCCGTACTATGCGAGGTATGAAGTGACTATTGAGAGAGACGCTTTGTGAAGCTGGTGCAGAAGTAAAGCGTGGGATCATCGGCATAGGAGTGGATAGGACAGGAAGTGCGATTTAATAGATCATTGATTAACAAAAGGAAAAGAGTGGGTGATAGGACAGAGCCCTGAGAAACACCACTATTAATAACTTTAGGAGAACAGTGGCCAACTACAACCGCAGCTGTAGATCGGCTACAAAGAAAATTAAAGAAGGCACAGATAGAAGGAGGGCAGTTTGGAAATTAAAGAAGGCACAGATAGAAGGAGGACAGTTTGGAAATTAAAGATTTGTGCCAGACTTTGTCAAAAGCTTTTGATATGTCTAGCGCAATAGCAAAGGTTTCACTGAAGTCCTAAAAGGATGATGACCGAGACTCAGAGAAATATGAAAAGTGACCGCCAGTCGAGCATCCCATGGGGAACCCATATTGACGATCTGAAAGGAGACTGTGACAAAAGAAGTGTTTAAGAATCTTCCTATTACGGACAGATTCAAAAACTTTAGAAAAACAAGAAATGAAAGCAATTGGACAACAGTTGGAGGGTTGTGAGCGGTCACCCTTCTTTGGGACAGGCTGAATGAAAGCGAACTTCCAGCAGGAAGGAAAAGTACCAGATGAAATACAAAGACGAAAGAGTTTGCCTAGGCAAACATAGTTCTTTAGAACAACAGGAGGAACACCACCAGAACCGTACGCCTTCTTAGAGGTGAGCCCAGACAAGGAAAAAGAAACGTCCAGGGTTGAACGGGAGGCGAAAATTTGAGCAAAGAGTTCAGCTTTTTGGGAGAAGAGACGGGAACTGAGCCATGGGAATGAAAAAAAGGAGGGAAAGAAGAAGAAAAAGCAAAGTTGTTGGAGAGGTTCTTAGCTAGATGCCAGAAAGAACGAGAACTGTCAGAATTGGATAGGTTTTCACATTTTTGTGGGATGAAGGAACTTTTGTTGAGTCGAAGAACAGGATTAACACGATACTAGGCAGAAATATAAGCTACGTGAAAGTCAGGAGTTGTATAACAGCGGTACCTTCTGAAAGACTCCTCTCTGTTGCGGATAGCATTAGAACACGTAAAGTTAAACCAAAGTGTTTCCGCATTAGTAGTAGGAAGAGAATATGAGATGTACACCTCCATGCCCGAGAGAATCACCTCCGTGATGTGCTCAGCACACTCGGAAGAGCCTCGGCCACGGAAGCAGTTATCATTCCATGGGAAATCACGGAAGTACTGCCTTAGGGCTTCCCACTCCAAAGTGGCAAAGTAGTTTCCTCGTAGGAGGATCCAAGGGCCGAATTGGAGCGATAATACAAAAAACAAATATAAGATTGTGGTCGGAGGATCCCAGCGGAGGAAAAGGTTTGACAGAGTAAGAAGAAGGATGAGAGGTAAGAAATAAATCCAGAATATTGGGCCTCTCTCCACTGTGATCGGGGATACGAGTAGGTTGCTGTATATTCTGCTCCAGGTCATTTAAGATAGAAAAGTTGTAAGCTAGTTCACCAGGGATGTTAGTGAAATAGAAAGAAAGACAAGGTGGTGGTGAACAATGAAATCTCCTAAAATGAAGATTTCAGCAAAGGGAGAGTGGGATAGATTGTATTTCACTTTGAAAGTAAGGTGGTCAAAGAATTTTGGATAGTCAGCAAAATTAGGAGAAAGGTAGACAGCGCAGATGTATTTAGTTTCAGATGAAATTGAGTATAGAGGAAGTAAGATAGTACAGTAAAGGGGTTGCTGTGAGTCGTCCCAGACATCTGAGTTTCAGTGAGGAGGATGTGAGGTTTAGAGGTGTCGTTCAAGAGATTGAAAATTTGAGGAAAGGTCACGAATGTTGCAGAAGTTTATGAAAAGTGAATCAGGCAGAGGCCCAGAACATCTCGAATAGGCGGTACGCGGTACTAGAACGAGCCCCACTGCCCGCGTCTGCGTTCCCGGTATCGGCAGAGGGGGAGCCAGAAGTGAGAACATTTTCGTTTCCTTCCCAGGGGACTCCGATGCTCTTGAATTCGTTGCCATTGTTTTTTTTTAATTTTGAAAAGAGTGTGTTGTGTGTAAGATGCATGTATGTAGTGAAGAATTGAGAGAAGTGTGTGGTTTAGAGCATGCTGGACTGCTCACAGGGTAGATGAGACACGAAAAAAAATCATTTAAGGAGGACAGTGACAAGAGAAACGGGAGTTCCAGCACTCCCTATCTTCTGCCTAACGTCCTCTCCAGAGTACGCCCCTGGTCGATTGGTGTATACAATCTCCTCCTCCGACCTTAGCTTATACAATAAATAAATGGAAGTAGGTTTTGATCGAAATTCAAGTAGGCCGAAGAAAATGAAGAATATGGCCTGGCGCGGAACAAGAATAGCTCCATGGCCTGAAGAAAAGAATCCATCAAGTATGCTCTAGAAAAGAAATGAATGAGTTTGCTCTTATTAATTCGTCCCAAAAGCGGGCCCCAATTCTCACGGGCAAGATGGAACAATAAAATAAAAAAATACACGGGTATCGCTGACTGACTTCCAGAAATTAAAACCAAAACTGTTTATGAATACATAACTGGACGAAATGGAAGGCGTTAGGTTGCATTACTGCTAAACTGGTTCCCCATTTATAGAACTTTTATTTATTCCATTACACGCACGAACGCGTTCAAACTTGTCCGGATGCTCTCGCACCAGAAGTCACCCACTCAGGTAAATTCATCTGAGACCCATTTCCCAACTCTAGAATCCATCTATCAAACCAAACTTATGTTTTCCAATTAAGTATCATAAATTCTGTTATTTTATATTTATTAATAAATCCCCAATTTTCTAATCCCAACACCATATGTCACCAAAGCTGTGACTTTATGGTATGAAAACGTTTGTCTGTAGTTCCACTTAACTTCGACATTGCTATTTTTCATTATTTATATTTCGTTAATTGTATTATAATTGTTTGTGACAAGTACTACACTGAGAGTAGAATTTTCATCAAGATTCTAAAGGGTCAATCATCGAACACTCTTGATGATTCACCTTTCAAATTATATATATACTAGCGGAGAACCCGCCCTTCGTGCGGGTGGCAAAAATATCCTAGCCGACGGTGGAATATTTTTTGTAGTTCGAAGACTGTTATTAGTTAGGTTAATTGAATGCCCGGTTAGGTTAATTGTACGCCCTTGACGATTGGTTAGGTTAAGTCGTGATAGTTTCGTTAAAGCTAACGAAAATATCACGACTTAACCTAACCAATTGTCAAGGGCGTACAGTTGACACACACACACACACACACACACACACACACACACACACACACACACGGGCGTCCTTTTATTATTATAGATAGACTTTTTAAAATTATAATTAAAAGTAGAATTCATTACGCCTTTTTCAAATGCATTAAAATGCAAATATCGCCCATATTAAAATACAAATATCGCCCATATATATATATATATATATCAAGAATCTTCTCTTTTCGAGCGTGACCGACTGACAGACATTCCTGGGTGTTTATATTAATAATATATATATATATAATATATATATATATATATATATATATGGGATGAATTTCACAATTAAACGCGTGAAATAACTGAATGATGCAAACCCACAAGGAAAAAGAAAAACGATTCCTGTTTTTTCTTTTTCTTTTTCTTTTTCCTTGTGGATTTGCGTTTTATATATATATATATATATATATATATATATATATATATATATATATATATATATAGATCATTAGAACTATTAATTAATTTCACCAAATTATGCGCAACACGACATAACAAGAACTCAATAGGTAAGAATAATCGCGTCGATTGGCCTAATGTTAATATGCAACAGAGATAGAATACGAAGAGAGAACAGGTCACCTCTTTAATAATTTAGAAATTTGCATCTTGCTTGTAGTAATCCTTGCTCAAATGATTCTCACTGTAAACTCAAGATATGTATTATAGTAAGATAGTATCCATGTTAAGAGAAGCAGGAAGCCCCTTGATTAAATCTTAAACTATCATACTAAGATTATTCTTGGATGGAATGATTTTATTGCCCCCCTGAAGAGGGAATCGAAAGACGCCTATGATTTGTGGTGCTTTCATGGTAGACCCAGATTAGGACCAGTATACATGAATATGTGTAGAAGTAGGGGTCAGTATAAGGCGGCCATAAGGCGATGTAAACAGGAAGAAGAGTCTATTCGAGCATTAAAAGCCTGTGAAGTTCGCATAAATAACGATAATAAAATTTTTGGAAATTTGTTAAGAATCAAACGGGTGTCAAAAGCATCCTTCCTCCGACAATCGATGGGGTGTCGGGGAGGATGAAGTTGCAAAGCTGTGGAAAAACCACTACTCAAACATTCTTAACAGTGTGAGTAGGGATAATCTTAAGACAGATTGCAGCGAAACGACTGTGGGAGGGACAAAGGAAAATACTTTGATATCAATTCCTGAAGTAAAGAGGTTAATTAAAAGAGTTAAATACTGGTTCTGTGTCAGGGGTAGATGACCTATCGAATGAGCACTTAAAATGTGCCAATGACGTAGTATGTCTGCATATATCATTGCTCTTATCAGCCATGCTCGCTCATAAGTCATAGCTATATCCCTGCGGAGTACATGACGGTATATATCTTGCCCCTGGTCAAAAATAAGTATGGAGACATTCTGTCCAGCAATAATTACAGACCTATTGCTGTCGCTGTCTCGAAACTACCAGAAAAACTCTTGTTACTCCGATTAAATGATTACCTATGGACATCTCCTAATCAGTTTCGTTTTAAAAGGTCCCACTCAACTGACCTGTGTATCTATGTACTTAAAGAAACAATATCTAAATACATTGACAGTAATTCAACTATTTATAGCTGTTTCCTTGATATAAGTAAGGCATATGATAGAGTGAACCACAATATTTTGTTTAAAAAACTAGAAGACAAGAAGGTTCCTATGTACATATTAAATTTATTGAAATTTTGGTATTCCCACCAATCATTTACCGTTAGGTGGGGCAATGTACTATCCGAATGTTTTGGCTCCTCTTGCGGGGTGAAACAAGGCTCCTTACTCTCCCCTATGCTGTTTAATGTGTATATTGACGGATTAATTGCTTCACTTAATGAGGCAACAGTGGGATGTTGTATAGATAACACAAGGATAAATAACTTAGTTTATGCCGATGATATGGTGTTAATAAGTCCCTCTGTTAAAGGTCTGGAACGGCTACTAAAAGTCTGCGAAGTGTATTCGCAGAAACATGATATTCTTTTTAATGTTACAAAATCTAAGGTTATGCAGTTTCATCCTAAAAGCTGTAATCAGCCATCTGATATTAAGGTTTAAAATGAAAGGTGAAGTAATTGAGGAAGTACAAGAGTTTAAGTATTTGGGTCAAACTATTACTAACTCCTTGAGTGATGACTCAAGTATAAGAAAACAATCTCGAAGCCTTTGTGCTAAAGCGGAAATGACTATAAGGAACTTTCGGTTCTGTACAAGTGAAGCTAAAGACACTCTCTTTCGTACTTTCTGCAGTAATATATACGGCTAGCAACTCTGGGTAAATTATAGAAAAGGTTCTGGCAGAACCCTAAATTTGCTGTACAACAGGTCTTTTAGATTCTGACACAAACTATCCCAGAGATGCTCAGCTTCGCAAATGTTTGCTTCCCGCAATGTCCCGAGCTTCCCGGAGGTAACAAGACGTGCTCAATACAGTTTAATGGAAAGAATTAAACAATCAACCAACCCGATTATCAAAGCTATTCATGAGTCCTGCCGTTTATCCTCTAAGCTATGGAATTCTCGGTACGAAAACGTCTGTCTGTAACTCCACTTAACTACGACATTACTGTATTATTTCTAATTAACTGTATATATTTCTATCCTTAGTATGTGAACTGTCATTGTATTAATAATATTTGTCATATGGACTATAGTCTGCCAATAAACCTTTCATTTTCATATATGTGTGTGTATATATATATATATATAGTATATATATATATATATATATATATATATATATATATAAACAGAAACTGCATGCGTATCAAAGTATGCATACTAAAACCAATGCAAAAGATTATATATACACAAAACTCATTATACGTTAACGTCTCATGCCCGAGGTAACGTAGCGGCTTCCAAATTTCAAATCTTAATGACATCGTTCAGACCTCACCGAGGTAACGCAAATTTATTTCAAATGCATTTAACCTTTTCTGAACGACTCGCGACACGTGATTTTCTTTCATAATGGACACATCAATTCCCCGTCCATACTTCGAATATCAAATAAGAAGCTTTGCAGCAAACTACGAGAAATATTTGCTTCTAAATAACCAACATTAGTCATGACGAACGTATTACATACTCGTCATCGTAGTGGTGGTTAATCTAAAAACGTAAGTTGCTGTTAGTATGTTGTTCTTCATTATAAAAATAATATGCGTATAATTACATCCAGTTAATGAAAATAAACTGAAATTAAATTTAATTGACATTTTCTCAAGTAGATGTCGCCATCCACTTCAATTAAATTATTTTCAAGGAATCAGTGCCACGAAAAGTGTCATCGAAGCATCGAAGTTTAATGAAAATACTGTCTTCAACTGAGGGTGCTTGTTCGAAGAAAGAATGTTTAACATCTTCATGAAAATTCCAGTCTCACTGATATTGATTGGTCTGCTAATAAACTTTTTCATTTCCATTTTCATACATGTTGGATATATAATATATATATATATATATATTATTTACACTTGGAAAATAATGGAGAAACTAGTCCCTAATCTTACTCTGAATCCCATAACTCCCCAAACAACGGTGGAAGGTAGAAACGGTAGACTGTGTCGTATTCCCAAATTGAAGGCGAGACAGGGAACATCCTTAACCCTGAAAGAAAATAGTTTTGTAGTGAGAGGACCAAAACTATTTAATCAGCTGCCCAAAGACCTAAGAAACACGAAGGGAGTTGCAGTGGAAATCTTCAAAAGAAGACTTGACGCCTGGCTCAGAACAATCCCCGATGAGCCGGGCGTACCTGGCTATGTGAGGTGGAGAGCGCAAGAATCCAACTCACTACTTCACCAGGCCAACTCGAGAGGAGGGGCGACACGCTTGACCTTCGCGAAATGAGAAATCATCACGTGGAACCTTTGTAAGGTTGTAAGGTAAGGTATATATTATATTGTATATATATTGCTTATTTAGTCGTACAAGCAGAAGCGTACGGCAACAAAAGATAATATAAAGCAAAAAATATCTCCAACAAGATTAGAAAGCAAGTATTTAATTTCGGAAACCAAAAATTTACGATTTTAAATTATGAACCAGCGGGTGCCATCACGGGTCGAAAACAAAATTTACAAAATTTAACCTCTGGTTCTCTGAATTTCATTCAAAAAGAATTGAAAATTTTTGCAAATGAACGTCATACGAAAAAAAAAAAACAAAAAAAAACAAACAAGGAAAATGGAGACTGTGTTTTGGCATTAGCGAAATTTAGCCCTTAAATTGTGGATATCGCTTCAAGGAGGCCAGATGGCAACAATAATTCAGGGAAGTTTGGAACAATCTCACCCAAGCTATGAACTTGCTTTATTAAATACTGTCGCCAGAATACCCTCAAAACAGATCGTATGTACGCGCTAAAAGAGATACAGTGTTTTCACGCTATTATATTTTGCTGTTGTTAACTTATAGAGGAAGCAAAATTGCGCATGGGTAAATATATAATCACAAACAATTCTAATGAATTTGTACGTTTATGTGAAACTAAATACATATCGGGAAATATTTATACTGAATGCAATAAGAATAATGGAAAAATGATTAAATTAAATTTCATAATTACAGTGTGTAAAGGTGGAATTAATTGATGTTCTTGGCACAATTAAAATCTTATCTATAAAAAGGAAAGACTTTCCGAGTACTTTCGTACATGTCGCATTAAAAACAGGAGATTAAAAAAAAAGGAGAGAAATTTACTTTTCTTGCTTGAGCAAGAAAAAGATACTGCATCATTTTAAAATCATTTTTGCAAGTTAAAATTTTCTTTAGATTTCTTTTTCTTTCTATAGCCTAAAAATTTCGTGGCGCACTACTCACATGTATTAAAATTTTAATATTAAAGCCACAATACTGAATGAACATATATACATTCTGATTTTGCTTTAAAAATCATGACATATATATATATATATAGCATAAAAAGCATGACATATATATATAGGCCTATATATTATTCAGGATATTTACTGGTATGAGAAATGGGTATCCCAATGAAAGAGTTTCCTTTCAATTTTAAACCATCGATTTTTATCCTGCACAAAGCCGTTGTTTTCCCCTCATAAGTGAGCGGCCAAATAGTTTGGCACATAAATTGGACACCTTAAACGCGCATTACGCCCAAAGAAAACAAAAGCAAGTCTGAAATACTGGAAGCGAGGAATGTTAACTCGCCAATTAAAAGCGGGGTTTCATTGTGAAAGCTGAAATATCGTTCGCATTTCTTTTTTCACTCAGCTGCGGTGTTGCTTCTGATTTAAATTCCTGCGCGTACCTTGTTCTTCAATCAAGAAGAGGAATGGGCAATTTCAAAGGAAGCTCACTGAGGACATTTCTTCCTTCTTTGGGGAGAGAGAGCCCCAGGGGAGGGGAAGGTTGGTCTCTATCCGAATAGGCGACCAGAAGGCCTGAAAACAGAACTAATTGACCGGAAATGTTCGAAATACGTGTAGCTTAGAAGCAGGACACCGAACATGGCTCGAATATACGAGTATACGAGTGTGTGTATATATATATATATATATATCTATATATATATATATATATATATATATATATATATATAAGGGAAAGGTTGAAAGTCATTCCATGCAAAGAAGGAATGCCAGGGTGTGGAAGATAGAAGGATGCAGTTACGATGCTTAAACTAGTGTAAAATTGATGCTACATGCAATATAAAAATGAATATACATATATATATATATATATATATATATATATATATATGTGTGGTGTGTGTGTGTGTGTGTGTATCTGGGTTAAGAAAATCGTCACACCAAACTTTTAAATCAAAAAAAGAGACTATCTATAAAGAAACAATATTGCATGTGCAATGATGTAACTTTACTTACATAACATATCCCTAATAATAACAACGATCGTCAAAAAGTCTCCGTCTTACAATAACATTTTGACTTTCATATTTCGTCAGTACCATTCTCTTTTTCTACAGGGTGCCTCAGAAGTCTGGAGTCATAGGCAGAATTCACTTTTCACTATTATTTTAACAATTGTTCAAATTGAGTGCCATTAACTTGCATACACACATCAATTCTTGCACGTACACTTCTCGATGGTTCTTAGTTCCTTCACATGATTTTGGCACACAAAATTAGTAAATAATGGCCTATGAGGCCAGACTTCTCAGACACCCTGTATATCAAATTAGGAAGGTTTTATATAATAATAATAATAATAATAATAATAATAAACTGTTTACTTTCTGATTAAGGTATCATACTGTTTATTGACATAAATTATAATGACAAAGGTAACTATCAGATAAAAACTAATTTTAGTTTACATAAAGACTCAGGAACTGTAAACATTTTAAACAATATCTATATATATATATATATATATATATATATATATATATATATATATATATATATATATAGTTATTTAGTGTGTGCGCGTGCGTGTGTGTGTGAAAACTTTAACGAAGTAAACAATTAAATCATTCAAATGTTTTGCATAAACTTCTGCATTCCTTTATTTTATAGCATTTTTATGCCAAAAGAACAACACTCCATAAAAACAATTTTGCCTAAAGCTTAAGTAAATTTTATGGAAACCTCTATGTACTGTACAATGTACATATATATTTTAATATTAATACATTCCAGCAAAGATTGTTTCGATAAGCTGAAAGGGCTTCAAATTTATAGTCTTGGAATACTACACCATGTGGAAACAAAATGTTCGTATCAGATTTCAAAATGTAGCTTTGTATGTTTGGAAAATAAACCATAAAAATGTGTGAAAATTCGCGTTAATTCTGTAACACTTTTGAACACACTATAGGATTAGCACTAAACTCACTGTCTTAGATTATTTTTTGTAAAGAATTTATAAGGGTATATATATAATATATATATATATATATATATATATATAAACGTGTATATATAGAGGTGTATAGACGTTCACCTCGCCAGGGAATTTCCTGACGAGGTGTACTTCTGAATACACGAAAGGCCTTGGAATCATTTTTCTTTTCCTTGTGGGTTTGCATCATCCATTCATTTCACGTGTTTAATTGTGAAATTCATCCCCCATAATATATATATATGACAACAGAATAAGTAGAGAGCAAAGAGTAAAACTAAAAACGAAAATGTATACACGATTTCAAAGTTTACATTAAG
Organism: Bathynomus jamesi; assembly: GCA_023014485.1. Lineage (NCBI taxonomy): Eukaryota > Metazoa > Arthropoda > Malacostraca > Isopoda > Cirolanidae > Bathynomus > Bathynomus jamesi. Next base: position 61,724 of record JAJOZX010001085.1, read on the forward strand.
ATTCATCGAGCCATATTCCTTTCTAAAAATCCATTCTGGAAGGCGCTCGTCCAGAAGTTGCTTTCCAGTTCTTTGTCATTCTAAACGGTCTACGCCAAAGTTGCTGGGCTCCAGTTCGAGTTGAATTAATTCCACTTCACAATATTTCGAAATTCTTGGAATTTCTTCCCCGTTCAGTTTTATATATATATATATATATATTGGACTAGATCATATAACCGTGGTTAACCTTGGTTTTACTTCCTCTCGAATTGTTCATTCGCATGAAGGTCAAGTTTGTTGCTTCACCTTGGACCTACAGATTAACGTGGAATCCGAACCACGACCCACTAGGGTGGTCACAAATTACAAAGTTCTCGCTCGGAATCGATCTCACGACCCCCCGATCAACAGCACAGTGTCTTAACCATTAGGCTACGCAAGGTACCCAGTCATATACCAACCAATTTCTCTGGTATGGAAGGATGAACAGCTGGGTGAGCTGCGCTCCGACTACCGTCGGTTGATTCATAGTCAGCGATGTTAACCATTACACCACCGACGCGCGTATATATATACACATTATATATATAAACAAGCCCGACCTCCCTGAAGTGAGGAATCATCGCACAGAACATCTGAAAGGTTGAAACCTTGGTTAACCTTAGTTTTGCTTCAGCCTAATATGTTCATTCTGACGAAGGTCAAGCTTGTTGCTCTACCTTAGCTGAAAGATATATTTATGTACTGTATATAACAAAAATGCCCCCACTAAGATTCAAACTCGGGACCTTCTGAGTAAAGAAAAAGCGTGCTTATACTTGTTAGTCTGTCTTTGGGAACCCAATGCTATAACAGCGAAATATGAATTGAATGCTGCCATTACTTCGAGTGCGGGGGCGGGGAAGGGGAATTTACATCGTAAACGAATATAAATATACGACAGGTTGAGTTAACTTTTCTTTCGTGATAGTGTTGCTCGAGACTTCTACTTGGAGGTCCCGCGTTCGAATCTTGGTGGGGGCTTTTTGATTCATACGAAAACCATGCATATTCATGCTTGGTATTTTCTCTCTCTCTCTCTTCTCTCTCTATATATATATATATATATATATATATATATATATATACACAAACTCAGAATGGTTCCCTGAGACAATTATATGTTAAACACAGACCGTGCATGGAACAAGGAACTCTTCTGGGAAAATTAAATCCACTATAGTCCGAATAAGTAATGGTAAATGACAAATACCATAGTTTTTCTTTTTCATGATGTTAGCCCGACGTGGGCAACGGGTCTCTCGCAAAGAGATCCCATAAATATAGCTTCCCTCACCAGCTATCTGCAAAGCAGACAGGATCCAGCTTTGGGACATGGATCTAGGGTTTAAAGCAAGCCTAGTCCCCCTACATTCAGAACCTCTATATAAGTAAAAGACTCGTTGCATTCACGTCGGATTGAATAAATCAAAGAAAAAGGGGGGTAACTATTGTATTTTTAGCCAAAAAAAACCAAAACTTAAACCTCAACCGGGACATTGAGCGTCCACTTTTCAAGGCACGTAACACGTCCGTTTAATATACACAAACTCAGAATGGTTCCCTGAGACAATTATATGTTAAACACAGACCGTGCATGGAACAAGGAACTCTTCTGGGAAAATTAAATCCACTATAGTCCGAATAAGTAATGGTAAATGACAAATACCATAGTTTTTCATGAAAAAGAAAAACTATGGTATTGTCATTTACCATTACTTATTCGGACTATGTGGATTTAATTTTCCCAGAAGAGTTCCTTGTTCCATGCACGGTCTGTGTTTAACATATAATTGTCTCAGGGAACCATTCTGAGTTTGTGTATATTAAACGGACGTGTTACGTGCCTTGAAAAGTGGACGCTCAATGTCCCGGTTGAGGTTTAAGTTTTGGTTTTTTTGGCTAAAAATACAATAGTTACCCCTTTTTCTTTGATTTATTCAATCCGACGTGAATGCAACGAGTCTTTTACTTATATAGAGGTTCTGAATGTAGGGGAACTAGGCTTGCTTTAAACCCTAGATCCATGTCCCAAAGCTGGATCCTGTCTGCTTTGCAGATAGCTGGTGAGGGAAGCTATATTTATGGGATCTCTTTGCGAGAGACCCGTTGCCACGTCGGGCTAACATCATAAAAAAGAAAAACTATGGTATTTGTCATTTACCATTACTTATTCGGACTATAGTGGATTTAATTATCCATGCACTGTCTGTGTGTATCATATATATATATATAGTGTGTGTGTGTGTGTGTAATATATATATATATTACACACAGACCGTACATGGAACAAGGAACTCTTCTGGGAAAATTAAATCCACTATAGTCCGAATAAGTAGACTAATGGATAGTGGATTTAATTTTCCCAGATGAGTTCCTTGTTCCATGCATGGTCTGTGTGTAACATAAGAGTTTCTCACGGGACCATTCTGAGTTCTATCCCACATATATTTATATATAGGCCCCTATATATAAAGTTGAAGTCTTCAAAATAAGACTAGATGCCTGGCTCATGATGGCAGCAGATGAGCTGGGTGTACCTGGCTATGTGCGGTGGAGAACGCAAGAGAGCAACTTGCTCTTCCACCAAGCCAGGCCTAGAGGCGGGGCCACCAACTTGACCTTCGTGTGAAGACAGACCAACGCACGGAACTGCTACGAGGTTACGAGGTTATATATAAGTGCATGGAACAAAGAACTCTTCTAGGATAATTAAATCCACTATAGTCCGAATAAGTAATGGTAAATGACAAATACTATAGTTTTTCTTTTTCATGATGCTAGCCCGACGTGGGCAACGGGTCACTCGCTAGGCTAGCATCATGAAAAAGAAAAACTATAGTATTTGTCATTTACCATTACTTATTCGGACTATAGTGATTTAATTATCCTAGAAGAGTTCCTTGTTCCATGCACGGTCTGTGTGTATCATATATATATTATATATATATATATATATATATATATATATACACACACCGAGATGAGGAATTTACCTTAAAACGTAAACGTAGACCTATCTTAGATACAAAATACAAGATACTAGCTTATTGTATAGCACGGAACTGCTACGAGGTTACGAGGTTATATATAAGTGCATGGAACAAAGAACTCTTCTAGGATAATTAAATCCACTATAGTCCGAATAAGTAATGGTAAATGACAAATACTATAGTTTTTCTTTTCATGATGCTAGCCCGACGTGGGCAACGGGTCACTCGCTAGGCTAGCATCATGAAAAAGAAAAACTATAGTATTTGTCATTTACCATTACTTATTCGGACTATAGTGGATTTAATTATCCTAGAAGAGTTCCTTGTTCCATGCACGGTCTGTGTGTATATATATATATATATATATATATATATATATATATATATATATATATATATATATATATATATATATATATATATATACACACACCGAGATGAGGAATTTACCTTAAAAAACGTAGACCTATCTTAGATACAAAATACAAGATACTAGCTTATTGTGTATGAAAGATGCAAGATACTTTTTAAGAAACGGACAAGATACAGAAATACAAGATACATATCTAGGATACTTTTCTCGATACAAGATACTTCTTTATTCAGTTTACAGTAAGTGCAGAGACTAGGAATAATAATGAAAAAAGAACTTTTAAGTCGTTTAAATCAGCAATTCCCAACCTGTGGTAGGCGGAGTTCTTTTTGGTGGTACGATACGCAAGAGGGTATAAATATGCAACTTGCTAATTCCTAATTACTTTGATAATAATGTTTTCAAAAGTATATTAGTTGTAGATGAATAACCAGCATTCTTTCCGACTGTGGGTTTGAATGCTATTCAATTTATAGTACAAGTAAATATCAGATTGTTTAACGATCACGTGCAAGACCAAAATCAAGATTTTGATTCAGTACAAATGTCGATTCATCATTAGAATAAATACTACTTTTTAGATAAAGCTGAAAATTCAAGATTAAACATTTCAGTTTTGGTTAAGTGGTACGTGTACCTCCCTCCCTTAATGGTGGGACTCAGAAACACATGGTGGCAAAAAGTGGTACGTTCACCTAAAAAGGTTGGGATTCCTGGTTTAAATAATTCTAATTTAAATACAATGCTTAAAATTAGTTTTGGGATGTAAACAAAGACGTTAACAACTTTAATCCTTAATGATTAACACTTCAAAAGTCACGACGACGAGGATTGAGATTCGTGAAATGTATTTTGTATCAAATATACAAAATAAAAAAAATAGTTTTATATACAGGGTGATTACAAAAGAAGTATACAATTTGAAAAATTTATTCTGATCAAACTTTTTCTGATACAAAAATAGTAATAATAATAATGTGAATGGAAACAGTAACTCGCAAAGTTTGTTTTTAGTTTATAGATGTTCAACAGGATTTCGGTGGTTAACCCTGGCAATGTCCAAACGATATTCAAAACTCTTCCCACACCTTCCGTAAGATATCTCGGTCAATGGATGCTATGGCTTGATGAATCCGGTTTTTCCCCGGTTTTTTTTTCCCAGTTGTTTTTCTGGGTTACTCACGGAAATCATATTGAACATCTATAAACTACAAAAAACTTTGCCAGTTACTGTTTCCATTCACATTATTATTATTTTTTAATTAGGAATAGTTTGATCACAATAAATTTTTGAAATTGTATACATCTTTTGTAATCTCACTGTATTTGTTCAAGATAACAGATACAAGACACAGTATCGAAGATAGGGTATTTTATATATATATATATATATATATATTAGGGTGGTCCAAAAAAACAAAAGAAAAAATTTCCTTTCTCCACAAGGGTATTTTTATTCCTTTATACATAACTGAAAATCACACAAAATATTTTCCCCAAGAAACAGTATTTAGGGGTCGCCCCATGTGGAATCCATAAATCAGGGGTCTCATGCAGCAGAAAACAGTTGTGCACTTGAAGAACTATGACATTAGAGCCGCCTTTGATGGAGTGGGGAGCTTCTTTCGGTGGTTTGCTACCAGTCGAAGAAGGAGCTGTTTCTGCTCTTCGTCAGCGTGTTGTTGTATTTTTGGATCAGGCTGATACCCCGTTCCGCCGTGTCGTTTACTACTTCCATCCGAGAGGACCGATCTCGAAGTTCGTTGAAAAAAGGATAGTCCGTCCACTTTCCTGGGGTTTCTGCAGAAAAGATTGAGATTTCGCTTTTCCTCCTTCCATCAAAACATCAAAGAAGGAACTGGTCCTTTTAGTCACAAGGTCCTCCAACTTCATGTCTTCCACTTCATCCTTGATCTCTAGACGTCGAGGAGGGCCGGGTAACCGCGGACGCTGTAGGTTCCGGAGCATCCTTTCCTTTGTCGCCGTGGTCACTCGTTCGTCGAAAAAGGCTAGGGCAACCAGGTGCTCGGAGAGAAACCAAAGATGCCTGGAAAAGGCCGCGGACGCTTTACTGGCCACAGTCTGATTTGGGTAAGTCTTGAGCAGAGACAAAAGTTCGATGTCGTTGTAGGGGGCTCGAATTCCAAGGGACGCTTCGTTCCATTGTCTGATGTAAACGAGACTCACAAACAGAGCGAAGTCGGTTATGTTCCTGGCCTCTCGTGGTGTCAGCTTGAATTGAGCTTGGAAAAGGAATATCTTCAACACATAAATTCCTTTCCCCATCCAACGAGCGTGGTGTGTTGGGCCGGGAGCTCGAAATGACTCGTTCCCACTTCCTCCGCCAAGGAACAAGAGAGATAAGCGCAAGAATTCTTGATAATCGTCCTTTGGTTGCTGCGCTTCGAGTGCATGTGGAAAATAATCCAGCATCTCTTTCCGCAATCTGCTCAATACCGGATCCTGGAAGAGTTCGTCGGTTGCTGCAACACACGCATTTTGATTTATCGATGGCCATTGTTTCTGAAATCGATTGAAGAGTCCGGATTCTGGACCTCCAGATGGACCGAAGATACAGGAGAAGACGTCGGACAGCATGATCTCCATGACATGGTGACGGCAAGCAATCCAGTCCAGTTCGGTTCCTAGAGCTTCTTCGATTCTGATGCAAGCTCCTTTGTGAAGCCCTGTGTTGCTGGCTGTCGTATCAAATACGAGTCCTTTGATTTGAGACCCGAGATTCCATTTCTCAATTGCTTCAACACAAGCATTCGCCTGAGACTCCCTAGTACCTTTGTCCATCTTCGGAATTCCCAAAAGCTTCTCGTGGCCGTTTCCAGTGACAAGGACAGCAATTATATCAACGCTTGCCTTAGATCCGTCGATATCTGGCAATAGTTTGTCATCCCAGTGTAAAAGAAGAGGTCCCTCCAAAGAAGATTCCTGGTCTTCTGCTGCTGCCGTTTCCTGTCTTCCTTGTCTTCTAGACCGCCTGATTGAACTTCGTGAGAGTGTGAGCTCTGAAAGTTTATGTCCAAGCGCCTCAGCAACGGCTCCAGCCACAAACACAGCTCCGCGATCTGGAAGATTGACGCGATCCGACGACTTTGGGCGAGTTGAAGATATTCTTAAGTCTCTTTGGCGTTGAGGAAGCAGCAGCTGCCACAGATGTTGACGCAGAAGGTCTATATTCGTCTTCGCTTTCAGATTCCCGAGAAGATGATGTGGAAGAAAGTTCTGCTGTTGCCCCCGTCCTGGATTTAGTTCCCCTTGACCCCTTCCCTTCCTTCGTATCTCGCGTTTGCCATCCTTTCTTTTTCTTCTCGTTGTCTCTTTCTGCTTTCTTTTGCAGGCGTCTTTTGGTCAGCCCCACTCATGCTACAGGAAAAGACGTCTTCTCGTTCTTGATTACCGACATTGCTCTTTTGTAGATATATCAAACAGCTCTTCCAGATCACCTTTGAACACTTCCTCGTTCATTCTGTCACTTTCTTATTGTCGAGTTCGGTGCTTCTTGAGGGTTAGATACTTCTCGTACAGCTTTGACAGTTTCCGGACACACGAATCTATCCGTTGGGAAGGAATTCTGGCGCGCTGCCATACAGCGACAACTGCTTCACAGGCCAACTTGTAACTCGTGGGCAGGGTTCTTCTTTCATCCAGATGGTTGTACTGGGCCAGTCGGAGCACGTCCAGTACACGGGGTAGTCTTGCTATCAATAACTGAGAGTTCGGCCTCCCAAGGAGCCAGTTTTCAGGCGTAGATCTCTTACTAGACGACGTCATAATCACTTCTAAAAAGAAAAAAACGAAATGTTTAGTATGGGGCAACCCCTAAATATCCACCAATCAAGCTCAAATTCCACACACAAGTAAATCGACCCTAGTGGACAGAAATAAGGCATGTGGAGAAACGATTCGACCAACATAGTTTTTTACTATAATATTTTGGACCACCCTAATATATATATATATATATATATATATGTGTGTGTGTGTGTGTGTGTGTTTTATAGCTTAATATCGTTGAAGACTAAAAATTATTCAGCTTCGTTTGTAAAGGAACTGGAGAAGAAAAAAGGCATAAATTGAATTTCATTGGATGTATTAACATATATACATTTCTGTTTTGTTTGTAAATTAAGTTGGTTCATCCATGAATCCTAATTATATATCTGTTAGATTCCAAAGAATCTTCGCAGAAACAGAGTCTCAAGAAGGCATTCTTATTTCACTTCTTTACTCTCTTTTCCATAATACATTATGGATTTCTCTCTCTCTCTCTCTCTCTCTCTCTCTCTCTCTCTCTCTCTCTCTCTTCCCTAGAATTCTGAAAACTGCATATGTAACGGATTTTTTTGAGCAATCTTTATAAAACTTGACCTGCTTTGTACGTTAAAACAAGTATCCTTTTTTTGAACACATTATTGGATGAAATCTGAAATCTACTTTTTAAAAAATATTCCGTTATTCAGTAATATTAAAAGTTTGTCCGTCTGTCCGTCTGTGTATGTGTGTGTGTGTGTACGCGCGCGAGCTTGCTTATTTTTTCCATACTTCTACCTGTATCCAGAACCTATTACCATTATATACTGTATATAGTGTGCCAAATTGAGTACTGTATTTGGATTCATAACTCCGTATATGTGAAACTGTTGACAAAAGATTAATTCAAATAGCACAGAAGGTAAATGATTAAAATTGGTTCCAAATGAATGGTTTTTTAATCAACGCGAGAAGTGAAGACACGCAAAATGATTTCATGATTTCGATGTTGGAAATTGGCAACAATGACGTAACTCCTATAGATATCACAATTGAAAATGACGCGAAAAAAGCTTCTTTTTTAGTTACATTTCCATTTCATGCCAGTGAAAAATTTAATGAATTTTCCAGGTTTTTTCTGATGCTTTTAAATTTTTGTTTCGTCTCTATTCCAAATTCAATTAAAAAATTAAAAGGCATTTCGAGCACCTCAATATCGTGTCTTGGAAAAATTAAAAGGAATTAATTAGAAATACTTTAAATTATATCATCTGAATTATTTCCAGTCCTCTTGAATCCTTGTTGCCCCATATTAGACCAACAGCTTAACGTGGAACTCAAACAACGACTCACTACGGGAAGCCAGAAATTACAAACTCCTCGTCCGGACTCGATTTCACAGCCTCCCGATCAGCAGCCCCACCGTCCTAACCACTAGGCTGCCCAGGTACCCTTTTATCTAGTAACCAGTTTTTTTGTATGGAAAGATAAACAGCTGCGTGAGTTGAACACCGATGCCAACGCCGGAGATCGAACCAAGGGCTGGTGGATTCGTAGTCAGCGATACTAACCAATACACCACTGGTATATATATATATATATATATATATATATAATGAATTTCACAATTAAACACGTGAAAATAATAAATGGTGCAAACCCACAGGGAAAAATGAGAAGCGATTCGAAGACCTTTCGTATATTTAGTAGTTCGCCTCGTTACCTTGCGATACATCTTGCCGTCTCCTTTCATTCCCTGACGAAGTGTACGGTACTCGCTCAGGTAGCAGTGATTGTGGGGAGGATCCATGATCATGGATAACCCGATTTCACGGTTAACTCAGTATATCTCGGCTGTGGGTGAGTGGAGCAGCCACTGCTGCCCCCGTCCCCACCTCGCGCGCTACCAACCACACTATTATTTTATTACAGTATAATATACAATTAATTAATTTGTACTCACCACAAGATGTGAAGTTATTCGAAGCCAGAAGCGCAGAGAGACACTGAACCGCAGAGAGACACTGACTGAGGCGCGTTGTGGTGGGCTGGCGGGAGACGAACCGTGGATGTAAACACCGCTCCAAATCACGATTAACCCTTTGTGTCACACAGTGGCTTCACTGAATAAGTGAATAGTATAAACTATTGTTTTAGGTGGTTAGTACAACTAATCACTGAGACTGAAAAAGTTATCTCGATTTCATGATCACGGATAAGTGCAAATGGTTGCAATTAATTAGTAAATCACGGTTAACACGTTCACGGTTCAGTGAACCACTAATAACCGCACAAGTACTGTATTGCTAAATACACGAAAGGCCTTGGAATTCCTTTTTCTATGTGTTCATTATAACTTCCAAATAACTACTTTTTCTTTTTCTTTCATTATACAAAAGAAAATAAATAATTTAGCTGTTCATTATCATCTATTCACATCAAATTATAGAAGTTTCTTTTCAAGTATCTAATTCACACCTGGAGAAGCCTGTAATTGTAATTAATTAGTATAGAATATGTATTAGGGTGTGTCAATTTTGGGGGTGAAATGACTAAATTGAAAATCATGTGATTTGGTAGCAATTTAATGTAATCATTTGGCATACAAAATAATACCTTTGCTTCAAAAACAATAAAAAATAACTCCTACCTACATCAATTTTAATTCAAAAATTCCATTTTTCCGTAAATTCGTAACAAAATACCAAATGTGCGCAAACATCCTATCAACATTTAAAGTGGCAATAAGATATCATTCAGAGTCTTTATTTGAAAGTAACCAATGCAGTCATGTCCTTTTTGCTGCGGTTCCTTGACGTCAGCATTCGGCTTGCTACTTGCGCTTTGATGTAGCCTTCTCGACTCTCGTGACTGTAAACTTGACTAGCTGCTTCTGTGACCATTTTCACACATCTCTCCACACTCTAAGTGTGAGAAAGCCACTTTGGCACTTGCATTGGGGCCTCTTTAAGTTTGTGTTAAATCTTTGTTTGTTATACAGGGTGTCCCAAAAGTCCCTATCAATTTTGTTGAAATAGGCTGAATTTCAAATGAATGTTTTAATGACATGATTGCATGCACCTTTCTAGACAAATACATGCATTAGATTTCTATTTTAATTATTTTTAAATTTTTAATTAATTTTTTCAGATCCATATCATTGGTGATGGATATGCATGAACGCGTTATGATAGTAACATGTCGCATCAGAGGAATGAAATGTGAAATTAGAGACCGATTCTCAAAAAGGTTTCACAAGCCTGGACTGAGATAAAGCAATTCGTGAATTGGTGAACAAATTCAGAAGGACTAGATCTGTGCATGATGAAGGAAGAAGTGGACGCCCAAGAACAGTACAACAAAACATTGAATCTGTTCGCATAATGTTCGAAGACGATCAAAGAATGTCAGTTCGCCAAGCATCTCACAGACTGACCATACCCAAAACAACTGTTCACAGAATCTTGCGTTCGACGCTGAAGAAGTGTTATCACATTCAGATGTTACACAGCTTACACGAGGAAGATTTTCCAAAAAGAGCAGCAATGTGTGCGGAACTGGCCGAACAAATCCAAAATAACAATTTAATGGACCACATTTTGTTTAACGATGAGGCGACTTTTCACACCTGTGGTAAAATCAATCGACATAATTGTCGCATCTGGGCTAATGAAAAGCCAACTGAGTTCACTGAATGGGAAAGAAACTCACCTAGTCAACGTGTGGCTTGGAATGACGAAGTCTAACATTTACAGGCCCTTTTTCTTTGCACAGGCTACAGTGACAGGGCCTGTTTACTTTGATATGCTTCAAAATTTTCTAGAACCTCAACTTCTTGAAGATGGCATTCTGACAATGTAGTCTTTCAGCAGGATGGGGCACCATGTCATTATGCCAGAATTGTTCAGACATACCTAAACGAGCGTTTTCCAAATCGTTGGATTGGACGTGGGGGAAATAGGCCCTGGGCGGCGCGATCTCCGGATTTGACCCCATTGGATTTCTTTGCTTGGGGTTTCATTAAATCAGAGGTCTATCGCAGAAATATTCGAGATTTACCAGATCTGCGAGATCGCATTAGGCAAGCAGTTGAGAAAATAACCCCTGAAATGCTCGGAAAAGTGTTCCGCAATCAATGCAGCTGACCGCTTTGAGATTTGCAGAGATACAGATGGAGAACATGTGGAAACTACTAAGTAAAGATTTTAATGGTGTAATACTTGTAATTCATATAGAAATACATCTGTATTCAGGTCAGTGTGACATTTATTTGAAATTCAGCCTATTTCAACAAAAAAGATAGCGACTTTTGGGACACCCTGTACATGGTGTCAGTGGTGGCTCCAAAACTTCCGAGCTCAAGTTACCTAATTCTGACAATTTCGTGGCATTGACGTTTATCGGAGGTACCTTCCTTGTCTGAACAGAGCAGTCTCCCAGCTGGTCATCATCTAGTGATGTTCCTCTAAGCTTTAGAATGATTTCCACAGCCTCAGTTCACTCTTTAGTACATTGGCTGCAGAGTATTGCTTGCAAAACTGCCTCTGGCCTAGCATACCAAGCGGACCTTCTCACCACAGGTAACACGATGCCCACCACTACTTTCCTTTGGGTTCTCAGTAGCTGTAATTGAAACAAGATGTGGTTGGGCACCTCCATCCACATTGGATTAAGTTTTACATTGAACCAGTGAGGAAGATAAAACCTAATAATAAATTCAACAATCAACATCAAATTCTGTAGCATTTTGCCCTTCAGTGCATGTTTGGAAACCCAAATCCTGCAGAAACGAATCGCTATAGTTAACCAACGACTGTGACTTACGGGTCCAATCTCCAAGAGAGCCAGATTTTGAGGCAACTCTCATGATCTGATTGCTTGAACAATAAGATAAGCGTAAGATTGATCCGTGCTGAGGTCTTTGATAACTTCTTCAGACAACACTGGAAGGGGAGGGCCTACTTCGACCTTTGGAAATTTTGTATTTATTTCTAATTCCGTTGCTTCATCTAGCATGTTGCCAAGGGGGCCTAACCACTTGTTGTTGCTCTTTGTAGGACCATCAAGTTCCTGGATGAGGCGACGAAGAGGTAATTCCCCTGTGTGCAAATCACATACAATCCAAACAAGCCTTCTTCCAAGTTTTTTCTCTAAATGCGTCATAACACCGCCCTGCCATCCAGCGTTCACCGCAGTTGAGTCTCCACCAACGGCCTGCAGTGAACTGTCAAGTCTTCTTTCTTGAAGCCAACATATTTGATCAGCAATTGCCTCTGCATGTTTCTTGCCTTCTACTTCTGCTCCAGGAACAAAGTGAAACAAATAGCGGCCACCAGGTTCGGAACACACAGAGTAGTGTTCTTCTTTGATGAGACCGGGAAACTTTCTGTCCATTCCCTCTACCTCTAGGAGAACTTTTGTGTCATCTCTTCTTCCATCAAACAAAAGACAAGAGAGACCTTCCTCCTTCAAATCTTTTTCATGCTGATCAGATATTTCCTTCATTATTTTTTCTTGTGCTCTTCTTATCTTATTATGATCTATCACTAAGGATGTATCCTCTCGGCTGATGAGGCCTGCATCTATCCAAGCGGCAGTGGCAATTTCTGCAGTCTCTCTAGCCCCGTATGGTGGCGAATACTGGCAAGGACAATGTTTGAGATGTCTTTAGTGTTGTATTTCATTCTCTTCGGCGAAGGTTTAGATGGCATTTTGGAGCTATCATCTGATGTTGCTTCTGTTCATCTGAAGAGCTTTCAAAGAAGTGAGAAACCTCTTGATAGAGCTCTTCATCTCTTTGGGTGGCTTCTTCACTCTTCTTTTTCTTCCTTTCTTCCCTCTCTCGGATTTTCTCTTTTTTCTTAGCAATAACAATCTGTTTTTTGGTTTCTGAATAATCTGCCGAACCAATCTGCATACTTCCTCGGCCTCCTGCCTTTGTTCTCTGCGCCTTTATGAAAGCCAGCTCCAAAACAGGGATCTTCTTCTCACGAGGACAGCGACAATCAATGTGAGGGTGATGTTCTCTTCTGCATGAGGGAGAACAATTGGCTTCAGAACACAACTCTATGGGACACTGGCAGTTCAAAATGTCAAGAAGAGTATCAAGTGTGTGCAGAAATTTATTTTTCTTTGCTAGTTTTCCTTTACCAAGTGATGTCTCAACTGCTTTGTGCCACAGCTTTGTTAATTTTAGCTCAATAGTTCTATACTGATTGAGTACAGGTGGTTTGAATAACACATTAGCTTTTTTCCACTGATGCAGAAGAGGGGGAATCATGTCCCTTATGAGCTCTTTCTCTGTGTAGTTCCTTCTATCCTTTGTATTTTGTTCACGAAGGAGTAACCCTAGTCTCAGCATGTCTCGCACTGTTGGTGGTTCTGATACGGGAAGCTCCTTGCCTGTACCGACTAACAGGCTCAAGTGGCATGACGACTGACCTCTTGTCTTCAATTTTGGCATCTTAGGAATACCTGAAAAGAAAGAAAAACATTTAAGTATTTTATATCAATTACGATGTTTCAAAGTTTAGTCATTCGATGTTCTAAAATTCAATAAAAAAATATTTCATGGGATTACAACATAATTAGACAGAAGAATATGATAATAATAAATAATTGTAATAATCAATAATTAATCCATACTTACAGTTAAACTGTAGTATTCGTCTAGTAGAATAACTATGAAGTAGGTATAAGAGCAATAACAGCAAACCACTGTCTATGAAATCTAAGAGGCAACTGAGGACTGAGAGTGAGGGACAGTTCTATTCATGTTGTGACTTGTACATTGTACAACAACTATATGACCTTGAAAACACTCCATATGCGATCAGTGGGATAATTCTGTGACAGATGAATAGTTAATCAATTTATGTCCTATTATTGAGTAAAAGAGTCAATTTCTGAAACTTTAAGGTAAAATTGATGTAGGTAAGGGTTATTTTATTATTTTGGTTGGCCAATTTCAAATTTGACAAGAAAAGACACTATATTTTCACTACCAAAATTGATTTGAAAAAAGTTGACAAAATTGACACACCCTAATATGTATACGAAATTAATACCATTGAGGAAATATTGCGTCAGATTACTTACATTCTCTCTCTCTCTCTCTTGGTAGCAATGACATTTTTCAGAGAGAGACAGGAAAGTAGACTGAGACCATTGTAAACGAGTTTAAAAACCAAACCGATAAGATTAAAAAAAGACTGACATGGGAATGGTTGTAGGAATTCTCCCAGGAATGCGTGCTAGTGGATATACTTTAAGTAAAGCTATTACAATAAACAATAGAGTTAAACGCATTTTTAGAGAAAGAAGAATAAAGTTTATCAATTTTTTGCCCACATATTTTGATAACAAGAATACCTTGGCTCGGATCGGATTCATTTTAATCAAAAGGGTAAGAAGAAATATGGCGATCTTCTGAACATTAACTTGTATCACCTTTTTAAAGTAGGGACACTCCCCCCCCCACTACCACCACAGTAAGTGATCTTACTTCACCAGTAGTTAGTCCTATTCCGCCAGTAGCTAATCCTACTCCGCCAGTAATTAATCCTACTTCGCCAGTAATTAGTCCTACTTCGCCAGAAGTTAATCCTACCGCCCCAGTAGTTAATCCTACTCTCCCAGTAGTTAATACTACTAGTGGATTGTCTGAACAAGCTTCATCCTTACTGTTATTTGATTTACCAGCTTCTGGAAAACGACTCGAGTCAAATAGAAGAAACAATAACTTAAAATCTCTTTAAATTGTGCTATTCAATACTAGGTCAATTACAAACAAACTGATGGAATTTATAGCGCTAGTCGAAACTGAGAACTTTGACATCATAGGAATAACTGAATCCTGGATTCATTCTGAATCAAGGGATTTGTAGGAAAATTTGAAATGATAGGTTACAAAATGTTTTACAAAGATAGGAATGGAAGGAAAGGAGGTGGAGTACTTTTATATGCTCGTGACTTCCTGCATCCGGTAAATAGTAATATTGTTCCTGCTCATAAAATGTTGGGAATTTAACTAAATTTGAATAATAAACGAGTGCATCTATCTCTAATATATAGGCCTCCTCACTACCCCATTGATAAGGATATAAACCAGGGACGCCATTTCAACATTTTCTTGCGAGGGGGTGGCAAACATCAAAAGTAAATTTAGGTACAAAATTTATTAAATTTTTAGACAGGGAAGTAAGATAGACTTTTCGCAGTTTCAAATATCAGGGTTTATAACGTATACATACCTACAATAAAATTTAAAAAAACCATCCTATACTGAAGTTATTGCAGAAAATATGTAATCTGACAAAACAGCAAGCAAGATTTGGGCGAAAAACAATGAACAATGTTGTATAGAATTAGTTTTAGCACAAAAAATCTGTACAACCTAGTTGAACCTGGTCTTTTTTTTTAGGAATCAAGAACTAAACGCAAATTACTGCATAGGTGATAAAATCCTAATGTGAATTCAAGTGCATCACCAAGAGATTTCTTGGAAGGGGCACATGTAACCTTGGAGGTGGCAAATAGAGGCTTGGGCGAGGCAACTGCCCCCCTTCCCCACTGTAAATAGCGCCACTGATATAAACTTGTATAATCAATTAAGCAGATCAATAAATAACAAGGTCAGTGCAATTTTTGGTGATATTAACCGTGGTAAAATAAATTGGGAAAACAAAACAGAGGGCTCAAACAGAGGGTTGAGGGCTCAAGACTATTGGAATTTGCAGATGATAATTTGTTAAGTCACTGGGTAGACGGTCCTACAAGGGGTAATAATAAACTAGATCTCGTATTCACGAGCGAAGATGACCTAGTCTCTAACCTCACTATTGGTGAAACTTTGAGAGCGACCACAATTTGATTAGGTTTGACTTCAGGGTTCCAATAAGTACAGTACTCGAGAAAAGACGCACAAAATGTTGGATTTCTCTTGAGCAAATTTTGAAAGTTTTCGAAGTAGTTTAGACACTCTTGAAGTTCTTACAAGCGAGGATGTCAGTGTCACCTGGAGCTCATATAGGAATCAGTTTAGAACAGGGGTGGGAACTTGCCTCCAGAGGACAGCAGGTTTTAATCGCTCGCAGACAGTTTGGTTATTTAAAGTCATACAGTATTTACATCTAATTATGTCCGAAATTATTTTTAAAGCTGCAATTTGCCCGCTACACAATAAAGGTTCCCCACCCCTGGTTTAGAATATTACAGGACACTTTTATACCCACTAAAATAGTTTCGGCCTTGTCAACCAAGACACCGAAATGGTTTGACAATGAAATTAACAATGCTATTACGGATAGAAATAGAGCCGACAAACTACGGGGCTCCAATAAACCTTAGCCCCCCGCCCATGGCCTAAACCATTAGAGGTACAGTAAAACTAAACATACCTTACAAAAGAGAATTTAATCCTGCATTTAATTAGAAACAAGTAAAACTTGGTGTTCCCGCCAATGGCTTCCAAGACAGCCTGAATTCGCTTTGGGTAGCTTGCCAAAAGTGACGTGAATAGATCTTGATCGTTACGCAAATTTGCTAAAACAGTTTCAATGTGTTGCGTCATTGTATCCTTCGAAAATCGATTTGCTGCAGGTTCTTGAAACAAGAGATATTCAACCTTGTCCTTTATAACTGATCCAATGTGTTCACAGACGTTGAGGTCAGGAGAATTTCCTGGCCATTCTTCATTTCCAAAGAAATCGATCTCATGGTTTCGCAACAACTGTTGAGTGGCTAATGTCTTAAAGCAAGGGGCCTTATCGTGCAGAAGTGTGACCTGATCGACAACCATAACATTGTTTGGGTTTCTTAGAAAAGGAATGACATGCTGGGATAGAATAATATCACGAAAATACTGTCCATCCCAACTCTGACCATTTGGCTTCAGCACCCACATGAGCTTCTTTGCAGTGAACAAAACAAACACACCAACACAGTCTGGACTTTTTAATAATTCGCGATAATGTTCATTGTCATCGATTTCATCTGGTGTTGTGGCCCATACTCGATCATTTTGGTAGTTAGGCCGACGTGTTACGTAAACAAAAAATTCATCGGAGACAGCTAAATGCATGAAATCATCCACATCCCAATCTTCAAGATAATGGGCAAACCACATTCTGTCATCGATGTTAAGTTGAGTTTTTCTTGGCTTTGGAAGTTCATGCCAAGGCTTTAAACCTTGCCTATGACGGTACAGTCGAATGATCTCACCAATAACGATCTTTCCTCTCAACACTTCGATCTCTCTAGAAAGTTTAGCACAGCTGTTTTTCCGCTTACGCGTACCGCTTTCAATGATGTCCTTTGTTTCCTGAGAGAGTGGCAAATTTGGGCGCCTAGATTTGGTTGTATCCATTTCACATTCATCCAAAGTTTTATTCTAATTTCTTTTGACGAAGTCCTCACTTCTTCGCAACTTTTTGGCAACCCACGAACGTGTTATAAAGGTGGCTCCAGCATCACGAGCTTCCCGAAATGTTATTGCTCGTATGCGATCTATCACACGTTGCCTCTCCGAATCACCAATTAATTGAGAAGCCATTATATTTTCACTATATCAGCTAGAGTAATTTTAATACCTGCAATAAATAAAGAATTTTATATATTTTTATAATCACTAAAAACTATTTCGATATAAGTAAACATGTAAGCTGCAAATGGGGGGGGCTAAGGTTTTTTGGAACCCCTTACTTAAGTCACATTCCAACCAGACTAATTCAGAAAATTATATAAACTTACGTCGGAGGGTTAAATCCTTAATTAGATCAGCTAAACGTAATGGAGAAGCTGGAGTTGCCTCACTCTGTAAATTTAACCCTAAACAGTTTTTTGCCCTTGTTAATAGCAGGCAGGCAATTAAAAATTCTGTTGGTCCCCTAAAAGATAGAAATGGCATACTGAAATTCAGTGATAGAGATATAGCTAATACGTTAAACGAGTTCTTCATTACAGTCTTCACGGAAGAAAACTTAACTGAAGTACCAAATCCGCAGATTACGTTTGACAATGACACCCTTAGAGCCCTTAAGTTTTACGAGAGATGAGGTACAGCAACTAATTGACAAGATGAATAAGTACAAATCACTTGATTCCGACTTATTTCTTCCAAGGGTATTAAAATAGGTTCGCCACAATATTGTTGATGATTCAATAACCATATTCAAGCAATCATTCGAATTAGGGAAAGTTCCAACCGACTGGAACTTAGCAAATGTAACACAAACCTGTTAGAATGTGTCCATAATATGTATACTTTATACGACTGAACTAGAGCAATAGATATAGTGTATCTCGACTTTCAAAAAGCCTTTGACAAATTCCCTCATGCGAGATTGATGACCAAAATTAGAGGGCTAGGAATTTCCGGGCTCGGTTCCAACTGAAATGAAGATTGGTTGAGAGATAGAAAGCAGAGAATGGTAATAAATGGAGTGGCTTCGGAGTGGACCCTCGTCACAAGTGGGGTTCCACAGGGTTCTGTTCTGGTTCTTTACTTTTTATCATCTATATTAACGATATAGACATTGGGCTCCTAAGTACAATTTCTAAATTTGCAGATTATACCACGTTAGGAAGTGTATCTAATGAGGAAGGCGTAAGAACGCTTCAAAATTATCTTGACAGGTTGGGCTTATGGTCTGCTACTTGGCAGATGCCATTTAACTTGGACAAATATAAGATAATGCAAATAGGTAACGAACCCGAAGGCCGACTACTCTCTGTTGGTGAAGAACTTCACTGAGACTTGATTTGGAGAAAGGCTTGGTTTATATTAGTAATGATCTCAAACCGTTAAAAAACTGTGCAGAAGTCGAAATGAGATCCTTAAAAATACTAAAGGACAGTTCCAATTTAGAAACAAGGAGAGTGTAATGTTCCTTTACAATTCACTAGTTAGACCTCAACTCGATTATTGTGTGCAGCTTTGGTTTCCGTCCCTTGGGAAGGATATAGAAAGGTTGGAAAGAGTACAGGCAAAGGCCACAATATTGATCCCGTCAATGAGACTGCAAAACTTATACTTTATTGATGGACCTGGAGTCCCTCAAGGCTCCCCAAATGAAAACTCCACTGAAATTGTAAGAAACGCCATCAAAGACAAACTCCGTATGAACATTCCAGAAAATGTCACGGATTTGGGAAAAATAAAAATGACAGACAAAAGAATCATAAAATTCAAATCGAGTGACAGGCTTTGGAAATCAGAAATAAGAAGTGCAGTTATAAATATCAAAGCTAATACTCGTATTAATGACTCACTCTGTGACTACAGAAAGGAAATATTTTCTAAAGTATTAAAACTTAGAAAATAAAAATAATTTATTCCTGTTATGTACGGGACGGCATAATATATGCCCGTAAGACGCAGAAAGGACAAAGAATATCGATTCGTACTCAAAATGACTTCGACAACTTTCGGTACCATCTACATATAGAATTGCCTTCAGCATAACCCATCTTTTAAGTAAACCTATCTTAAAATTTTATAATTTTATAATCCTTATGATCTTATAATTCTCCTATTCCTCACAGACCGCCAACTATTTTTACAGCTAAAAGCTTATAAAAATATTGTTTTATATAGTACATAATTTTTTAAAAACCCGTGATGATGTAGCTCTTCGTAACAATTACCTGAAATTCTGTGGTTCTGCCAGAAAAACTAACTCCTCTAATAACTCTATAACTCCCCCTTGGCGCCAAACGGTGTCGTAAGTCCAGAGCGGCAGTGATGTACAGTTGTCGGCATATGTAATATTCCTCGCCGCACAGTCGACTCCGTACATATGGCAACGCCGCAGTGATAGTCAACGTACCCCAAAAGGGGGAAAGTGGGGTGGGAGGGAGACAATCGAGTTCAACAACATATAACACAGACATATATATCTAAAGACAATTGAATGTGGTCATTGACATAGAGGTAATTGTAATGTAATGTCTGTGTTCATAAATATAAATAATTAATATGATCGTGAACAGCGTTGAACTCCATGTAGTTTACTTGTCTTATACAATAATAAAGTTTCATTATGATTACTGCAAGTCTATATGAAGAGCTACACATTACAACTTTTTATATACTAGTGAATTTGAACCAAAAATAAACATTACACAACCAACCTCCACACACTCTCATTCCCCCTTCCCCATCCACCAGTCTCGCGTATACTAAATCATTATGTAACAATAATAAAAACGTTGTTTGTAGAGTTCGTGTCCAGCTCGCATACTGGAGTAGAGTTATCTTCTCTGACGAGAAGACGTTTGCGTCTACAACTCGCGTTCGTTATCGGCGTTCGCGACAGGACAAGACGAGACATGCCCGCCAAAATATTTATGAAGTGGCACGGAGTGGGCACGTGACAGCGAATGTGTGGGGATGGATGCATCTGCAGGGACTAGGAGAGCTAACTGAGATCCACGGGAGGTTTACGGCAGATCAATATATCGAGATCATGGAGAAGGTGATGCTGCCTTCTGTACGCGCGTATGACTTGCCCTATCCTGAGCAGATTGTCTTTATACAGGTATGTTGTATTTGTGTGTTATAGAATATTATACTATTACTAGAGTAAGATTTATGTATTACACGCATTTGTATGTCCGGTTTCTACATTTACACGGGATACATAACGATCATAAAATTGTTTTTTAACGCTTTCAGTACGATGACAACACTTTAGGATTTTATTCTGGATAACTGCAGACTGTATTACGGCACACACACAATTATATTTAACTGAGAGAAACCCCTAATACATAGAGGTTAAAACCTATCTCGAATAGTAGGTTACTTATGAAGCGTATGGATGAGATATAATTCTACTTTTAATATTTAAAATCCATTTACAGGACTACTCTCCCATCCACAGCCCCAGGATTATTAGAAGGTGGTTCGAGGAGCAGCGAAATCAAGAACTACTGGACTGGCCTAGTAAGGGGTGTGACCTCAACCCCATTGAGAACGTGTGTGGGGAATGTGGTGAACTCGTGGGAGCCGGGCAGGAGCTGACCAGCCGCCAGCTGTTGGATCACACTATGGCTGAGTGGGAGATGTTCCGAAGGGACCCCACACATCATATATAACCATGTTGCATCTCTGCCACACAGATTACAATATGTAATAGACAATAATGGGAGATGGATCAAATACTAACTATGAATCGGGTATAGCCGTGCCATTTATATTAATCTATGGAAAATTGTGAGCATTTTTTATGACTTTATCATTTTGCATGATAAATTATTTAGTAAAACAAACATTCTCAACCATTGCATATTTGTTGTAATAAAGAATTGGTGTTTTATTGTATATATATATATATATATTCCTTGTTAAGATCTAATAATATCTCCCATTCATAATGCAACGGGAAATCTGGAAAACATTAATGGGTTTATCTGTCCATCGTGATTAAATCATTATCTCTCCACATTCATAATACAAATACAATATTAATATTAATATAATATTAATATTAATATAATAGGCATTAGCCACAAACCGGTGGTGGTATCCTGCTTCATACAACCGTCACCTTACGGTTTCCACTGACATGCCCATATGTAGTTTCTCCTGGACGGCGAGAGCAAGTAACCATGTCAACCCCACGGTTTGGCCCATTAACGTCATTTCACAAACATTAGTATCATATTATATGAATTTATAAGTATATATAATATGTTTATGCTAGTATAACCGTGGATTATTCTTATGTGATCTTGATATAATCACTCAGTTAATCAGTTACTGTTATTCACATCGAAACTGTTAACAAGTGATTTGTGTAACAATTAATAAGCCATTTCCAATTAACTCTCTCTGCCCCTCTACCTCGCTCTCTCTCACATTGTCGCAATCTTTTTCTTGCTCAATGTCTAACTAAGAATCTACACGATTATATCTACAGAAGCTAAGGCTAACAAAGGCCCTAAGATCCACTCTAAGGTTAGCCCGAGAGAAAGAAGAGAGTAGGGGCTTAAAAGAAGAGAATAAGGGGTTAAGTAAGTAGCAAAACCTGTCATTCATGGGTTAACATTCATTCAGGAAAAGAGAAAGAAAGACCCACCATCATCATCCGCCAGCCACTGCCGACAAGTCGGAAAAATAGTCGAAGAGAATAGGAAAGGGGTGAAAGGTGAAAATAAGTAAAATAAGAACGCTTACAAACCATGCAAACACAGTCTTAACTCAAACACTGTCATACCATGCAAACTACAGACATGCAAGTAAAGAGAGGATGAGAAAACAAAAAGTAGGAAGAGTATACGCCACATGTATGGAGTCGCCTGTGAGGCGAGGAACATTACATATGCGGGCAACTTTACATCGGACCTAGTATGTAATGCAAAAATGTAAATCCGGAACGTCGGAAGTCGGAAAGTCGTAAGTCGGGGACTTATCGTATTTAAAGTTTTAATCATGATATGAAGATTAGAGTAATACCGTAATAGAGGTAATAACAGTTAAGAAAAAAATATAAAGCACGAATACAGATTACAGTAAAGCGATTTATAGTAAAGCAAGAACGAAGAACCTGATATTATATATGCATCCATGGTGAGAATGTAGAGTTGAAAGTTATAAAATTATAGAATTATTAAAATTTAAAGTTAAAAATTAAAATAAAAATTAAAATTTTAATTAAAAATTAAAAATTATATAATTTTAAAATCTTAAATTCAGTAATTACAGAATCTGAAGGTCGATAATATTTTAAGAGAAATTAAAAGAATAAATTGTAATCATGCTGTGTGCTGTGACTGTGCGATTGCTTTCACATTATTAACTATCACGTGACGTCATAGCGGTATAACAAATCTTTTTGCATAAATCAGGGCTACAAATATAAATAGAAAATTACAGGATTACAATTAGAAAAGATCATAAAATGTTAAAATATTTATAAAGTAGGTCTACGTTTATCTGAAGCTGAGCTACGCTACCTTTTTGTATACTGGTTTCATGATTTTTGCTGACGTAGCTCTTGCAACAATTACCGAATTTCGTCTGGCTGATGGCGCTCCGTCAAGTCAGTTTACCCTCCGTCATCCATTACAGTATTTTCCAATTTTTATTATGCTCTAATTAGTTATTATTATGCCCTAAGTGTTTGTTTGTGCTTGTCATATTAATTACAAGTGTTATTAGCTCATTCATAATCCAGAATTTACAATTTTTGGCTTTATTTTCCCATTAGATATACTCGTACTTTCTCGACCTCTGTCGAGAGCGTAACCCCAATTTATAACATTGCTCCTGTGGAAAATTACGTTCCGAGTTACGACAGTCTGACTTGTGACATGTTTTCCAAGAACGCATCCCTGAAGTAAGTCGGGGACTTACTGTTCTTTCAATACTGTACATGAAATTACTGAATCTGAAAACGTAGTCAATTCCGACTATATCTCGGTAGACAAATTCTTAAACAAGAAATACAACAAATGCAACCTGTCTTTCCTAAACATAAACATTCGCAGTCTTCCATGCCACCTCGACGAATTGACAGCTAACCTAAAATTATTACAACATAAATTCACGTGGCGTATATTAACTGAACCCTGGTTAAATGAAACTAGTAAGATTTTTTTAACATTCCGCGATACACAAGCTACAAGGTATGTAGGGTTAACAATGGGGAGGAGGTGTATGTATATTTGTAGACTCAAACTACAAGAGTAAAAGTATTGAAGAACTGAAAAGCATAAGTAATGCCTCAGAAACATTTGCAATTGAAATATTTATTCATAACACCCAGTATTCAAGTTTAGCATTTACCGACCACTAACTGGTAACATACCAACTTTTATTACTTTATCGATAGAATTCTAACCTCCAATCATATTGGTAAAAATTGTGTTATTGTGGAGATTTAAATAGTGATCTCACAAAAGAACATTCAAATAATAACGCAAGCTTCCTTCACTTAACACGCTTAGGGTACTAACAGGCACAAACTTTGGACACCAGCAGGAAACAACATCACTCATATACAAACAATATATTCGCTCAGTTATGGACTATGCTAGCCCATGCTGGGCACCCATTATCTCAAACACACACATAAACACCTTACAAACAATACAAAACAACGCACTTCGTATCATTACAGGATGCACTCAAACAACACCAATAGAACACCTGCACACAGAAACAAAAATACTAAAAGTTAGGGAACATTTAGACATGAGGGGAACACAATTCATGGCAGCAGCGACAACTAACCCACAACACCCTTGCCACTACATGTACAATCATGCACCAACACCTCGCACCATTAAGGTAACACCAGAGAGATATTATAACGAAATACTCCATTCCATACCACGCCCCACAGACATCACACAGTACAGAAAACACATACACACACATCTAACCCACAAAGCACTGACACGACTCGGTCCGAATGCGGTCCTAGGTGCGAAGCCGCCACCCATTAACAGGTCAGAGATCAGCCTGAGCAGATCGGATCGAGTTAACTTAGCACGATTCCGATGTGGACATCACCCAAACTTACGGACATATAAACACAGACTAGACAACTCCATAGACGACACCTGCCACCTGTGCCAAGACACACCACAAACAATTGAACACATTATGACGGACTGTACCGCTCTAGCACAACAACGAACACAACACAACATCACTAGTGCGCTGAACCTCTGGTCCACTCCGGAGAGGGCGATCGGTTACCTGCGTGCCGCCGGCTTGCTCGATCAGGGTGGGCTGATCGGCTAAACAACAACAACAACAACATCATGACTGCAAGTGGTTTTAAATTAGCTATTACAAAGCCAACTAGACTTCACAATGACCTTAGAAATTCGACTTTGCTACACCAGATCTGGATGCGATCCCCGCTTTAATGCATCTAGGGTATAATTATGATATATTAAATATCACAGATCACTTGCCTACGTACACCATGCTAATCACCCATTTCTCTGTAAAAGAAGCCATAAAATTTGACTATAGATCTTTCAGCTATAATAACAAATTAAAGTTCCTAAGAGAAATAACAGCTTTTCACTGAACGAGAATAATCGAAAGTAACCATGAAATTGGAACAAAATTTCAAGCATTCTCAGTCACACTAATGGACATATTCAATATAAACTTTCCTGTTAAATCAAAAGTAATATCTAAAACTAAATATAACAACCAATGGATCACACAAGCACTTATTGTGAGTATTAAACACAAGCATACAATCTTTAAACTATAGAAAACTGATATTATTACTGAACAGACGTACAAAAATTACTGTAACAGATTTAATGCAGTCATTTAAAAAACAAAGTCAGATCATTACACTGCACGACAAAATTACAAACTTTTTCTGTCCTTTAAACGAAATGAAGTGATTTTTATAAATTTGGATGCGCTGAGTTTAAATCTGATGTCAGAATACCTATATCACCCGCCGTTTTGAAAGGACGTGTAATAAAAGTCTTATATGCAGATTAGAATATATTGAATACCTCAACATAATTATTATAAGAACAGAACAACAATTAAAATCTTTTTGCTGATGTTTTTCCTTTGTACATACTCTCGGGAGTTTCCCTAATGAGAAACTAACAATATTCAGCCAACATACTGGAATTTCACCTTCCCTGGAACCGCTTTTCCATAATGGCTATCTCCTGATGGAATCTTTCGCTGTGCTCGTCGCTAACGGCGCTCAAATTGGTTGGAAAGAAATCTAAATGAGAGTCAACGAAATGCACCTTCAAGGATATATTACAACCCATAGATTTATAGCACCTTAACATCTCATTCACCACAGTAACATAATCGTCAGACTTGACTTTATCAAGGAAGTTTGAACAAACCGATTTGAAGGCCACCCATACTACTTTTTCTACCTCATTTAATTTGCTGTCAAAATTGGTATCCTTCATAACTTTCCTTATTTGTGAGCCAACAAAAATTCCTTCTCTGATTTTATCTTCGCTTAACCTTGGAAATATATTCCTCAAATAAATAAACACCTCACTGTTCTTGTCCATAGATTTCACAAATTTTTTCATCAAGTCCAGTTTGATGTGAAGTGGTGGCAATAACACTTTTTTTTTATCTACTAAAGGCTCATTGGAAATACTTGTCTGTCCTGGAACAAAACTCATCCTGGCAGGCCAATCTTTACAGACAAAATGGCGGTCTCTAGCGCGACTGTCCCACTCGTATATTTTGTGTACCCTTGCTGCATTCCAAGGAGAAGGCCTATAACTTTTAAATAACCGCATATATTTCACTTATATTTATTATAGTTAATGGATCTAAGTAAAATATGCATATTCTCATATGTTTCTTTTATGTGGATCGCATGTGCAACTGGGACAGAAGGATAAGTATTTCCGTTGTGTAGAACCACTGCCTTCAAACTTAATTTGGAGGAATCAATGAAGAGACGCCATTCCTCAGGTTTGTGCTGATGCCCCAAAGACTCCATTAAATTGTCTACAAGATTACAAACCACAATACCATCACTTTTAGAAAAAGAGGTAATGAAATCATTCTGACGCTTTCTACATGAAGTTATATTGGTGCCCTTTTCTAAAAGATTCCACCCTTGCAGCCTAGATCCTAGAAGTTCAGCCTGATTTTTCGAAAGATTCAAATCTCTCACGAGATCATTTAGTTGTGCCTGTGTAATAAGGTGAGGTGACGATGATGTGGATGATAGAAATTCTGGATCTGCAAGCTCACTGGTTGCTTGTGGTTCAATTTCAATTTCGGAGTGGCAATATTCCTCGTCCAAAATCCAATCTTTTGGTGGCTTAGAACTGGCAGGGTTTCATCGTGAGGAAATGGTCGCATAGCTGATGGCAGATTTGGGTATCGTATTGCATGTTTGGTTTTCGAAGAGAAACCTCGTATATTTGTTAAACAAAAGTAGCAGTCACTAACATAATCTTTTGGCTCTCCCCAGACCATAGGGACAGCAAACGGCACTGATGGACGTGAACCTTGTAACCACGCTCTTAAGCAACTTGCACACGAATTGCAACATATGTGGAGAGCCCAGCTTCTGTCCTGATCACCTACTTTGCATCCAAAATATAAATCAGATGCCCTTTTAACCAGAGGGGTAAATGTTTGTTTTTCGGATTTCAATGTTAGTTTGCCACACACAAAACAAAATAAATCGGCACTGGTTACACATTTTCTAGACATTATTGGAGTTAGAACGCGAAAGCAATTAATGTTTTCGACAAAAGAAGTTAATAAACACAGTAGATCCAGCAGAAAAGTACCTTAACACCAAACATCAACAGAGCACCTGAAACAATGAAAGAAAATAACAATTTTCTACTTGGCAGCCGCTGTAAAATCACCTGACCACCTTCAGACCAATCACAGAACAACACAACACTTCGAATAACCAATCAGTGAGCAGCACATGTCACAATAATGACCAATAGCCGTCGGGCTGTTCCTTTGCTTAGCAGGCGTTTGATATAATTTGGATAATTTTTGTGGAACATTAACGTAGTTTTCTGGAAAAATGGTGGGTGTTAGTGGAAAAATAATAACATATTCGTAATCAGCGCATCAAGATACATATAAATCAGCAGAATTTGTGCAAAGGACAGAAATTGTGTTATGCAGTGATTGTTAAAAAGTTGAACAAATATTCAATCCAAAAAAGCTATGGAACAGTCTGAAAGAGTTAATTAACACAAAAAAGGTTAAAACAAATTCTTTGTGTTCCCTCATACAAGACGGAAAACCTTAGTTTCCCCAAAGACATAGCCAATTTATTAAACAACTTCTTTGCAAATATCGGCTCCAATATTGCAGCCTCTATCCCAATCACAGACATTTACTACTGACAATACGAGGTGTGTTCAAAAAGTTCCGGGACTGATCCCACAAAAACTTTCTGGTAACACTTACGACGTAATTGATGTTGTTCCCTTCAAAGCAGTCTTCTTGTACAGTTATACATCGCTCCCAACGGCGTTTCCACTTTTGAAAGCATTCGTGGTAGGCCGTATTCCTGACCGCCTTTAGTCTGTTTATCGCATTTTGAATAATTTCTTCCACACTTTGAAATCTTCGACCTTCCAATGCAAATTTAAGTTTGGGGAAAAGAAAAAAGTTTGCCGGGGACAGATCTGGAGAATGCGGGGGCTGGGGAACGACTACGACATTGTGCTTTGCCAGGTACTGCTGAATTGACACAACTTTCAGGCCGTTTTCTCCTTACTGCGTCTCGCACGCGCTTCAGTATTTCCAAATAAAACTGTTGGTTAACTGTTTGACCTTTAGGGACGAATTCGTAATGAACGAGCCCGTAGTAATCGTAAAAAACGACCAGCATTGCCTTCACATTCGATCGGACTTCCCTGTTTTTTTCGGTCTCGGGATGACTGCTGTTTTGTTTCAACGTCATACCCGTACGGCGTACACCCACGTCTCGTCACCTGTAACGATGCTTCTGAGAAAATTTTCATCAAGATTGGCACGTTGAAGGAGGTCTTGAGACACAACAACACGTTGCTCTTTCTGCTCGGCAGTCAAGAGTCGTGGCACAAATTTGGCTGACACACGACGTATTCCCAAATTCTCTCTGAGTATCGTGTGGTATGATCCTATTGAAATGTCCATTTCGTCCGCGACTTCCCTGACTGTCAGTCTACGGTTCCCTCGAATCATTTCACGAACACAAGCAACAGTGTCATTAGTTCTTGAAGTGGAAGGTCGTCCCACCCTTGCATGCATCGTCCTCCGTCGACGTTCGGCCTTCCTTAAAGCGCTTGTGCCACTCAAAAGTGGTTGTCCGACTTAAGGCGTCATTGCCAAATGCTGTGTTCAGCATGGCATGGGTTTTGGAAGCAGTCTTGCCCAGCTTAACGCAAAATTTTGTGCACACACGTTGTTCTTTAACAGTAGCCATTATTCAAATGCACAAAATGCGACAAAACACAACCAAAACATGCCACAACCAAATCCAAACTCATTTTTCTTTCATCCAATCCTACCAAACGATATCTCTCTAGCAATACAAAATCTAAAAAATAAAGATTCTGACATCAATACGATCCGGTAAAAATATGCAAATTAGTATCCTATAAAAATGCAATCCCACTCAGTAAACTAATGATTTACTAATGAGTAAACTAGTGAATTAATGAGTAAACTAATGAATTCATGAGTAAAGTAATGAATAACAGTAGGTACTATATATTCCATGACAGTCTAAAGGAAACCGGAGTATGCCTTATATTTAAGTCGAGAAACCCAAACACTCCATCCAATTATCGCCCCGTTTCCTTATTGCCAACTTTAAGTAAAGTATTTGAAAAAATCGTGTACAATAAACCTACTAAATTCTTAATCAAATACGATATTTTAACGAAAACACAATTTGGGGTCAGAGGTGGATATACAACGGAAGATGCCGTGAACATGCTATTAGAAAATGTGTATCAGAACTTAAATAGCAAAACACACTGCCTTGATCTTCCTCGACTTGTCAAAAGCATTTGATACACTTTCACATGAATAAACTTCACATATATGGAATAAGAGAAAATATCCTCGATTGGTTTAATCATATCTGTCAAATCGCCGTCAGTACATCAGATTAAAAGACAATTTATCCGACAAGACGATGGTAATTAGTGGAGTCCCACAAGGATCTATTCTTGGGCCATTACTATTTCCAATTCACGTCAACGATTTTTATCTTTCTATCAAATTAAATTACGTACAATACGCAGATGATACCACAATTACTCCTTTCCATCATAACGCAGACTTTCTGATTAATGAAACAAACAGACAATTAGAAAACATGTATAAATGGATGTCTGCTAATAAACTTTTATTGCACCTTACAAAGTCACCTTATATAATTATTACCAGAAAACACATTAATGCAAACTGTCAACTAAAAATTGAGAATACTACTCGCAAGGGTGAATGAGATTAAAATACTTGGCATTAATTTAAATGAAAAATTTAATTTCAAAACTCATATACAACATTTCCTTTAAACTTTCAAATGTTCCGTGCGACGATTCCTCATTTAACGATCAAATACACCATCGTTATAACACCAGACTTCTTCTTCCGCAGCTTATTATCCCATCTTTACATGGGGTCGCTGTTTTTGGTTCGTCTTCTCCACTCTCCTCTGTCGTATACCACGTCCTCCTCCAAGTCTTTCTCCCTGATGTCCGCCACCACACAGTCCCTCCATCTCGTCTTCGGTCTTCCTCTTCTTCTCCGTCCCGGCAGCTCCATCTCCAGCACTCTGCGCCCCACATACTCCTCCTCTCTTCTCCTGACGTGTCCATACCACCTCAGCCTGGCCTCCTGCACCTTCTTAGATGCTTCCGCCACCTTCACTGTTCCTCTTATACAGTATGCTCATTTCTGACCCTATCCCTCCTCGTCACTCCACACATCCATCTCAACATCATCATTTCAGCCACATCGATTTTTCTTTCATTGCTCTTCTTCATTGCCACAGTCTCCATTCCATACAACATTGCCGGCCTCACCACTGTTTTGAATACCTTTCCCTTCAGTTTCACTGGGACCCTCTTACCACAGAGCACCCCTGATACGTCTCTCCAGTTCTTCCACCCCGACTGTATTCTACAGTTTATCTCTCTCTCTGCTCCCCCCTCTGCATCCACTGTTGACCCCAAGTATTTAAAATACTCCACCGTCTTAACACGCTCTCCACTCAATGTCACTTCCCCTCCTCGGTCCTGCTGCACATCACATTTCATATATTCGGTCTTCTTTCGGTTAATTCTCATCCCCCTACTTTCCAACGCCTCTCTCCAATTTTCCAACTGCTGCTCCACCTCCTCTTTCGTCTCCCCACTCAACACAACATCGTCTGCATACATCATGAACCACGGCGCCTCCCCTCTAATCCTGTCCGTCAACACATCGAGTACCACATTGAAAAGGAAGGGGCTCAAAGCTGATCCTTGGTGCAGACCAACTTCCACCCCAAAGCTCTCTGACACACCCACGCTACTCCTCACCTTAGTTGTTACTCCTCTGTACATCCCCTTGATCAGTTTAACATACTTCTCCGGTACCATCTTTTCCCTTAAGCATCTCCAAACTTCCTGCCGTGGTATCCTATCATATGCCTTCTCCAAGTCAATAAAAACCATGTGCAACGCCTTCTGCCCCTCTCTGTACCTCTCTGCCAACTGTTTCAATGCAAAAACTGCATCTGTCGTTCTCCTTCCCGGCATAAATCCAAACTGTTCCACTGACACTTCCGCTTCGTCTCTCAACCTACTCTCCACTATTCGCTCCCATATCTTCATTGTATGTGATATTAGCTTGATCCCTCTATAATTCGTGCAATCTTGTACATCTCCCTTCTCTTTGAATATAGGCACTATGATGCTGGTCCGCCACTCATCCGGAATCACCTCCTGGTCAAACAACTTCTGCATTAGATCCCACACCAGATCCACCCCCTCATCTCCCAGTGCCTTCCATGCCTCGGCTGGTATCTCGTCTGGGCCAGTCGCTTTGTTATTTTTCATCCTATTCAGAGCACGACTCACTTCCATCCTCCCCACTTGTTCTGTCATAGCTACATTTGGTAATCCATCCTCATAGAAAGATCTTGGGTTTTCTTTATTTAATAATTCCTCAAAATATTCCTTCCATCTATCCTTTATCTCTTCATCTCTTTGCAGCACCGCCCCCTCCCTTCCCTTAATTTGTTTTACCTGTGTAAAGTCTTTTGTCGCTATTTCTGCTCTTAGCCAATCTGTATATCTTCTTTTGTCCTTCACGATCCTCTAAATCCTCATACAACTGCCGATATGCCTCCGCCTTTGCTCTCGCCACTGCTCTCTTTGCCTGTTTCTTTGCTTCTTTATATACCACCTTACACTCTTCACTCCTCGATTCTTCCCATAACTTCTTAGTTTCTCTCTTACTTCGTAGTGCTCTTTGGATCTCATCACTCCACCACCATCCTTCCTTATCTTCCGACACTTTACCTGATGTTTCCCCCAATATGTCTCTACCTGCCGTTCTCATGACATTCGCATTATGTACCCACCAATCCTGTACATTCTGTTCATCAACATGGATTTCACTCAACACTCTCTCTCTAAATTCCCGTTTCTTCCCCTCCTCTCTCAGTTTGTACCACCTAATTCTCCTCACTGTTGTTCCTCGGGTCTTTCTTCCTCTTTTCAACATCACATCCATGACTACCAACCGGTGTTGTGGCGTCACATGGTCTCCTGGAATAACTTTGCAGTCCCTCACCTCGGCCAATTGCGCCCTCCTATACAGTATGAAATCAATTTGCGATGTTCTGCCTCCACTCTTGTACGTAATAACATGCTCCTCCCTCTTTCTGAAAAACATATTTACAATCGCTAGATCAAACGATACAGCCATATCCAACACTCTCTCACCGTCCACGTTTGCCTCTCCACAGCCATGACTACCGTGCACTCTGACTACTCCATCGTTATGATCACCAACGTGTCCATTCATATCCCCGCCCAACACCACTCGTTCGTCCTCGGCAATACTCTCCATTTCTTCCTCCAATAACCTCCAGAATGCTTCCTTAACGTCGTCCGGACATCCACTTTGGGGTGCGTATGCACTGATTATATTGAGTACATGTTCCCCATAATTCATTTTCAAAGTCACCAGTCTATCTCCTCTTCGCTTTACTTCCACTATGCTATCCTTCAATTCCTTCGCTAATACAATACCCACACCATTCCTTCCCTCAACCGACGCCCCACTGTAGAACAATTTATATCCCTCACTGAGTTCTCTTGCTTTGTTCCCCTTCCAGCGTGTTTCTTGTACACACAACACCCCAACTCTCCTCTTCTTCATCAACTCCACAATCTCTCTTCCTCTGCCAGTCATGCTTCCAACATTCAGCGTCGCAATTCTCAGTTCCACCCGAGCTCGCTTCGTTAGCCGCACCCGCTCTTGGTGCGGTAGCCCTCGCCTCACCACAGAGGTCGGGCGAGGTCTCTGTACGTCGCCTACTGGGTACGCCCTGGCCGTCATCGCATTTTCGTGTTGAAGACTCACCATTGTGGTTTTGGCTGGGTTTTTATGGCCGGATGCCTTTCCTGACGCCAACCCTCCCCATTTATCCGGACTTGGGACCGGCCGAGAACAAGGCTGGCTTGCCTTACCCTCGGGTTGGGTTGTTATAACACCAGACTGCCCAGTGATTTTATACACAAACCTAACTATAAAATAGAAACTGCATGAAATGCACTAATTTTTTTTCAAAGGAGCAGATGTATAGAATTCAATTCTTATGCATATCAGGCAGGCTTCATCACTAAATGTATTTCGCAAATCAGTAAAAAAACACTGCATCAGCTCCTACTGATGTATAAGTTCACAAATGCTATTTTTACCATAGTAATCAATTTTGTAATCAACTATTTAAAATATGCTAGTTTCATTAAGCACCTTTAACTTCGTAATCTATTATTATTATCTGTTATTATTATTATTACGCATTATTATTATTATTATTATTACTATTACTAGTACAGTTCCCGTCACTTCGCTGACGGTTAGACAGGCTAAACTACAAAAAAAGAACCCAGCCGTGAAAATTTTGAGCTTCACATTGTGTCAACATTTCTGAATCTGGTATCTCCCAAAACCTCCTCACCCCCATTCATACAACTTGGGGGCTAAATTACCCCCACATTACCCACATACCTCCCCATTACCACACCCATCCCCCATTACCCCCACCCCCACCCTTCCGCCCACCCCAACCCTTCCCCCCACTCCCACCCTTCCCCCCACCCTCACCCTTCCCCCATTGCTAAACTACAGAAAAGAACACAGTCATGAAAATCTTGAGCTTCACATTGCCGCCCGTAATACAATTTCTGAATTTTTTTTACAATTTCTGAATTTTTTTTCTCACAATTTTTGAAAGTGTGACGGACGGACAGACAGACAGACAGACGGACGGACAGCTCTCTTATTATAGTATACAGTAGATTACAGTGCGTTCGAAAAGTCTCTCCGCAGTGCTATTTTAAACGCATAGGAAATTGAAAAACTACAATGTTTTCATTCAACCATGATTTAGTGATTTTATTACATAACCTTTTGATTTTACAGCATGTGTTGAAAGTGTTTTCCACCATTTTGCAGGCACAGAGCAACTCGTCTACACTTGTTGTCAAACACTTTTTAAAGTGTTGGTTGACTGCGGAGAGACTTTTCGAACTCACTGTATTATTATTATTATTATTATTAGTAGTAGTAGTAGTAGTAATAGTAGTAGTAGTAGTAATAGTAGTAGTAGTAGTAGTAGTAGTAGTAGTAAGCATTTATTTTTCTACTTAAAATACAATAAATTATTTAATTTA
The DNA here is from genome assembly GCA_023014485.1 of Bathynomus jamesi. Lineage (NCBI taxonomy): Eukaryota > Metazoa > Arthropoda > Malacostraca > Isopoda > Cirolanidae > Bathynomus > Bathynomus jamesi. Next base: position 96,275 of record JAJOZX010001085.1, read on the forward strand.
ATATTCTGTAACAGTTCGTAAACTTTGAATAAAATAAATAGTCCAGTTTCACAATTATTTATGTCATTGTAAATTGTAAAAGTACTGTATTTATTTATCAATAAAGGTTATTCAGTATTTACTATTTACTATTATTATTATTATTATTTTTGTTGTCACTAATACTATTACTTGCCACTTTCACTGCTTTATAATAATAATAATAATAACAATAATAATAATAATAATCTTTATTCAGAAAGAATATATTACATAAGATATACATTACATCCATACTGATTTACACAATGTTGGGATTAACGTTTAATTTTTGTAGTTTAATTACAGTACTGTATTTTCTTATTTGAATATGCTGTTGGGAAGCATGACAGCTTTTCAGGAAAAAGTCTTTGAGAAAATGTCAAATATAAATAGAATTTGTGGAAAATAAAATAATGTTGCATTTAGTTAATTCTGTCATTACAAATGAAAATTAAAATAATCTTTAAAATAATAGAAAATGACAATGGAAATAATAATAGAAATAATAAAAAAGAAAAATGGTGAACAATACAAATCATGATACACTCTTAAAGTTACAAAGACAAAGATGAGTGAGGCATATTATAACTATGGCGTAATATATTGGAAACTTTTAACATCTAATTTATATGGTTCATGATTGCACCCATTCAAGATTGTGAATTTTGCATATATAATAGGTGATTTTTATTGTTCAGTAATATTTACAAATTTCAACACACACACACACACACACACACACACACACACACACACACACACACACATACACACACACACATTAGTAGGGGTTTATAAAATGTTTCTTTAGTGAGTTGCGAAACGATATAGTGATGGCGCTTGTTTGATGTTTATGAGTGTAGCGTTCCAGATATCTGCCCCTTTGTAGGAGGGAGTTTATGTAATGTTTTCTACTAATTATTAAATAATAAATAATTTAATTTAAAATCATGAAACAGTTTGCAAACTTTATACTGTACTTATTATTATTATTATTCTTGCTATTATTATTATTTTTGTTGTCACTATTACTATTACATGTCACGTCACTATTTTTATGTAATAAATAAATTAAATGCCATTAATTTTGCCTAAAAAGCCTCCATGCTTCCAAGGGCATATTCAGATGAGAGTACTGTAAAAACTACTAACATAGATTAGAGCGTTTTTACCTGAGAGACCAGGAGGTTGCGCGGTCAGCTTATTCAAGTTTTCAAAATGCTCAATGAAATACACAGGGTAGACTACAGAAAATTATTATCATTTAATACTAATCCGGCAAGATATAATGGTTTTAAATTGGTAACTATAAATATTTAGCACCTCCACTTGCAGGAATTTCTTCTTCTATAAAATTGTTGATATCTGGAACCAACTTCCCTCAGAGGTTGTTTCAAGTCTAGGTGCAAATATGTTTAAAAATAGGCTGGGCAAATTTCTGAATACACTCAGGGTTTAAGATTGTTAACACATATACTACGGCCACTCAATATATTTTGCCCCACCCTTTTTTCTTAGCTAAATAATAGGCCATGGGCCGAAATGTCTTTTGGACCGTAAGTTTGAACTTTCTGCGCTTCACATAACCGGATTTTTCCAGTTTGAACCTCCCCTCCTTGTATAAAACTGTTTTTAAACGCCCTTGTAGAAAACCGATGGTTAACGCAGTTTCGAAAATGGCGTCTGACAGTGATGTGCGTCGTAAACAGAGAGCTGTTATCGAGTTCTTAACCGCGGAGAAGGAAACAGTTGGAAATATTCACAAACGTCTACAAAACGTTTACGAAGATGCTGTTGTTGATCGAAGCACAGTTGGACGCTGGTCTAAACGTGTGAGATCATCGGAGAGAGGGAGAGCCAGCCTCGGTGATGAGCCACGCAGCTGTCGCCCGCCATCGGCTATGACATCTCACACTGTGCAACGTACTAACAGCATCATTCGATCAAATCGGCGCGTCACATACAAGGAGCTATCACTGGAGATAGGAATTAGTGAAGGAAGTGTGAATACGATAATTCAGCAACTGGGATACTCAAAAGTGTGTTCACGGTTTGTTCCTCGCCAACTGACTGAAGATCATAAAGCCCAAAGAAAAGAAATTGCTTCCGAGTCGTTGGTTCGATACGAGACAGAAGGAGATGACTTCCTTTCACGAATTGTGACTCGGGATGAGACTTGGTTATAACACTTTGAACCTGAAACAAAACGCCAATCCATGGAGTGGCATCACGCAGACTCCTCACAAAAGAAAAAGTTCAAAATGGCTCCCTCTGCAGGAAACGTTATGGCCACCATCTTCTGGGACATGAAAGGGGTGATTCTGGTGGACATTATGAAGAATGGACAAACAATCAACTCAGAGGCATATATTGCTACCCGACAGAGACTCCAGAGACGTATAAAGCGAGTTCGACTGGAGAGAAAACTGGAAGACGTACTTCTTCTGCATGATAACGCAACACCACGCAACAGTTTGTAAACAAGAGAGGCTATCACAAAAATGTGTTTGACTGTGTTACCCCACCCTCCCTACAGCCCGGATCTGGCACCTTCAGACTTCCATTTGTTTGGGCCAATGAAGGATGCTATTCGTGGAAGAAAGTTTCAGAGTGACGATGAGGTTGTTGAGGAGGTTAAGAGGTGGCTCCAGCGGAACCCAGCGGACTTTTACCAGCAAGGAATAAAGGTCCTTGTTTCGAGGTGGAGGAAAGCCGTAGAAAAGGATGGAGACTATGTGGAAAAATAAAAACTTGTCAAAAAAGGTATGTAACTACTGGTATATAAAATTTCTGGAACTTACAAGAAAATTGGAAAGAAAAAAAAAAGGTGGGGCAAAATATATTGAGTGGCCCTCGTAATTTAAGAATGGATTAAAAATTGTTTGAAAAAATATTAGAATGGATCCATGCAGGAGTTTATTTAAACATTTACTCCTACACTTCGTCCTCCTCCAACTTTAGAGAGACATATGTGGTTGCAATGTGCTCCATATAGTATGATCAGCCATCGACCAACTCATTTTTTAATCACTTGCCTCATAAACACCTCAGAGTGGGAGACTCTTGAATTCACCGTTTCAACAACGGGTGATCACCCACGAAACGCTTTCATACTCCATAAGGGACAAGTACACTGGGATTAGGGTGGTTCATAACTATATAGGGGAATTTCTTTTTAATATTTCCTAGCTCCCACCCACTGAAGTTGTGAGGTTCTGTGAGGAAATGTTGCAGGTAAATTTTCGTTTCGATCAGTTCATATTTAGGGGTCGCTCACGCGTTTTAAAATTTATCCTTCTATCGCTATAATAGGTATGTAGCGGTCAGATACCGGAAATTCCTCTCCCCGCCATTCTCAAACATCATGGAATCAAAACAAAGGCTACACACGTGGGCATGAAACAGGCCCACACAGGAAACACCGATTCTGTGGTATTTCTCGAAGCGACCACCAGAGAACGTCACCAAGACCTATAAAATGCGGCTTCTTCCTCAAATCACTCTCACTCCTTACTTCTCGTTTGCCATTTTATCGTCTTGGTCGTCACGTCTCGCTCTCAGCACCTTCGTCAGTAGCACCACTCGTCAAGCCTCGAGTAATGTCTAAGTAATGTCTAATTCAGAATTAAAATGTTTGTCTATAAGAATTTGATAATGTTTGTTTGATAAAGAAAATAATAATGTTTAAAAGAAATGTAATTAAGTTAAATAATTGTTTGGTTATAAAATACAAGTTGGCAACACTAAGAATCGGCCCAAGCGAGGCTGGGTAGAAATGTCCAAAAACTCAGTGATCGGACGGCCCTGGGCTAAATAAGGTGTTTTTTTGTATTACGATGTTTTTGTGAATTTAGAATATTATTTCGTGTCTCTCTCCGGCTAAAATGTTAACGTTAATTTCCCCCTCGCATTACCCCGTTTATCTAAAAGTGTTTCGGTATAAATAAAAGTCAGTAAAGTGTTAATGAAGTGTATAATTAATTCCCCGGTCTTTTGCATTATTCGGAAGTGTAAAATGGCGCCCACGGCCACGTCTACCCGTATTTATAAAGTAGAGCGAAGCGAGTGTAAAGAGGATGATAAAAGATAAAGAGAAATTGAATAGAAAGTAAAGTAAATAATGAATTATAAATGAAGGAATGGGAATCACTACAAGCCACCCGCTATCCGGCTTTCGCCGGAGAGCGGCCCCCTGCTCCTTCAAGGCTCTAGTCGAGCCTACACGAAGTCAATCATCAAGTGAGGCTCTCTACAATCTCACTCCGCTCGTACTTTGTTCTCGTGGATCTACTCTCTCCATGCAGCGCCATCACGACCTCAGTCGGCCTCAGCCCCAAGTCACAATTCACCTTTACAGAACGAAGCAATACTTGAGGCGACTCTACAATTCCTTCCTGCAAGAAAGAACATCACTAACCTGACTACAGAAGCACCCTTCGAAGCCCAGGTCTGTAAACCTCCTGTAGGCTGCTGCTGCAAGGTACAGCTCCGCTTTGCTCTACACTCATCCTTCACCACACTTCGATCGGCGCCCGTTCAACAAGTATCTAAACAGGCCCCCTACAGTCTCCAAGGTCAACAAGGGCGAACGCAATATGGTCAACCATCAAGTAGGTCTTCAATCTCCAGAGCATTCATCATTTGCGGAAAGATCCCTTTGCCTCGTCTTAAGCAATTCACACGAAGCCTACACATTGTAATAGTGCGTCGCGTTTAGGCTATATCCAAGTGTACGCAAGCTACCGGGAAACTAACTCTCTCGTCAAGACCGTAGTAGGCCTATTTCAAGTGTTGTACCAATATCGTAGTTTTGTATCATCCTGTTATTGTGATCACTAGTATAATTTACTTATCGTGCATCTTCTTGTTTATGTGCTCTTTCAATGCATTTCATTCTTTCATTTACTGTACCTACCGTACGTGCATTCATTCAGCAGTTAATAGGCTTTCGTTATTTATTTCTGTGTTGACTCGGCATGTCATTAGCCTACCTAAATTAATGTTTATCATCATTGTATTTACTTAACAATTAGGCTGTGTAACCATTTCTTATTGCTAATACTCAGTCATCTTTAGCATAATATAGATGCCGTTATATCTTTGTTAATAGGGTGGAGTGAAAAATATTTTTTTTAATTTCAAAATGCTTGTGGTCAGGAAAGTTGTGCATTTATGTGAAACGTACTGTGTGAAATTTTTGTAATCGTACGGCTATAATTAAATTGTGCACACTGAACTCAAAGAATTTTAAAAATTAGCAAAATTACTAAAATTTCGCCATTTTTAATGACACTTTTTTTGGACGTTCTGTTGTGTACGGTTTCTATGTGCGCATAACAAATATCAATAAATATCAATAAATTATCAATAAATTAACCATTATCATTATTATAGTGCCAACTTTAGGCTATAAACCGGTAACATCAAATTGGTTAACCGTAGGCTACTATAGGTATTGTATGGTATGCACTACAGTTCCACCGCCTCTGGGTCCCCCCTATCCACGAGCTGATGGATGAGTGCTATCTGTTCTACGACGGGGGTGTCATGGTTGGCAACCACTAATTCTCGCCCAGTCAAAGGGCTTTTTTTGGCACCCGGAAACTTCAGGCGATGAACCGACACTACTTGCAGCAGATGGTGCAGCTGCTCCTCGTCTTTGTGTGGCGGCCGCTGTACTGTTGGACGAGGCCCACAGATCGCTCGGCGTGGTCATTCACCACCCTGAGGTTTTCCACAACCCTAAGCGCCGCCTGAAACTCCTCCATTTTTTCCCATTCATCCGAATCTTTGTTCAAGAAACCTGCAGACAATTGCAGTCGTTCTGAAGAACCTCATCGAATTCTTCGTCACAATGCTCTCCAAATACGAACTGAGAGGTGGTTGACATGCTTTGGAATCTGCTCTCCACCCTCTTTCTTGTATAGGGCTGCGACCACCCGACGTTTCGTTGCAGATGGAACATCAGCATCGAAGAAGGCCAATGGAATCATTTCCTCAGAGAGGCACCAAAGCTCTACTGCCAGCTTCTGACTGGCTGATTTGGAGATCTGCTGTGGATACGACCTCAATGATTCCAAGCGGCAAAGGTCTTGGGCTGGAGCGGAAGCGGCCATCAGAGCAGTGAACCATGCCTTCAGGTAGACTGTCACAGCGAAGATGCTCATGTCTTGCAAACATGTTTCCTCTTTCGGTGTGAGATGTTGCATTTGCTCCCGGAACATGCACATCTTGATAGAATACAGAACCTTGCACATCCAGCGAGCGTGATGCATCACACCTGGGCGCTTGAATCGAATCGGCGATTCAAGATTTCCACCAAAGAAGACAATGGCGAGTTCCAAAAATTCCTTGTAATCGTCTCGGTACGTTTCGCGCTAGATTTGGTCTTTGGCGAACTTCAGAAGTTCTTCTCTGAGTGGTAATAGGGATGGACCAACAGTGGGGTCGTCGACACCTGTTTGGAACTTTCTTTCCACTGTTGCTAGAATCTCTTGAATAACAGAACTTAAGGACCAGAAATTGCGTCATGACACGCCGTGAAGGCGGTGGCAACAAATAGCTCCATGATATAATACTTGCATGCAAAGTAGAGCAGTTCTTTCTGCAACTTCTGCTCTACGAGCAAACAACACATCTGAGTGACGGCCAGTGTTAGCAGCGGCAATGTCGAAACACATCCCCACCACTTAGTCCCCAAAGTTGCAAGAGATCGCACACCGCTTGTGGCTGCTGTTGCCCACTTCCCGAAGCTATTTTTGGCACTGCCAAGAGCTGGCAGTTGCCATCTGAGGTGGACACTAAGACGGGAAGCCGGTCCACCTGCTCGTTGTTGGTAAGGTCTAGCAGAAGTTTTCCGTCCCAGTGCACCACCACTGGTTCGGAATGGAATCCTTTTTGGACCGATTCAGCCTACTGCCTGCGATGATGCTCTCGCTGTTCTTCACAGAGGATCGGCTGAGAGTCAGTTCCTCGAGGTTTCGGCCAATGTTGCGAACTATATAGTGTAAAGCGCCATCCGGTCACTCACCCACTTCCTGTTTGAGGCTGAAAATAATTCTGAGTTGAAAATATTCTTGCTCTGGTGTGTTCTTTTTTAGGGGGAGAAGGACAACCTCCAGTGGCTCCCTCAAGAAAGTCATCATCGTCAGAGCTTGAAGAAGCAAGTTCAGCTGTTTGGGATGTCGAGGCTTGCTCTTCGACTGCTTTTCTCTTTCGGACGTGTTCCTCTGCTTTCCGCTTTGCAGCCTTCTGCTCTTTCTCCGCCAATTTTTTGTCGACGGAACCTATTGTGCCACGCCGACCGGGCTCTCTCTAAGCGAGAAGGAAGCCACGATCTTCTTGAAATTGGATCATCTGGAAAGCGTTTCCATGTGCAATGTCGAACAAATTGTTCAGCTTGCTTTTAAAAGCCGTCTCGTTTTGGACTTGTTTTGGATTTCGCCTTCCCTTGTTCTTTTTCAAAGCTTTCCACTCTTTGAACAAAACCAAAAGCTTCTCCAAAGAGTGGTCTTTCCGGGGTGTTGGTATGCGGGCTCTTTCCCAAAATGAGAAAACTCCCTCCAGCATTTCTTCGGCGCTTTGTTTGGTGTCTTTCTTATTCACAACATGATGTTGCAAAAAAACCCACCTAGGATCTGGTCATTTGAAGGCAGTTTACTGCCAAAAATCTTTTGGTCGGGTTTGTCCAACAAGTAAAAACCACGTGTTTTTGTCATGACCGTCACCTAAGTAAATGTAACCCATACCAACCAATGTATGCTATACAAATATCTATTAAAATCTATTTCATATAGCTATATTTAACACTCCAACCTGTGAAAGAGCAGAAAACGCCATTAATTAGCACCTGTAATAGATCATAGTAATGAGTGACTCAGAGAAGAACATATAACCCCATGAACGACCACTAATTATGTACCGATGTGATTGAAGTTTTTTACAATTTATTTTCTGCTATAGTGACACAGATTAGGCGGGTGGGAGCTGGAAAAATCGAAAGTTCGATTTTATGGACCACCCTAACTGGGATATATGCACTGACCTCCCACTGATATTCTTCACCGGAAAGAGATTTCTCTACTCTCTTGGTGGCAAAACACCGCGAAGTATGACCGACTCAGTATATCACTTACACATAAACACCATACGCATGACAGACATCCAATTACAGAAAACACGCTCACACACTTGCCTGCCTTGTTAATAGACTAGAGAAGTATTTTGTAGAAATACATGCTGCAGTTTCCTAATAAACAAGACACTAGAACTAAAAACATGCGTGGCATGGATTAGGTGAGGTAGAGTTACGTTTGTGCTGTCCCTATTTCTTTTTTTTTCTCTTCCTTATCTTGGTGGGTGGGTGCATGTAAAGGGTTAGAGCATGGTGTGGAAAATCTGATTTCGTTTTTCAGTTCCTGTTTCAACCCCTTTCCTGTAGAAGCATTTCATCACCTTGCCAGCGTGATGGCTTTGTGGGTGCAGGGATGTAGACATGGAGAGTTTGCTTAATCCTTTTGCGCCTAACCTAGAGTGGGCCATGGGGTCTTCGTTGGCCCGATATCTAGGTAAATAGAGCCGAAAATATTTTGCATAAAATCAAAACATATGTTCGAGGTTTTTGTGACGATACCAAGTAGGTGATATTATTATGCTAGTTTATACAACCATGCTCTGTTGTGTACGGTTTCTATGTGCGCATAACAAATATCTAAACAAATGTCATAATAAATATTTAAAAATTTTAAAACCCTGTCACTTGTATTCTTCTTTGAATAAAGTCTTTTAATTTAATTCAGTTGAATTGAAGAACGTAATTGTGGAGCTAGTTTATATATTCTCTTTCGTGTAAAATTTCCTTGGCTACTTTTTCAGGGTCAAGGCATTTTCTTCAACCTTTTTCCGTGCCCGCCTATGGCGGAGAGGGAACGGACGGTTGGGAGAGTAAGGTAGGTTGATTTTCCGCATTTGTTTAGATATCGACTTTGGACTAGTCGAGATAGTTAGGGCTTAATATGATAATAACTGACAAAACATTTCAGATCCCTAGCTTTAACCGTTTTTTGAGGAAACCGTTTCAAAAATCGTCAAAAAATCGTACCGAAAAATACCGCATTTTCGCAATTTTCGGCCGAAAAAATCATGCTATTTTCATAAAAAAATCCTGAAAAAAGTTACAATTTTATTGAAAAAAGTAAAAAAAACATGTACAGAGTCAAATAGACACATTTAGATCCCAAGATCATCATAATTTTCACTGTAAGAGCCCTTAGAAGCAAAGGAAGGCCTCATCTGCAGGCTTAGGGCTTTGGCCAGAATGTGTTTGTGCCTTGATTCGAGTCCATAAACAGTATGGGAAGCTTCAGATGTCAGCTTCACGGCACTTTCAACACTCTGAGAATGTGAATGCAGATCAGGCAGCTCCAGCTTGGTGCCATTCAGCAATGCTTCTTGAAACTCCTGGTCAGAAAAGTCTTATTTGAGAGCAGGTTCACAGATGCCACTTTGAGAAAGGTTGATTAGTTCTGACCAGTGGGTAGCTTCAATGTTGATGGCTGTGATCTTCTTCAGCCTCTTCTTGGCTGGCTTCCCACTTCTGAAAGAATAATAATTAATTTATTTTTTATTCCAGTTTAAGATTTAATCCCTATTAGTCTCAGAATTGCTGATTTAAATTAAACTTAAATTAAAAAAAAAAAAAAACCCCAGTTCTATAAATCCCCATAATCGAATTTTTTTTCAGAAAGAAGGTAAGATTATTTCCATTATCAGAGGGGAGGGGGGTAATTGGGATAAGAAAATGTGAAAAAAAATTCGATTATGGGGATTTATAGAACTCGGGCCTTTTTTTTATTAAATAAATCCCAATAATCAAATTTTTTTTTCACATTTTCAAAAATTAATAAATGCTTACCTGATGGACAGAATTTTCTTGACAGCAGCTTCTCTCACTTCCAAGTCATCAGACTTCATCATGGAGTACAGCACATTCTCGGGCAGCAAGACAAAAGCATTGTACTTCAGGTTCTTGAAAGCAACACCCTGGATTTCTTCAGACTGCTGCTTGATCCTCTGGATCATGTTGAAGATGTACAGCTGCTGATTGTGGAACTTGCTGTCCCTTTTGATCTCAAACCAACTGACTGCATACACTTCCACAATGAACTTGATGGCCTGGTAAAGTTTATCCTGTAGTTCTGGAGGGTAAGCACCTCTGGTTCACAGACACATCAATCTAATTGCCAAAGTCAACCATCTTGCGTGGTTTAATGGTCCAATTTTCCAGGCAGCAAATCTTGGGTTGATTTTGCCCCTGGAAATTCCAAGCACATACTCCAAAAGAAGCCTCTGGTCGCTACTGAGATCATTCAGTGTCTCCTCAGCAAATTCCATGTCATCCAGGGGGCCACTGAGTTTGGTGAATTCCACTTGTGGTAGATCTTGGTAGTCAATTTCACAGAGTTTTCTCAGCGGACCAGTGAAAGCAGTGGGACTTTTGGTACTGCCATCAAGATGCTTGAAAACAGCTCTGAAAAGTTCATTCTGATGGAGTGAACAGCCAATGGTGTGCAATTTCCGCTCAATTTTATTTTCCAGAGCTGTTACAAGGCCTCCCTCCCAGCCAGTGTTTGTATTTGTGTTGTCAAGGAGGACAGCTTTCAGGGTATGAACACTGTTAAACTCCTCCAAGACACTAGCAACTTCTTCACCAAGAAGAACTCCAGTCGCACCTTTAATTGGGATGACTCTGTGAGTAAGATATGTTCCACTTTCAGTTCCCGGCTCCTTTGTGAAAGTCAAATGGTGCTCTTGTCCCTTTCCTTTCTTCAGCTTAGTCTCCCCATTTTCATCCTTAACTTCTCTGTACAGCAAAGTGTCCTTGTCAACTTTCCCATCAACTCCAATACAGACTAACTTTTCCAGACCCTCATTGTGCTTTTCATTACTTTTCACTTTCATTCTAGCTTTTCCTCCAGATTCTGCTCCTGGACTGTAGAAAGAGATTTCCTGTTTATCTCTTTTGCTTTCTTGAAGCACACTTTATCCACCAATTTCACTACATAATATTCCTCATACAGGGGCAGCCGCGGGTTCACTGCCTGCCAGAACTCAATCGCATCCTTTGCTATCATTTTAGCAATATCATAGTCTTTCAAGTCCGGGTGGCTGTTTTGGAGGAAATAACTGGACTGAATAACTTGGCGGAGGGTAGGAGGCTCTGTTTTATCCAAAGGGGAAGGCTGGCCACTGAATTTTTTGGCACTATCACTTCGAGTTAACACTGCAGACTTCCGTTTTTTACCCATTTTTATGAAATATCTGAAAATAAACAATTAAATGAACGCATCATAAAATAACTTAATTTAATACACATTTTATACGTAAATATCATTAAAAAATACAAAATAATACACTAATAAACATCTATAATGCATTTACAATAAGTTTCAAGCATCGTTTTGTTAAAAAAGCCGAATTTTAATTGATTATTTTGATGAAATAAGGTCCGATATTTTGTTTGTTTACATTGCGCGAATGCCGCGCGCGCGATTTTACGCGTAAAATTCGTCAATTTTACAACTTAAAAGTAATTAACAATCCTCAAAAAATACGATCATTTTCACAAATATGAGTTGGTGCAACGTTTTTTATACATTAATACCTTTCTATCTAGACTAGTCCAAGATCACAGTTCCAAAATCAACCTACCCTATGGGGAGAGAGCCTTATGCTTTTCTCTCTATTTTTCTACTTCTGCAAGAATAATTAAAAATGCACTAGTTTAATGACAGGAACCTTCCCAAGTGGGCCGAAAGGTCTTGAGGCTTCTCTTTATACTTGTAAGTCCTTGTAACTCTCTCTCTCTCCTTACATATATTTAATGTAATTTTTTCAGTTATTGTATATTGCGTTGTCTTTAATTTTCTTTTATATTATTCATCGCATAAATTAATATATGCGTTACATATTTCAGTTTTTTTCCATTATTTTTCTTCATTATTATTTTTTGCGTCCATGTCCCTCTTCTTTAGATCGAAAGAAAACCATTAAGGAGGCGATCCATCCGACGCAGTTTTCGTCACAGATATTCTATAATGAGCTACGAAACTCAAAATCTAATTATCGCCAAAAAAAAAAAAAAAAAAATCAATATATGCCTACTTTTTTTAGCTTTCGGTTTTTGTTGTTTTTATTTTTTTATGTCTCTTCAAAAACGTTTAAAAAACTCAAAGAAAAACAATTCAGCGATTTTCGCCATTGGACGTTTTCCTCCGAATTCGTTGTGTCTCTTATATTTAATTATGTTCTTATTTTTTATTTAATTTTATTACAGTTTTTTCTTATTTTGTTTCATGGTGTTTCAGGGCATTTTTTCGGTTGTTATTGTTTGTTGCTGTGTTTGGTTTTCATTCCTTTTGTTTGGACAAATCCTTTATTTAATAATTTCTTGGCTTCTTGAGTTCATTTACAGAATTTTACGATTTATCTTTAAATTTATAAGAGAATGTGGGATTAAGTTAGAAAGATTATATTCTTTTCATTTGAAGAAACATGCATGTAAACGTTTTGTTTTTATATACTGAGTAAATCTCTCTCTCTCTCTCTCTCTCTCTCTCTCTCTCTCTCTCTCTCTCTCTCTCTCTCTCTGAAAAACTAAAATTTAATCGAGAAGATTGCTTTGTCTTTCATAATTACTCTTAAATAATTTGTAAAATACATAATAGTAGCTCGTATAGAACATCCTAAGAGAGAGAGAGAGAGAGAGAGAGAGAGAGAGAGAGAGAGAGAGACTTGAATGGAAAGATCGTGTACAGTGGATTTCATTAAACAATGAAACACACGTGTGTACAGCAATTACGAGCAGATGACGACTTATTTCTTCTCATTTGTCTACTCTGCACAAACGAGTGACTCTGCTCGAAAACTGCGAAGACGAACACTACTGTCAATCACTCGAATAGCTTTATCGAGCTTTCTAGCTTCGTGGTTTTATCAGTGGAACAAGGCAAGACCTGCAAGGGCAACTACTCAACCCCGCCAAAATAACAAAATAAAAATAAAATAATAAAAAAAATAAAAAATTCTAACTTTTCCACCGAAAAAAATTGCCAATATCAAACTAAAAATGAAATAATTCTATTATAATAATAAATTTTAAAATAAATTCTAAAATTAAAATACTGTTAGAACTAGATGTAATAATAAATTATAATATACAGAATAAAAAGGGGGGGTTACATTTATTACACTTACAATATTCCTAATACAAGGTCAGTATTGTGCTCCCATCACTCTCCAGCGCTAATTTTCATTTAGTAGTATGGGTGCAAAAGGAGAGAGTGCAATGCAATTGAAAATGTGAATCAATGTTGCAAAGGAAATGTTGGCACCAGTGCCAGTGCCAACCCCCAAAGGGGGAGGGGGGTTGTTGTAAGAGCAACAAGGGTTATGCAACTTGGAGGCGGAGCTATCCTCCAATAGAAAGAGAGGAGAAGGAGAGATAGGAAGAGAGGTGTTCGCTTGACAGGAGCCAAGCGCATATTAAGACTTCAGCCGAGAGGACGTTGTCTTATAGGTCCTTAAACATTTAGTCGGCTTAATCAGCCAGTGCCTCCGGGCACTATCAGCCAGGTGGCACAGTGTATACCACGTTTTGGCACGTACACACCCGTCTATACGCCCATAAAATATTATGCACACACGATTATATGCGTCGGTTTCGAGACCTGGTGGCGGCGCGTCCTTCCACGGTTGGTAGATAAATGGGTAACTAGGGTGCCCTAGCAGGGATCTCTCTCGCGCGCTCTCTCCCTCTCGCTCTCCCTCTCGTTCTCTCTCTCTCTCCCTCTCGCTATCTCTCTCTCTCGGCCGAATACAAGATAAAAAAAACAAAGCGTTTCTCTCTCTCTCTACGAATGGGAATATATGACACGCCCCAGATTTCACGGGGCAGCCAAACACAGCCCTGTGGGCGGAGCCCAGGACCTCTGTTTGGCTGCTATGCAGGCCTACGCGTCAAGTCACAGCCAAAACTTACCGACAGCCAATAGGAACCTAGCGTTTCGTGTGTTGTAGGTTGATCACGATCCCATTTATAAAAGGGGGCATTTTCATCTCGGAGCCTAATTTCAATGTTTTTTCTTGCTTAGTGCTTTTGAAATATACACCATGAGCCAAGAGTCGTTCTACAGCTCCCCCGACTTGTTTCAAGATGGCGACTTTTACCCAACAGCTGCGCTCTCCCTTTTTAACGAGATGGAACAGAATGAACTTCTATCCACGCAAGTTGTTACAGAAATATGCGATGCATTGCAAGATCCAACGGCCAATTCATTTGAAATGTAGGTGATTAAATTGTGATTATAAATATTGCGGTTCATTCAATGTTTTTAATTATTGTCTGTTTCCTTCGTGGTTATTTCGGTATATATATATATATATATATATATATATATATATATGGTGATGCTATGCGGTTCATTCAGTGTTAACTTATAAAAAACTATAATAAATGCGCTTTGAAAATAGTTTGTGCTTTATTCTCGGTCTATATATAATGTTTCAATCAGTGTTAACTTATAAAAGGCCACAATAAATCCGTTTTGAAAAAAATATTTTTAATTATTGTCTCATTCTCTGTTTCCTTCGTGGTTATTTCGTCACATATATATATATATATATATATATATATATATATATATATATATATGTATGTAACGTAAAGAACGACGCTTGTATAGGAGAATATTCCGCGCAAGATGAGGAGAGAGAACGAAACAAATGAAAAAATGAGGTAACCACCCGGGAATCGAACCCGGGATCTTCCGATTGCCGGTCAGATATGATAACCATTACACCATGGGCCTCACTCTATCAAATGCCGTAATTCTCCTACATACGCGCAGAAACCAATGCCCCAAGGGGACACCTCCCGCATGCCGTACATTATATACATTTTAACTGCAAACACGCAGTATAATTAACGTGTGTCGGCGGTCGGCGGATGATGTCTTACCACTCTTACTTTTGAAAACTGTCAGGATCTCTGCTTTGTGCTTACAATTTGCTGTAAGCATAACCTAGCTTTATTCTGAATTTTTCTACAACGAAAAAATTAATCCATTATGTTTTTAATTACTGCATGTTTCCTTCGTGATTATTTCGACACACACATATATATATATATGTGATGTTTTTATTTGTACATTTCTCGATAATTTAAAAATTTAAAGACAGCTTCCCAGTAGGATTTTAGAAATATTAAAAACTATTAAGAATTCTCGGCGGGTTCGAGACCCGGTGTCAGCAGACGATGTCTTAGCACTCTTAATTTTGAAAACTGTCAGGATATCTGTTTTTTTATTATAATTTTTTAAAATTCGTGGCATTTTCTCTTATTGTAGCTCTTTGATTAAACTTTATTTTTACTTAACTTTATAGGACCAATGCAGAACTTGATCGTGTTATAACTACTTTTCGTTTTGATGAAAGGGGAATAGTGATATGGATGCTTTACTCCACAACCAAACCAACGATCTGAACTGAGAGGTCGAGGTATTGGCTCACATCCGGTCCAACGAATGCCAGGTCATCGAGGAACTAATGTAAATATTTTTTTGGGGTTAGGAACAAAACACATTGTATTTTCATTTAATTTATTAAATGGTAGAAACATTGTACAATGCGGAACCAGTGTCCATTAAATAAGTCTTAATGGCTACAAATAGGCCTTTACACAATATAGATATACACCTTTACATAATACAGCGGGTGTTAACATATGGGAACCTTTTTTTTATCTGTCTGCATACCATTTTCTCATTCATTTCAGTGTCGCACAAATCGAATAATTTTAAGAAATTTATAAAACCCTTCTCAAGTGACATGTGGATGAGAAATGAGAGGGCGTACATGCCGCACGTGTTACTATAATATCCTTGAAGGCGATACGGGTTCCATACAATCTCAGGTACATGTATCTGCTCGATTAAATTTACTATAACAGGATCATTCCAGGGCTGAGTGCCGAGTGAGTCAAAATAGTACATGCTTTCCCTATTTTTAAAATGGATTGCAAAACAATGAATCCCCTCACCCCCCACAATGTCGGTATTAACGATAACCTCGTACCAGTTTCTCGTAGTTGGCAATTTCAATATTTCATTCTTCGCAAACACACCGATAAATTTGGAGCGTCGTGTGGTTCGGTCACTTTTCATTACTCTCTGGAGTGCATTCGCGTCCATTTTAAAAATCTGTGACCACGTTCCTGAAACGATCAACTTCTATTAGTGCTTGTGATCCGAGGTACATGAGTACACTAATAGGAACGTCTATAGGCATGGCAAATTCCAACCTGACTGAGATACTCCCACTGTGTTGTAGACCTAAGTGCGTATTTACGCCAGAAGACAAGTCAGGCGTAACATCAAATGAATAAATGTTAAACTCTTCAACAAATTCTTTCTGTGTTACGCCGAACCCGAGCTCATCACAGGCACCTGTATTATGAGTAGTCCGTAATCGTAGTCCCTCCCAACGCGATGCCATTTAAGTATAGAGTTATATTTTTAAGGCCGAAATTCTCGAATTTAAAGGCACTTTTTTATGTTTTCCATTCGTCGAGGTGTGGTCCTGCATTCCAATTATTATCCTTTTAGGTAGGACTCCAAGGGCCACGTTTTCTAGTTGCTTCGAGGCCAACCCGGCGGGCACCGTGTATAGTTTGATCTGTACCCTGTTAATTGGGTATTTTACAATGGCGTGTATTAAGTCTTTCTCAATTTCTATTTGTTTTGGCGAACTTAATTTCACTCGGCGTATACGCAAATTCGTCTCCATTATGTGAATTACAACGGGTTTCGCACTCTCTTCTTGATCAGCCCCCAGATTTATGCAGAACTCAGGACTCGTGCGGTTAAGCTTCAACTTCAGATCGATGCCGTTCATAAGCAGTTTTTCTTGGAATGTGAAGTCTGTATGAAGACGTCCAAAACACTCGTATATCTTTTTTTTAGAATTTTCAAATTTATCCTTTATACCATTTTCATCTTTAGTATGGTAATATCCCACGGCGGTTAAAAAGGTGTCCTTAGCTTCTTTTGAAAAGTTGAGGACATTTTCCAGATAGGCTCGTAGGTGATAATACCCCGTTCCTGCCGAGATGTTAACCTGATTTAAATACACCTCATACTGGCTGAATATGGTGTGTAAAATGTTGGTTTCAGGGTACGTTGAGTAACTATCATCGCAGTCCGTTCCATCTGAATGGGCTATACACAGTTTAGCGTACATGTGCATGCAGCTCAGGTCAGAAAAGTAAGGGCCTGACCTGGGTATCACGAATTCTATAGGGGCACTCGGCGATCTAATTGTGTTTAATGGGTTAATTGTAATAAAGTCGCTATGCTCAATAGAGACCTGAATGGGGGCATATCAAAGAGGGACAATTCCGATTTACAGCATTGTGAACTCCACGGATGGATGAAACGCGCCATGACGAGTCTGAAATAGTGCCACCTATCTCGACAACCAGTAATCAGCCTATGATGCATGAGAGTAGTGTCCTCAGCTTATATCAGTTAAAAAAATGATCAGCCCTAGGTTTCATACGCTTAGAGCACTTCTTTTTTGATTTCCTTTTACGTTTAGCGCCACGTGATGGTAACCCCTTCTTCCTGGCAGATCTCTTCTTTCCGCCACCACCCATTTTTCTAATTGCATCTTTGATGATTTCGTCTCGTATACGTTTTAAATGTTTTTTCAGAGCTTCTTTAGGCTTAGTTCCACCCATTATGTCTTCTGCCGCGTTAAAGTCTGTTTGTAACGCCTTCCTCCCTCGGTATCTAGCACCCCTCTTCAACAGTGGGACAGCGGTGCGTAGTATGGATGAAAAAATGGATCCAAGCCGACTCCCACGATGGTATCTCACCCCTCGATGTCTGGGGATGGAAAGCTTTCACCCAGTTTCTCCATCTTCAATTGATACATTAAGCTGGACAAGTCATGCTGTGCCTCGTGAAAGGTATCTCTTTGGAGAGCTGGGCTAATTCGGCCCTCGGCCACAATTATGAACAGCTCTTTATCTTTAATATTTCTACTAAGCGTTGATTTTACCTTCAATGTCCATGCAGGCGTGTCTACGTTTACGACTTCAAAAAGTAAATCTTTTTTCAGGTGCGACTTTTCAAGACTCTTGTTTAACCCCGCCACAATGTTCATGGCTGTTTCATAATGGCCGATTCCTAGCGAAACATTTGTGCTATAGTACTGTACCTCACCGAACAGTACTGATCGCATAGTATCGTCAAAGGCTATGTCTAATTTTTCGCACTCATCAATTCTTCTAAGGATTAGAATTATGATTTGCTCATTTTCAAGAGTTAAAAATTTGGAGACTAACTGGAGTTCACCCCTCATACGAATCACGCTCCAATTCAATGGGTCCGTGGAGTTCTGTCACAAAGTTGGCCAGAGAGAGAAGAAGAGGACGGGAGTGTGACATAGAAGTGGTGGGGCGCCATGTTGCATACTATTTAAGCTTCATTATTGCAGCAACTTTTATATTTGTGCTGAAGCTTTCTGGGTAACTCCTTCCTAAAATATTTTCAATTTTAAACACTTTTTCCTAAATTAAATGTCACTTTCTTCAACTCCTCGCGGTAAAAGCCTCCAGCGATCTCTTCCCCATTCAAATCTTCAACGTAATACAGCATGATCTCACCTTTAGGTCTCATAGCACGAACTTTAAAAATCTCACGTGTCCATCCTTGCTCAAATCCCTTCGCGAATTTATTTCCCGAACGTGATAGCCTTACATAATCACTGATTTTGAAATGTGTTGAGTGCGGTGGCGGTGCTCCATCTCTTATCACCTCTGGCAGCGTTCCTCTTTCTAAAACTTCGTTAGGTGTTGGGCCAATCGTACGGTGGTGTGAACGGTTGTATGATGATGCCAATGACCCTACAACGTTTATATATCTGTATGTGTTTTTGTGTAAAATAGCGATGCATGCGTTCCTATATGGTACGTTGAACTCTTTCAGCTAAAGAGGCCTTATGCATAGAACTGCTAGTGTAGTAACTGATATTAAACTCTGTCCGCATGTTCTGAAAAGCGCGTCCTATAAATTCTTTCCCCAGACCCGTCCAGAAAGAGCCTCGAACCCTTTCTTCTTTTAACATCAACGTTTTGGTCGCATTAGCAACTGTTTCAGGCGATTTATTTTTCAGTGGAATTAGCCACAGATATCTAGAGAATGCATCTGTTATGAATAGGATGTATCGGTATCCGTCATTATACACTGAATATCTTTGCATGTCTGTTAAATCCGCTTGCCAAATAGAGACAATCGAAGCCGCTGTTATCTTGGCCGTTTTAAACCTTTTTCTCACCGGTTTATGAAGTGTATAAACATCCTGCTCCCTCAGAAACCGCTCAACATATTTTTTTCCCTATTCCGTAAACACCTCTGTACAGTCTATTAACGCCGCCATAGGAGGCGGGGTTAGAAATGTCATAATAGTGTTTACTTAATATGTTAGCCATATGCGTATTTTAGAGACACGTGGATAAGGTTGGCCGTTTGTTCTCTTCTTTCTCTTCTTCAGAGACGCTGCTGCTGGGGGCGATGGCGTACTCAGTTGTGACACAGGCGAGACTTGATCCAGGACTTTTAACCTATTTAGATTACCTATCAATGTTTTGGGTACATTTGTTTGTTGTCGTCTTGCTTTAATATGCTTCCATCCTGTTGGTGAGGGCCTGTCCCACTTTCTCACCAGATCATGAACAATATCAACGATATTGAATCCTAGTACCCTTGTTCCTTCAACAATAACCTCACCTGTATTGGTCCACTGTATGATGGGATCCTCACTCAATAGAATATAAAGATAATAAAAACCCACTCTAATAGACAGAGTTTATTTCCACAACAGTTTCGATGCCCACTGGCATCCTCTTCGGGTGGATGCCAGTGGGCATCGAAACTGTTGTGGAAATAAACTCTGTCTATTAGAATGGGTTTTTATTATCATATTGTGACTTTCACGTAGAAAAAAGTGAAGTTTTTTGCAGATTACAAAGACTTAAGCGTTTATTCCTCAATGTATGTGGGCGACTCTTTTTTAACACATGTTCGATGTGTTGTGTTCCGTTGTTCTTTGGTTGGCCATCTCTAAAGTCGGGCCCAGGTCCTGTGTCACCACGCTCAGCGCTGCTCGCGCTGTGACTAATAACCACGGGGAGCTCTGTCGGATTCTTATAATCTTCGTACTCATGAAGACATTTCTGCAAAGCCTCTTGGTACAAGATCCTTTTCTCATGAGGTGACTTTTCACTGTTTGATAGGGCTAGCAACTCGCTTTCCATTCTTTTAAGCCTACTTTTACGGGGCTCTAGAGCTGTGTAAGGAATCTTTGAACTTTGCAATGAAGCATACACCTTGTGCGGAATCACTACCACCTTCTTCATTATATTAATCTAGTCAGTAAAGGGCTGAAAACTGAAAATAAGATGGGTAGGAATGATCCTCCTCTTTGTACAATAATTCGCTTTTTCTTCCCCACATTTTTACTTTTATGAGCGAGCGCTCGTATTATGTTCTTGTAACGACGTAAGCGGCCTTCTGAGGTGGTTTCATTGGCGCATTAAATTTTATAACATTAAGACAGATTTCACAGATGCATTTTAAAATGTCTGATTCGATATTTTTAACAAACATCTGTTGCAGTGCCCGGGGCAATCGTTGATAGATTTTTATTAATTCACGATATTTCTTCAGCCTATTTATCATTCTGGAATATACACCGTTTCAGGTTCGTTTGGGAATATATTCGTTCTTAGAAGCACCTAAACGTGTTTCGCGGGTGGAGGTCACAAAGCAAATATCCATAACGCTGACCTGTGACTTCTTTATAAACCTCCAAAAACTCCTTACGTTGATTCGGGAACATTTGATTGGCTAATACCCCGATTTGTGGCACATCTCTACGTTGTGCGAATAAGACAAGATATTGTGTATTTAGAGACACATCGCGCATGTATCTAATTTGAAAAATAGATTCTGGTTGATGAAGAATACGCTTATGTTAAGATGGTGGGAGAACACTAAATATCTCGGCAAATTTTATCCATTTCCAACATGAGAGCGTCAATTACAATAACTGTATACTCATTACCTTTTAACGAATTAACGTCATATATACGGTTGTGAAACAAAATTTCATCTTGGTACTCGTTGACAGACTGATACGTCGAATAGCACCATATTACTTTATGCACAAATTTTGAGAACATCTCCCCCTCATCTTCAATGATTTTAAGCATAAATACAATTTTTCCACATCCTGTACGGCCAGATATAATACATGGGGAGGGGCTTGTGAACCTGAATTTTTCTACAGATTCATCTCTAACACGTGACACCACTAAGTGGGTCATTTACAAACTATTACAAATTTTGAGTGCTGTTCCTTATATTTTGTTTTTCTTCTTCCACAGAACCGTGAATGACGACGATGTACAGCCCCCCATCATCGATATAACAGAAGAACCCGATGGCCGTGCAGCTATAGAATCCTTCCCCGCTGACGAACCATCACCAGCGATACCTGTAGCATGCGACAGTTCAAAGCGGATGCATGATGAAGAGCCCTCCACGTCAGGTATAAAGCGTGCCAGGATTGCGCCGGTTGTTAGACCCCCAGTAATAGAGCCCCAACACTCTACGTCTTACGACACAACAATAATAGTACTTTCGTCAAATATACCCCATTATTCAGTTCCGGGTACTTCCTCCACAGCAGTTTCTGATACTGTGGAGGGTGGTATAACATTTGAATTGGAGCGCACCGCTACCCCCACCGCTGCCCTGACTAGAAATCGGTACTTAGTCAGGGTTGACCCTGGATCCTTGTATACCAACGGACTGCGGAGCGTAGTTGAACGTATTGTGGAGTTTGCCCTTCAGAACCGCGACGAACGTGAAGTCCGGACGATGTTATCCTTCAGGTTCGGGTCAGATGAGGGGGACGATTTTTGGGTAGTAATACCGTTCAGACGTTTGGCGGCTGTAGACATAGAATATATCTTGGGCCGTATAATGCAAGCCTCTCAAAGTAGTACAGCTTTCAATATGGACAACTTCATGGTAGATATTGACAGAGTATTCCGGGTTGCGGGTCATAGTGCCACACCATATACTCTTAATTTCAATTCCCCGGTTATTTACAGAAAACATTTAAACGTCGATCGTAGTTGTGGTTTTATAGCAATAATCGTAGCTCATATGTTCGCTGTGCAAAATACTTGGACGCAAAAAATTTGGCTGCCAGCGGTTGTGCAGCGTGCCCGTAAACTGGCTTCAGATTGTAAGCTTGAGTTTGAGTGTAATATGGTCCCTGAAGAACTGAGAAGGGCCGAGTAGGAAACGAATGCACGTATAGTCGCATTTGGAATATATAATCATCGTAGGAATGTGTATGTTTTAAAAGCAGTGTGAGAGATCGTACAAGACCTCTACTTATTTTAGGACTGTCAGAACATCGTATCTCCCCATCCGTAACATAAGGGCTCTCTACGCCAGTTATGATAAAAGTCGAAAATATGGAAGGCACCACGATTTGTGTAAGTCATGTCTCGAGTTTGCTGATGATATGGTGAAACATTGTAAGGATTGCTACATGGTATGTGAGCAGTGTAAAAACCCCAAATGTGAAAGTCTTGTAGTTGAAAAAGAGAAGAGGGAACGTAATGTGTGTAGACGCACATTTTTTAATAATAATTGCTTTGAACTCCATAAATCAAATTGCACTTGCAGGAAAATGTAGATTTGTAAGTGTGGTATGTTTCACAGGATGGATAATTGGGGGAATTTCAACCATAAATGCGATGAAATTCACTCTTCTACATGTCATGAAGTATATAAGGCGGATGGAGTGAGCATGTATCATATGTTATATGAAAGATGCTAAGCCTAAAAATAGCCCTTGTATAACCGTATACTACGATATAGAAACTTACACGAACGCTGAAACCAAAGAGGTTATTCCACATTTACTCGTAAGTCAGCCTATCTGTGATGAGTGCATGGAGCTGGAGTGTGACGAGTGCCACAAATGTGGAAAACGGACAAACGTTTTAAAACGAATGCACACGGCTGCCCTGTGAAACTCTTTGTATCCTATACAGGGTGTCCCAGAATTAACTATCTATTTCAATGAAATCGGACAAATTTAATAAAAACTGACATAATTTTGTGTTTATTACTAAATTATGATACAAAAACAAATAGATTTATAAATCATAAGTCAAAACTTTATTGAGAAGTTTCAACATGTGCACCGTCTGTATCTCTGCAAATTTCAAATCTATCCTCAGCGCTGCGAAACACATTTTGAAGCATTTCAGGTGTTATCTCCCGCACTGCCAACTGGATGCGTTCTTTAAGTTCAGCTAAACTACTGATCTTTTGGCGATAAACCTTTGTTTTTATGAAACCCCATGCAAAGAAATCCAGGAGTGTCAAATCCGGAGAACGCGGAGGCCAAGGTCGAGGTCCTCCACGTCCAATCCACCGATTCGGAAGGCGTCTGTTGAGGTATTCTCGAACAATTAGAGCATAATGACATGGTGCTCCATCTTGTTGAAACACAACATTATCAAGAATGCCATCATCAAGAAGCTGTGGTTCGAGAAACTGCTGAAGCATATCAAGGTAGACGGTACCTGTTACAGTTGCCACCGCAAAGAAGAATGGGCCATAAATTTTGGATTTGGTCATTCCAAGCCACACGTTAACTTTTGGAGAGTCTCTTTGCCATTCTATGACTTCAGACGGTCTTTCATTGGACCAGATAATGAAAAAATTATGAAAATAAAATTATGAAATTTTTTTAGAAATTTATACATTTTTAACACATATTAAACATGATAAACATAAATAAAAGTGTGTTTTTAAAAAATTTGTCCGATTTCATTGAAATAGTTAATTCTGGGACACCCTGAATTAAGAAATTAGCGGACAAGTTAAAAAAAATGAATATGTATATTCTTGCCCATAACGGGCGAAAAGTGACACGCAGTTCCTTTATAAGGAGTTGCTTGAACACGAGTCATATTTACAGGTGATCCCTTGAAAAGAGGCAACAAACTAATACAGATGCAGATAAGAGGTAATGTACAGTTTAAAGACACCCTGCTGTTCACACCTTGCAAATTAGCAAAGCTACCCAAGGTGATGGGCGTAGTCGCTGAAGTTTCAAAAGGGTATTTCCCTTACACATTCCTCACTAACGAAACTTTGAATTACGTAGGACTACCTCCACCCAAACATTACTTTACACAAACATGAGTGATAGTGAGCGTGAAGATTTTGACCGCTACTACAACAGTTTTAATAAAGCCAGTCCATACAATATAGCCGATGAATGTGAACGTTATTGCATGAGTGACGTACGTGTACTTAGAGTATACTTTCAAGCCTTTAGAAGGATGTACAAAATTGTACATAGCTCGTTTCAAATGCGATCCGTTGCAAGTCGCAACCACCATCGCCTCATTATGTTTTACAGTGTTCAAGAATAACTTCATGCCTAAAGACACCTTAGCAGTCTTTCACAGAAACAACCCCCGCAGTTATGGGCACAAGGCTATTTACGGTCTCATACACCTACAGCAACGGACCGGGGTATACATAAAACATGCCCGCAACACGGGTGAAGTACCGGTTAAGGTCAATGGTCGTGTTTTTTGGGTTAACGGCCTAAGTGAGGATCCAACCACTGGTGAGAAGACTGTGTATTCCTTTAACGGCTGCTGGTGGCATGGATGCCCGCGCGCTGAATGTGCCGTCACTGGGGACCTTTATGGAAGATCCCCCGCCGAGAGGCTCGCATGGACACGTAACCGTGATCAACTTTTGGCTCCCAGTTCACTCACAAAATCGTGTGGGAGCATGAGTATGATGCACGGATGGAAACAGATGCCCAGTACCGTGAAGAAATAACGGCCATCAAACCTTCAATGATGTTGGACCCCCTCAAATGCGGTGACAGCGTGTTTGGAGGGCGCACAAACCCATTCAAGCTATACTTTCTGCCTACGGAAGGCGTGAAACTCCACTACTACGACTTCTGCTCTTTATACCCCTACGTGATGAAGAACAATCCGTACCCCGTAGGTGCACCTGAAAAAATGGTGGGTCCCACCATATCAACCATCGAGGAGTTTTCAGCTAACTTGAATAAGCGCTACTTTGGACTCTCTTTCGTAGACGTGCTTCCCCCTCGTGATTTATGGATGCCGATCTTACCCGTCCTTATAGATCACAAGCTCATGTTTGCCCTGTGCGTGAAATGCGCAAAGGAGAACAACGGTGAATGTAACCATACAACCAACCAGCGTAAGATCAGAGGTGTATATATACAAGCCCTGAGCTGGACCTATCCGTTCGCCATGGGTGTAGAATATTGAAGATACATGAGGTGTGGAAGTTTCAGAAGCGACCCAACCTTTTCACACCATTTTGAAGGATAAAGTAGAAGCATCAGGATATCCGCGAGTGGTTGATACCGAAGATGAAAAAACGGCTTATATTCAGCGTTACCGTGCCCCTGAAGATATACAGCTTGACCGCTCCCAAATTGTTAAGAATCCTAGCAAGCGCTTTAGTGCAAAGTTGTGCCTAAACAGTCTTTGGGGGAAATTTGCACAGAATACTGGCAAAGGGAACGTTGATTTGCAACAAGTTATAGTGAAGTCTGGGATTATGCCTACGCTCCCGATAAAGAGGTTATGGAGATCGTGAATGTAGGTAATACTTACATAATAAAGTACAACATCACCCAACTGGCCACAGATACCTCACGGGTTACAAACATACCTGTAGCCAGCTTCACAACGGCCTGCCCGCATCAAAATTGGGGTCTACTGCACTCTCTTGGACGGATGGTGCAGTACGCTGACACAGATAGCGTGATATTCACACGAGGGAGGGTGAATACATGCCCGCTATTGGGGAATTCCTCGGAGAGCTAGCTGACGAGATCAAGGATGAGTATGGTGATTGTGCATACGCAGACTCGTTTGTGTCAACATGGTCAAAAACCTATGGGGTACGGGTGAGGGTAGGAGATGATATGAAGTATATCGTGAAGGCTAAGGGTATCACGCTTAACTATGCGAACAGTCGAGTCGTTAACTTTGACTCGTTGAAGGATCTAGTGGGCTTGGAAGATGAGGGTGACCAGCCACCCAAACTGACTGTGGGGACGCACAATTTTCGGGCGCAGAAGCTGGGGTGTGTGAAGGAACTTAGGGGCAAGAAGGTATGACGTAACACCTATAGGAAGCGTTAGCAGGTTCTTGGTACCTATGATACCGTGCTCTTTGGTTACCTTAATCCTTGATTGTATTTACATATACGTACATTGTTAACGATATGTTTATTTATCAAGTATTTTTGCTTCAATTAAGGTTTCATTTTCTCCTTTGCGTGCGTGCGTGTGTGTTGTGTACAATAAAAAGCCAAGCTCCACCCAATGTAGATCGGTCACGTGACTCCTGCCACTACCTGAGCATATCTCTATCCCTGCGTGCTCAATTGACCTCTGCATACCCTTGAGCTCAGGCGTGTATTCTCGTGCGTAAACGAAAAATAGTAATGGCTACCTTTAATATTGCGTGTTCAACGTTTATGAAGTGGTATTCGGCAAAGTGCCAAGATGTGGTGGATACTGAAAAACTTCTTATTCCCCCCTCCTTTGATACTTTTAAGGCTACATTGAGCCGTGCGAAGGACCAAGATGTTCAAATATTCTACGGGTATTCTAGCGAGGGCATTGTAGGATTTCGTAGTACAAACGATATATGAAGTATGTTGTATACCTAACTTTTATAAAAGCTCACATATACCGCGAAGTAGAAGAAGCAAAACGTTCAGAAGCTAAGCAACGGTTATGGCTAGTGAGTCTTGTTGATGAGTTGTGTAACAAGCGATATTATGTCATGTTACATCATACTGACTACTCGTACCCTACGGTTGAGAATGTAAATCTTGTCATCATGGAGAATCTTAAGTATTTTTACCACTATATTAATATATATCATGACGAGGTTTGTAGTGAGGTTGTGGCTAATGGGCTGTGTGAGTTTTTAACAGACTTTAGAGACGAGTATCGCTTGTTAAACAAAAAGGATAAATATGGGCATATGTTTCTCTCAAATAGTGCACCGGATTGTGAAGATGTTTAGTTTGTGGAAATGAACGTCTGGTGAGTGATAAAACATTAAAGCCGGTATTGCTTCATGTAGCGGAAAATTCTGTTTGTCCAGTATAATGGGCACAAGTGTTCGAACAAGCCTGTACACGCTTCAGCAGTTTATGGTGTGACTCGCTCCCCCAGCGAGCCGCCCACCCGTGTACCTCACCCTCCGAACACACGAGTTCGAACAAACCCGTACGCGTTTCATCAGCGTGACTCACTCCGCCCGTAGCCGATCCGCCCACCTGTGGCTCATAGTCATCTCAGAGCTTGAACCGACTAGACGTGCGAATACGATGGAACTTCCTTTGAGAAGCATTCTCAACCGCGTACGATGTCCGTGACGAAGTCATTGCGCGTGTTCAGGCGTGAAACCACCATTAACTATGTACTTGAAACGATTTGTCAGGCAAGCAAACTCTGGTAACCGTAATGTTGTCTACTTAAGTGTTGAGTGATGAATAGAGTCTTCGTGATAGTTGAAAAGTGGGGAGAGGACCGTTATAAAATACCTGCAGGTGTAGGTACAAGAAGAGAGCAGATTAGTGATGCCCCCTCATTTGCCGTTGTTTGTATGTTGTGTATAAATAAAGCTCAGTCATGTTTTGATATACGACTGATGTGGAAGAATTCATCTGATAATAACGTTCTTGTCCCTACGCGAAACCGTTTCATCCTCGACAGAATGTTTGAAATCGTCAGATTCCGCAAGCTGAAGCCTACAGTATATTAGACGCTCGTGTCACGGATATGATTTATTTTGACACGGTTCTTGAATACGCATACACCACTCTGCTCGACGGATTTATCGAATTTAGGAATGAACAAGGCGAAAATGGTCTAGAGCTGGACGCATGTTTAAAAGGTTTAGACTCTTCGAAATATCCCGAACTTTGGTACAAAGCACTTGAGCGGTACAGGGCAGAGCTTGCCTCCACTGTTCACCCTGAAGAGCTTTATCTCTATATAATGAGTAGCTGTCGTTACGACTTGGAAGATTATTTCAATTGCGCTATGCAGAGTGAAGAAGAGTTCACGATTGAAAAGCTCGGATCGGTAAGAAAAAATCCTCGATTGGAAAGGAGTGTTTACAAACTTGTATTTAATAATGATGCTGTGGTTAACGACGACCGGTTTCTGCGTGCTTTTGATTGTATTCTAGCCGTGTTTAAAGATAACTTACCAACCGAATGTAAAGTGGGCACAAAAATAATATTGAACGATATGAAAGCCATTTATGCCGAGTATAGGTATCCATATAACTTGAGGGGTGAAGTAATGCTTGGACGGTTTTACCGTGTAGTGCAAAGTAATAACGATGTGAATGTAGACTCGATTACGTGTGAGTTTAGCGTTTTGCGCCGTAGAACATAAAGTATTTTGATGTATATTTATTTATTTAATTATTTATTTATATATATATATATATATATATATATTATATATATATATTTCATGTACTAATATGCGATTGATTATACGTTTGTATATTATCATTTTAATATATTTAATTATTTAATATAACCCTCTCTCTTTTCTCTCTCTCTCTCTCTCTCTCTCTCTCTATATTATATATATATATATATATATATATATATATATATATATATATATATATAAACATATATATATATATATTTATATATTTTATTTTTTCCTGTACTAATATATTGATGGTTATACTGCAACGTTTTGTATATTCTTGATTATATATTTCCATTTTATATTTATTTTGATTATATATTCATCGTTCGTATTTCTTATGCTGTTATTATTTTTGATCACATATATTCCATTGTATATTTATTTTCTATATATTTCTTGAAATTGAATCCATTAATTCGTCTAAATAAACAGAATGATGTGATGGTGTTTTATTTAATTCTTTTGGTTGTATACGACATTTAATTACAGCAAATGGCTGCCTTCCAAAACGGATTTCTAAACCCACTGCCAAAAATATCTGAATAGCACAATCTGGCAACCCTAATAATGTACACCTGAACAAGCCAATTACGCCTTCTAAGTCAACTGGCTTGTTAAGCCAGAATATATGCTTTAATTAAATAATAAACGCAATCTGGCAACTCAATAATGTACACCTGAACATTCCATTTACGCCTTCTAAGTCAACTGGCTGGTTAAGCCGGAATATATGCTTTAATTAAATAAATAGTACAATCTGTCAACTCAGCCAGATAAGCCAACTGGCTGGTTAAGGCAGTTGCATAACCCCTTGTTGCTCTTGCAACATTCCCCTCACCCTTTGTTGCATAACATCTTGCAACATTCTCTCCCTCTCCTTTGTTGCATAACTTATGCAAAATTTCCTTTGCAACATTTTCATTTGCATTGCACTCTCTCCCTTTGCGCCCATACTACTCATGCCACTCCAAATTTAGAAGTCTATCTGCGCACCCTGTGTCTTATTAGCGAAGTTATCTCATCGAACATCGTGGTTTACAGAACACACTTTATGCTTACATTAAAATGATGGACTTCAGCAATATTATTAGCATGTTCATTACTGATATTTGCATAGTAGAGCGCGTCACATAAAATGAAAGAAAACAAGCACACGCTGGTATTTTGGATATACCGAATACCAACGTCGGACTAATGGATGCCTACTATCTGGATTTACAATGCTTCTTTTGTAAGAAAGGTTTTTATCTATCCAACTATCAATTTTTTTTTCCTGTTAGCGAAGTAGATCAATAATTATCATTTAATCGCTTTTTTATTTTTTATGTCATGTCATGTTGGGATTCCGTTGAGGAATTTATATTTTAACATATATCTATCTTTTTTCATACAGAAAGGAGGGGGCAAGAGCGTAGAAACTATGCCCCCCCCCTCTTTACAAGAAGAAAAGAGACAATATCAAGGTAAAGGGACTACGAGATGCCTGGACATTGCGTATGAAAAATTGGAGGGCATAGAAAAGGGGAAAGATGGATTGACGAAGATTGTTCCAGAGTTCAACGGTTGAGTAGATGAAAGGTTGAAAATATCGATTAAACCTTGCGTTAGAGAGTTGAACAGAAAAGGAATGAGAATGTGTAGAAAGTCTGGTGCTGCGTGCTCTCCTTAAGGAAGGAGACATGCAGTTAGCGAGTTCAGAAGTTCAGTGTCCATTATAATAGCACTAAATAATAGAGTGAGGCAACATTACGATGAAGAGAGAGGGAGTGAAGACAGTGAGTAAGAGGCGGGGAATTGATTAGACGAAACACCTTTGATTCCATCCGGTCAAGTATGGCTATGTGGGATGAGCCACCCCACACATTGGAAGCGCACTCCATACAGGAGCAGACAAGACGCCTGTACAGAGAGAGCAACTGAGTGGGGGTGAAGAGACTCAGGAGCCAGTACAGCACACCTAACCTCTTAGAAGTTGTTTTGGAAAGAGAGTATATGTGATCACTGATCATTCAAGAAAGATCACGAAGAAAGGAAATAACAAGAATGTTAACAAAAGAGGAAGGACTGAGTTGTGTATTGTTGAAGGTAGAGGAATAGTCGTGTGGAAGATTGTGACGAGTAGACAGATGGAGGAACTGAGTTTTTAAGGCAATGAAAGTCATAAGGTTTTCTCTCCCCCAATCACAGATGGCAGAAAGATTAAAAGTCAGGTGTACCATAGCCGTTCTACACGAATCATGGAGTGACTGTTGAGAGGGACGCTTTATGAAGCGGGTGGAGAGGAGAAGAGTGCAATCATCGGCATAGGAGTGGAGAGGACAGGAAGTGCGCGTTAATAGATCATTGATAAATAAAAGGAAAAAGTGGGGACAGGACAGAACCCGAAGGAATACCACTGTTAATAGTTTTCGGAGAACAACAGTGGCGATCTACAACCGCATCTATAGATCGGCCAGAAAGAAAATTAGAGAGAAGGGCACAGATAGAAGGATAAAAACCGAATTGGGGCAGTTTGGAAATTAAATATTTATGGCAGTCTCTATCAAAAGCTTTTCTTATATCTAGCGCAATAGCAAAAGTTTGACCGAAATCCAGAAACGAGGATGATCAAGAGTCAAAGAGATATGCAAGAAGATCGCTAGTGGAGCGTCCCTTGCGGAACCTATACTGACGATCTGAAAGAGAATTGTGAAAAGAGAGATGTTCAAGAAACTTCCTATTAAGCATAGATTCAAAAACTTAAGAAAGGTAAGAAATCGAAGCAATTGGGCGAAAGTTGGAGGTTGAGAGCGGTCACCCTTCTTTGGGACGGGCTGAATGTAAGTGAACTTCCAGAACGAAAAAAAAGTATCAGTCAGATGAAAGACAAAGACGAAAGAGTTTGCCTCGGCAGGGTGGCAGCACAGAAGCACAGTTCTTGAGAACAACAGGATTAACACCATCAGGACCGTATGCCTTCCTAGAGTTGAGCCCAGATAGGGCAGAAATAACATCTTTAGAAGAGATTCTCATTTCCGACATGATTAAATCGGAGGGAGGAGAAGATGGAGGAACAGCAGCGGAATCGTCAATAGTTGAGTTGGAAGCGAAAGTTTGAGCGAAGAGTCCAGCTTTGTCAGAAGAAGAGACGGCAACTGATCCGTCGAAATAGAAAAGAGGAGGGAAAGAAGACGAAGTAAAGTTGTTGGAAAGGTTCTTAGCTAAATGCCAGAAAGAGCAAGAAGAATTAGAATTTAATAGGTTTTCACAATTGGGGAAACCACATTATCCGGGCTATTCATTATTAGGCGTGATTTAACAGTATTATTATATATAAAACTACATTGATACCAATTGCCTTCAGTAAAGTCGGAAGATATTGAAAATGAACATGGTAAGGCAGGCTAAGCATATTTTTACGCTCAAATTCTTTTACAGTTACATTATTATAATACCCATTCTTGGATTTCCTAAGGCAGTTATCTACAGTGAAATAGGATAACATAATTTAGTACCAATATTCATGATATTGCATAAGCCCGGATAATGTGGTTGGTTGTGCGTATTCGATCGGATGTACACAATGTACACTAACTCAGTATATATAGGCCAAACGGGTAAAACGTTAGATATTAGGGTAAAACACCATAAATATGTGTGTAAAACAGGAAATATTTCTAATGCATTGTTTAACCATATGTATAGATGTAATCATAGTATCAAGTGGGATAGTTCTAAAGCGCTCGTTAACAACAGAGATATAATTGAAAGGAATATTCTAGAATGTGCATTTATCCATTTTAAAAATGATTTCAATAACGGTGCGGGAAACATAAAATTGACAATATCCTGTTAAAATTCCTTTTGTCTCTCATTAACTCTTGTTAATTATGTGCTAATCGTTTTGTTTTTCCGTCCCGCTGTATATATTTTGGGCATCTCGCCTTCTTCCTTCATTCCTTGACGAGGTGTACTTCTGAATACACGAAAGGCCTTGGAATCATTTTTCTTTTTCCTTGTGGGTTTGCATCATATATATATATATGTATATATATATATATATATATATATATAGAGAGAGAGAGAGAGAGAGAGAGAGAGAGAGAGAGAGAGAGAGAGAGAGAGAGAGAATTAGAAAGAAATGAGTGAGTACAACAACTTTACAGCCGACTTTAGGTGGCACCCGTAGATTTCGTTCAAACGCAGACCACTCACAGAGAGAAGAGTTAGCACAAAAAAGCAAGAAGGCTCTCCCCTGTCCCTCATCCCCCGTCCATGGTGAGCAGGTGTGGAAATAAGAAGAAAAGACTCAGCAATTTGCAGGGAAAAAAATTGCCGAGAAATTTTATGGAACGGTTGGGAATTGGAAATACATACATGAACATCATTCACACGTTTGAACACTAATCTACTCGAGGAGATCGTCTAATACAAGGTCAACATTGTTTATGAAGGCACTGACGGAAATGCTGGAAACGACTTCAGGAGGAAGCCTATTCCGTACAATCTTGTACGTGAAGAAGTTACCGCAATATTTGTACTAAACCGTTTGGGTTCAAATTTTCAACCGTTACTTCGAGTCGGGTTCGTGTTCAGTGTAAAAAGTTTAGAATATTCGACGTTGTCGATCCTATTCAGAAGTTTTAAAACCTGAATGACCGCTTCTGAGCCGACGCTTTTCGAAGGAGTACAAATTCTCGAGCCTTTGTATGTCTTTCTCAAGGATTTGAACCAGAATTGCACGGATTATTCTAGGTGGGGCCAAACCAAAGCGTTGTAGAGGAAGAATAATATCTTTCCTTCAGTTACAGTGGCGTAGGTACACTTTTAGCGCCCTGGAATAGGCAATATAGCACCCTCTAATATTAATCAGGGGGATAGCAGCCCCTCTTTAAGTGTATTATTATATTTTAAATTAAATTGTATTATACCTAATAATTAATTAGTTTGAAAACAACTTACCGAATTTCAAAACTTTTTTCTTCTAGCCTTCTGATTTGCAAATTGGTCAATCACATGGTCAAAATCAAGACAGCGTGCTGTAACTCTCTATTGAAATCATTGCCAATGAGCTTAGCCGAAGTTGAGACATACTACTCCTTCATAAGTCTTTATCAGTCTTAAATTTGAAAAACTTCTCTCTGCTGCTGTTGTTGTTGTTGTTGTTTAGCAGATCAGCCCACCCTGATCGAGCAAGCCGGCGGCACGCAGGTAACCAATCGCCCTCTCCGGAGTGGACCAGAGGTTCAGCGCACTAGTGATGTTGTGTTGTGTTCGTTGTTGTGCTAGAGCGGTACAGTCTGTCATAATGTGTTCAATTGTTTGTGGTGTGTCCTGGCACAGGTGGCAGGTGTCGTCTGTGGAGTTGTCTAGTCTGTGTTTATATGTCTGTAAGTTGGGGTGCTGTCCGCATCGGAATCGTGCTAAGTTAACTCGATCCGATCTGCTCAGGCTGATCTCTGACCTGTTAATGGGTGGCGGCTTCGCACCTAGGACCGCATTCGGACCGAGTCGTGTCAGTGCTTTGTGGGTTAGGTGTGTGTGTATGTGTCTGTGGGGCGTGGTATGGAATGGAGTATTTGGTTATAATGTCTCTTTGGTGTTACCTTAATGGTGCGAGGTGTCGGTGCATGATTGTACATGTAGTGGCAAGGGTGTTGTGGGTTAGTTGTCGCTGCTGCCATGAATTGTGTTCTCCTCATGTTTAAAAGTTCCCTAACTTTCAGTATTTTTGTTTCTGTGTGCCGGTGTTCTATTGGTGTTGTTTGAGTGCATCCT
The DNA here is from genome assembly GCA_023014485.1 of Bathynomus jamesi. Classification (NCBI taxonomy): domain Eukaryota; kingdom Metazoa; phylum Arthropoda; class Malacostraca; order Isopoda; family Cirolanidae; genus Bathynomus; species Bathynomus jamesi. The sequence continues at coordinate 130,745 of JAJOZX010001085.1, forward strand.
GTAATAATACAAAGTGCGGTGTTTTGTATTGTCTGTAAGGTATTTATGTGTGTGTTTGAGATAATGGGTGCCCAACATGGGCTAGCATAGTCCATAACTGAGCGAATATATTGTTTGTATATGAGTGATGTTGTTTCCTGCTGGTGTCCAAAGTTTGTGCCTGTAAGTACCCTAACCGTGTTAAGTCTTGACGTACATTTGTTTTTAATGTCCTGAATGTGGTTTACAAAAGATAATGATGTGTTGTATGTGACCCCAAGTATTTTGGTCCTGTGAGTGTGTGGAATGTTGGGTTGTTAGTGTAAGCTGTGGAGTTATCTGGTGTTTTTGTTGCTTGTTAGCAAGGTGATGGTTGATTTTGTGGGGCTACTTTGAGTCTATTGTGTGTGAGCCAGTCTTGTATACTGTTTATGTATGTTTGTAGGTTATTTGTAGCGGTGTCGATGTTGTTGTGGGTGGATGTTAGAGTGATGTCATCTGCATATGATGATAAGGTAAGCTTGTTATCTATGGGTGTTGGAATGTCATGCATGTATAAGTTGAAGAGTGTTGGTGAGAGAACAGAGCCTTGAGGGACCCCGTTCGGAAAAAGCTTGTTTTTGGATGACTTGCCATTAAATGTGACATGTGAGTATCTTCCTGAAAGATAGTTGCTCAACCATCTTTTAGTGTTATTGTGCATGTTTGTGTTGAGTATTTTGTTTATGAGAGGGAAGCGTGGGATAGCATCAAATGCTTTACTAATATCTATTGTTGCTAACAGTGTACGTTGAGCTGGTCGTCTGGAGTTGATGCCATCCATGATATGCTGCGTAAGGTTAGTGAGTAATGTCGTGGTTGAGTGGTGAGGTCTGAATCTATGTTGAGTAGGCGATAGTGATATGTGTGGGTTGGTGATTTGTAAGATTAGTCTTTCTGTTACTTTGGAAGGTGTGCATAGTAAAGTAATGGGTCTATAGGAAGCTGGTTCTGTTGGATTTTTGTTTTGTTTGAGTAGTGTAATAATTTTACCTTGTTTCCATATGTCAGGAATAATACAGTGTTGGTATGAATATGTGCTGATATTTGTGAGAGCTAGTATTCCCTGTGGGCCCAAGTGTTTAAGGTGCATGTTAGATATGTTGTCTGGTCCAGTAGCCTTCGAATTCTGTTTTTGATGATCTTGGTGGTCTGGTCTGTATTAAGGGTGTAATGGTCGTGTCGAGTCTGTAGGTTTTCTTGTGTCTGGCTGTTTGTCTGTCTGCGTGTTTCTGGTTGTTGTCTCGGTTTAAGTGACTTATCTTTGCGTAGTGATTAACTAGAATGTTAGCTTGTTGTGTATATGTTGGGATATTATTTTGGCTGCGACAGATAGCCGCGTGTGAGGTGTGAATGCCGCTGTGAGAGTGGGTAATGCTGTTTATAGTCTTGTATAGCCTGGATGTATCTGTGGAGTGGTTTAGTGTTGTTATGAATTCTCTAAATGTTTCTGTTTGTTTTTCTTTGAGTTTGTTTATTTCTGTGTTGAGCTGTTGTATCTGCTGTTTTATGGTTTCTGTGTGTGGTGTTTGTGTGTTATGTTTGAGGTTGTTGCGTTGCCAGATGGGCTATTTCTCTAGTGTAATTTGGGTTGTATTTCCTAATGTTGCCCTCGGGTATGTATTTGTTTGCATTATTGATGATCTGATTAAATGTCTTGAGTGTTGTATTGATGTTTATGATGGGTGTGCTGTTTAATGTGGTGAATTGTTCCTCAGTCTGTATTTTGAACTGTTCCCAACCAGCTTTCTTGTAATTTCTGTAAGTGTGCCTAAGGCTGTTGGGGAAGAGTGTAGAACGTGTTGTAATGATGATGGGCAGGTGGTCTGATGACAGTTATTTTTCTGTTCTCCAGTGTGTATGTGTTGCTAGTGAGGGGGAGCAGAACGTTATGTCTGGGGAGGAGTTTGAGTATCCTGCTTGATGTGGTATGTGTGTATGTTCTTCTGTATTGTTAAGAATGAAGAGGCTGTTTAGTTGTGTGGCTATGTTGGCGCCTCTGGTGTTGCTTTGGTTGTGCAGGTACCAACTAGTGTCTTTAGCGTTGAAGTCTCCTCCTAAGATGACATTAGTGAGAGAGGCCAGATTGTGTAACCGTGGATTGTAATTGGCTGGCACCTGAGATGAACTATCTGGTGGGATGTAAATGTTGATTAGTGTGGTGTTGTGTTTTGCGCGTGTTTTAATGTTAACTGCCTGTATTTCTATCGTGTTATCTGCTTGGATTGTGTTTGTAATGTTTTGGGTGGCATCAGTGTAGCTAATGCTTTTATGTATGTAAGTGATGAGACCACCCCCGTTACCCCGTCCCCCAGTACGATCTTGACGGATCGCCGTGAAGTCAGGGATGGTGGGTGTTTTGTGTGTGCGTTTAAGTTTTGTTTCTTGTATAAGTGCTATGTGAATGTTTTGTTTGTGTACGAATTCCCTAAGCTGCATTATTTTGTTTGTGAGGCCATCTACGTTGTACTGTAATATGTTAATATTATTTTTCTGTATGTGTCTCATGGTGCTATTGTGTCTTTGCCTTTGTGTATGGTGACATGGGTAAGTTGTAATGGGGCCTGGATTAGTTTTAATGTCGCCGGAGAGTAAGAGTAGTCCGGGGAGCACGCAATTGCTCCCCGTAAATGAAAAAATAGTACGCTGAGAATAGGTCCGGCCCCGGGAGCCGATCGGCACTCTGACCATGCCACGCAACAGGCCGTCGACTGCCAGTCTGGCCAACCGTAGACAGCCCACTGCATGGAGATTTGAGGAAGTTTGGCCACCAGCGCTTTGATGTTTTGGTTTGACGTCGCCTCTTCTTCGCGTTGACGTGTCCTGCGCTGGAGGATACAGCCACTGTTAGAAGCTTCCTCGTCAGCTGCTAACACTTTTTTCACGTCGTTCTCTCTGCTGTTGCTGTAGTCACTCGTAGAGTGAGAAAAGTTAAGCAAGCGCTAACTAAATCAGGGGAGCTACTCGAAGCAGGTGTATGAATTAGAAATAATTTAGTAACTTCGCGTATTGTTGAAAGTTTTTGTCAGTTATTATGAAAGCATAATTTAAAACGTTGCAACTGAGGACCCAATCCTGGTGAAATATCTGTTGGATACGCTTCAACAAGAAGATTGGATCTTTCACTTATATCTTTGTCGGATGAATTTGAAAGAAAATTGGGTGATAAACATTTAAAATTTTCGCAAACTTTAAGAATTGATTCAAACCTCCGAGTTAATTGACTGACGATTATAGCTATGTTCCGGTTAAATACTTCGACTTGAAAGCGTTTTTCACAATCTTCTATGCGATCATCTGCATGGAGTTTATCAAACATTTTTTTTGTACGATGTAACCCTTTTTGAGGAAAAGAAGGATCGATTTTCCATTTTATAGAAAACTCTATTGCTTCTTTTTTTATGGATTGCCAATTAGCTCTCATATTTGAAAATTGAGTAATAAGAGAAGAAAGCATTTCAACTGCCTTTTGTATGTCTTCGTGTTTTCCTTGTAGCATCTTCGATACTGCATTAAATGAGCCAACAATTTTAGTCTGAACCGTAAAGTGATTATTTTATTAAAATTTAGATTACAATCAGCAATTTAAGCGCACGAAAAACACAAGCTGTCACAACTACAAACAAATTACATATATTAACTCAGTGGCGTAGCTACGGAGCGGAGTTAGTAACTAACAGTAACTAACTAACTAACAGTAACTAACTCCGCCTCTTCTCAGCGAGTAGTGCACGTGCACTAGGGTGTACCATTTTTGGGTCATTTTCAAAAAGTCAAGGTCCAGGAGTCTAATGTTGTGCCAAATGATGTCCTAAACACGAATTTTACAGGCATTTTCTAATCCGACAAATTTTGAATCCCCCCCACCCCCCTTGAAATTTTGCGCATCCCCTTTTCCTAAAAACCCCATATATCTCAAACACTATCAACTTTATCGGAAAATGTTATAGAATAAAAATGACTTAGAATCAAAAGTTCTATTAGAAAAGTTCATCAAAATAGAAATTTACTTAATTTTGAAAATTTTCATTTATTTTTTAAAAATTTAAATTAAAAATTTTTTTTGCTTGCAGTGCCTTCTTCTTAAATAAGGTGTTACCGCCACCTTTGAAGCATCACCCCAATGCAGCTTCGCGGCGATGGGCTTTGTATTTGCTAGTTATAATGCAAATCATAATTAGTTTTATTATAACTAGTCTATACAAAGTGAGGACAACCTCAAAACTATATATATATATAATAAAGCTAAAAATTAACACTTTATCTATAGTTCTGAGGTCCCATCGTTTTTTTTTCCTTTATTCAACACTTTCCTCAAAAAAATAAAAAGAAACAAGTTTCCTAATTAGAAATCATTGATATAAGAGCTTTTTAAACATAAAAATAAGAAAAGACAATTTATGGTATATTTAATAACAAAAAAAAATCAGCCTCTTCTAAATTAAAACAATCTCTGCAAATAAAAATACCTAATCTATCTGTTAATGAACTATTCTTTACTGAGTTTCATTCTTTTAAGAGTCTCTTTACTAGGATCAGGAATTAGTCTTCTATTCTCTTCCACAATTTGCAAAAGACCTTGAAATTCTTCTTCATTTTGACATTTGTCATGAAAGTCTTGAACCAGCTTGATTCCTCTTTCAGCGGTATCATTGACTACTCTAATAGATGAAAGAATGTTTTTTAGTTTGTTGTAGTCATCGACCTCTTCCCATGTTGATGCTGGTTTCTTTATCCATGAGTCTGGTTTTGACCCACAGCATTGAAATAAATGCCATGAAATTGGACCTACTATGTAGCTGATGAAGCTTTGTGTCTTCCTTTAAAATGGGGAAAACATGTTGCCCACATACATAATTTTCTGGAACTGGATATTTGTTTAAGGATTTTGCGATCTTATCTTTTTCATCATTACTTAGCGATCCAAAGAAACTCAAAGGGACCACTTCCTCCGTCAAATACCAGTAATGATTGGCAAAAGATTTCAAAGCAGCATTTGCAACTTCCCTATCTTCCTTCTTGTAATTCACCAAATCATCATAAAACTTCAGATCATTAGCTGGACTATCTAGTGAATTAGAACATAAAAGCCAGTATTTTCCATAAATTAATGCATTAAATAGACACATTCTCTTTAATTTCTTAATCAATGATTCATCATATGATGCTTGGTGGGCAAAAGCATACATTTTCTTTGTATACAAAATCATTGTCATCCACCTGGCACGGTGCATTGCACCAGGTTTCCGCCAATGACTGTTTTCTCTGGAAACCTCTCCGAAAAGCATTAAAGTTGTTTCAGCAACTTCCTTATAGTCATCACGTGGAAAGCAGTCAGATTTTCTTAAACATTGGGTCATAAATTCTACACATTCTTCCTTTAGGCCTCTTTGATACCTTGATTTAACATCAAGAACATTGTATGTAGATTTCGTATTAATTTTCTTCCATTTAGACTCGCGAAATTCTTTGAATAACTCAAACTCAGGAGATTACTTGGGCCAAAAATGGTTTCATACACAGCACACAAAACTCTTTCAGCCACATGATGGCGGCATGCTAACCAAATCAATTTCTTTTGCAAAAGTTCTTCAAGTAACTTACAGGAACCTTCCATCCATCCTGAATTGGATGCAGTGGTATCAAATGATACTCCAAAGACATTTTGCTTCAAGTTCCATTTTTCAATACTTTGAAATACAGAAGTGGCTTGAGACAATCCAGTGGAATCATCTATTATAGAAACTGATAAAAGTTTTTCTACATTTGGGTATCCAGTAACAAGTATTGCAAGGCGGTCTTCTTGTTCTGAACATGATTTAGTAAGCAGCTTGCTATCCCAATGTACTAGGCAGTGATCAGGAGGAGTAAAATCCTTGATGCAAGTTTCATATTTCGTTTTCTTGTCTTTCGAGCGGCTCTTGCAGATGTGGTCCTGGAGAGAGACAGTTTTTCAATATCCTTGCCACACCTAATGGCTACTGCAGCAGCAAAAACAGTCCGTTGTCCAATAGAGAGATTAAGTCTGTCTGCAGTGGAGGAAACCAATGGCGAGGCAAGAATATTTTGGGGGCTGGAAGCATTTGAAGGTCCTGCTGTAGGTTCTGTCGGAAACTCTTCATAGCTGTCTGTCTCAGAACTGGTCGTGCTAGAAAGAAGGGTCTCTGATGTTCTGGCTGTAGCACTCACTTGCTTCACTGATTTATGTTTCTCTTTGCGTTTCTTCTCTTTCTCTAATCTAATGTACTTGCGCTGTACTTTTGATGCATAATCTGCATCTAGCAAACCTAAACATGTTTCTCGTTTTGTTCTTTGATCTTCTAAGAATGAAATATCATATGCTTTCTGAGGCTCAGTTCTCATGCGGTCTTTTTGGATTAATTCAACGGCATTTTGAGAAGAGATGTCAAAAAGGGAATCCATAATTTTCATGAAATTAGAGAGTTCATTTTCAAAGCTTGCTCTTTTTTTGTGCTTGATTAAATTATTATGCATTTCTTCTAGATTTAACAGCATCTTCCTGCCTTTAGGGTTTTTACTAATATCTATAGTAGGAATGCATGCTTTTTGCCATATTATTAGTAGCTTCTGTAGAACTTCATTAACAGTAGAATCTTTTGTAACTTTTGGACCCTTATACTGCATTCTCCGTAAATAAATAAAATGGCTTAGAACATCTTTATTGGATGGTAAAACAATTTTAGATGAACTCATAATATCAGCCTGCAAGCGACCAAGAATAAAGTCATGCTGTTTTGTAGCTGTTTGACTCATTTTTTATTTATTTTTCAAATAAAGCAGTCTGAAAAGAAACAATAAGAGTAAAAACAATGCTTGTTTATTAAAATTCAATGTAAAAAAGGATTTTTAAATTTGGATTATACTCACAATATACTCATAAATAATGTAACTTAAGCACCTTATTTTATATTAATACAATAAGGTGCTTTTGGACAAAAGAAAATGAAAATTTTCAAAATTACGTACATTTCTATCTTAATGAACTTTCCTAATAGAACGTTTGATTCTAAATCATTTTTATTCTATAACATTTTTCGATAAAGTTGATAGTTGTTTAGATATATGGGGTTTTTAGGAAAAGGGGATGGGCAAAATTTCAAGGGGGGTGGGGGGGATTCAAAATTTGTTGGATTAGAAAATGCTTGTTAAATTCGTGTTTAGGACATCATTTGGCACAACATTAGACTCCTGGACCTTGACTTTTTGAAAATGACCCAAAAATGGTACACCCTAACGTGCACTTCTGCAGTTTATTCTACTCAGCGTCAATAAGGCGAAATAGGGTATATAAGTCCAAGCAATAATCGTCTTTACAGTAGGAATTTTTAAGTGCTAATTTATACATTTCACGTAAGTAATTTTGCTGCTTCAACAGAACATTTGTTGTCTGACAAGCCAAGTCGTTATATTGTTGAGTCAAAACAAGACAGACTGCAAGATTCAGTGTTAGTAAATTTGCAGCACAGGTAGAAATTCAATGGCTGCAGCATAGGTAAACATTAAATGTCGGCAAATTTTGCGCTCCCTATTTTTGCGGCGCCTGGAGCAAACTGCTCCAATTGCTCCACAGTAGGTAGCTACGCCCCTACTTCGGTATGAGAACTGCCTCTTAATTTAGTCTAATTTTACTGCATTTCTTTTCAACTTCTACTCAGTGTTTGGAAAAATTGAGATCACTGCTTATAAAACCCCTAAGTCCTTTTCTAAGTTGGTCTTGCAAGTTCCTGTTCGTGCAGTGAATAGTTAGCACATCGGTTTTGGGGTCCACTGTGCATTAGTTTGCATTTCTTCACGTTAAAAGGCATTTGCCAAGTGGTCGCCCAATTCGCGAGCCGCTCTAGTTCTTTTTGAATTTTCAAGATACCTTCCGCACTGCCCACACAAGAGTCTAACTTAGTGTCGTTAACGAATTTTGATATGGTGCTTAATATACAACTGTCTTATTGTTCATGCAAAATAATGAATAAAAGCGGTTGCAGTACCGTCACCTGTGGGACGCCACTTGTTACTGATGCCCACCCTGAAGCCTCGACGTTTATTGTCACCCTCTGTTCCCTATCGCTGAGTCAGTGTTCAATCTGCGCGGCCACGGTACCACTTACAGTATACCCCTTATATCTTTGCAATAAGTCGCTTATGTGGCACTTTGTCAAAAGCTTTTTTGAAGTCCAAATATACTACCTCTACTGCCCTGGAGCGATCGCATTCCGAAAACATGTTGTGGAAGAATTCCAGCAGGTTAGCCAGGCACGAACTATGTCTACGGAAACCATGCTGGGATCAGTTAAGAGGTTGTGCAATTCCAAATGATCTACCATTCTTGCAACAATTAGTGATTCTAAAAGCTTGCCTACAACAGACGTCAAGTAACTTGTCTCTATTTTTGAAGACAGAAGTCACATTGGACAGCTTTCAGTCCTTCGGGACCCTGCCCAGCACAAGGAACTTGTTAAAGATATGAACAAGAAAATCAGCGATGACCCCTTTTCTCTTTATGGACGCGAGGACGAATTTGTCGGGATCAGGATATTTAAAGGTGCTCATTTGCCCAAGGCTAGCAGTATTTCGTCACTGATATAAATTTGTAACTGTCACCTTGAATGAGAATTATAGTTGAGGAATAGTCAAGGTTGTCTCTTTGATAAAAACATACACGAAAATATTGTTCAGCACGGTTGCCATGTCAGTACTGCTGTCTTTCAGTTCCCCCCGTCGCGTCCTTCAGAGGACCTATGCTATTTTTAATTGGTTTTCTGCTATTTACATGGCTAAAAAATGCTCCCGAATTTGATTTACAGATAGAAGCAACCCTAAGTTCTGAACGTTTCGCTTTTCTAATCTGCGCCTTGAGGCACCGTAGGAGGATTGTAAATTTTCGTTTATGCATATAGTTAGTGGTCCCCTTCCATTGTTTGTACGCTTTATTTCTCTCCTTTATAGCAGAGCTAATATCGTTGTTGAACCACTTGGGGTCACAAGAGGATATACTCGGTTCATTTTTGAGAGGAACAAAATTAATGAGCTGTCTTTCCATGAATCCATCTTTAAATGCACACCAAATATCATCTATATTGCTGCTGTTTACTAACACTAAATTATTTAAACTTTTCTTGAGGCCTTCGAATTCAGCTCTGCGAAACTGGTTGCTGAGTGGAATTTAATAACTTCTCTCTCTCTCTCTCTCTCTCTCTCTCTCTCTCTCTCTCTCTCTCTCGAGGAGAGAGAGAGAGAGAGAGAGAGAGAGAGAGAGAGAGAGAGAGAGAGAGTTTCAAATCTCAAATTTGATTTGTGGTGAAATCTGCCTTTCAGATCAATAAATTTACGAATCATTTGACTGAAAATGATTCGAGCAAAATGCGAAACACACTATTTATTATTCTGTTCTTCTTTGCTTGCTTGTATTGAAAATTATGTTATTAAAATTGCCAGCCGAATGTACAATCTAATGAACATGCTCTATTCTTCAAAGCAGAGAGTCACAATATTATGTAACTTATGCAAATTTGGATGCCTTTCAAGTCATTAAACATTTGTCAGAGTTCAAAAAAAGATTATTCAGTGTCAAAGTTTAATTGAAAATGCAATTCTTTCTTTTACGGGCTGTGTCATTGGTTTTTCAGACGCCCTCCTCGATATTAGGTGAAAGCTATTACCATGCTTTAGACACTGACAAATGTTCACTTTTATATAAATGGTCAGTAAATGGACCTCTTTTAAAGTATTATTTATATATATATATATATATGTTTGTGTTATATATATAAATATACACGGTGAACCAAAAGTAGGTGGACAGTAGGTGAATACGGTTTGTGTTATATATATTATAAACTATGGTGTTCATTATAAACTATGGTTTGTGTTTTATTATATTAAATATTATAACTAAATTTATTTAAAATATTTTGTATATAGATACAAAAAAATTAAATATGTATTCTCAAAATAAACGTTATCATTACTGTCCACCTACATTTGGTTCACCCTATATATATATATATAATATATATAATATATATATATATAATATATATAATATTATAATATATATAATATATAATATATATATATATATATATAAATTATTTCATGAAAGTAACACGTGAAAAATATTATGATGAATAAAATCACGAAGGAAAGGAAACACAGAGTGGTGCTCAAGCGTTTCGTTAATGACATCCTCAGGAACACTGAAGTAAATAAGGAGTTCAAGACTATACATAGGTTACAAAATATATATATATATATATATATATATATATATTAATATATATATATATATATATATATATATATATATATATAAAATAAATATAGAAATAAAAATTATGGGAGGAGCATACAAATTTGTAAGGAAAACTACCAATTTTAGCACTTTGCCCGAATTCAACACAAGATCAAATGAATTGTTTACAACCAATTTTATAGATAATGCCTGAAAGATATATAGGTCACCCAAAAAAAAAGTTTAGTACTTCCATTTTTCCCGGGCTTTCCAGGCATTGCTAATGTACTTAAACTTTTGGATATTAATGTAGTATTTTCATATAACAATATTATGAAAAATATCAGTAAAAAATAGCCCTACCAATAATTCAGGCATTATCTATAAAATTGGTTGTGAACAATGTGATTCCTTTTACATTGGTCAGACGGGAAAAGATTTGCACACGCGTGTAAGACAGCATCAATATTTCGTTAGAACGGGACAGTCGTCCAGTGCCCTTTTTGTCCATTTGTCAGAGTTATCCCATTGTATTGATTGGAATAATTGGAATAATGTTTCAGTTTTGTTTCACTCTAGCAACATTGTTAATAGAAATATTTTTGAGTCTGTATTATCCAACTTACAAATAACTTTAACATGAGCAAAGGTCTTTTTCAACTCGATCCCGTTGTTTTGAATTCGTTCAGAACGGATTTAGACAAGAAGGGTAGAGTGTTAAAACTTTGGTAATTTTCCCTTATAAATTTGTATGCTCCTCTTACAATTTTTATTTTTCAATTTATTTTTATTTTTTATTTTTTTTGTTGACCTATATCTATACATCATTCAGGCATTATCTATAAAGTTGGTTGTAAACAATCCATTTGATCTTGTGTTGAATTCAGGCAAAGTGCTAAAATTGGTAGTTTTCCTTACAAATTTGTATGCTCCTCCCACAATTTTTATTTCTATATTATTATTATATATATATATATATATATATATATATATATATATATATATATATATATATATAACCTATATATAGTCTTGAACTCTTTATTTACTTCAGTGTTCCTGAGGATGTCATTAGACGAAAGCGCTTGAGCACCACTCTGTGTTTCCTTTCCTTCGTAGTTTTATTCCGCTCTTCTACACAAGCGTCGTTCTTTACATTAATTATACTGCGTGTTGTTCGCAGTTAAAATGTACATATATATGTACGGCATGAGAAGATGCCCCCTCAAGGCATTCGATTCCGCTCGTATGTAGGAGAATTACGACTTTTGATTGATCGAGGACCTTGGTGTAGTGGATAGCAATTGGATAATCCCGGGTTCGATTCCTGGGAGGTGCCTCATTTTTCATTTGTTCTTTCTTTCTCCTCTTCTTCTGCGGACGCTCTTCTACACAAGCGTCGTTCTTTACATATATATATATATATATATATATATATATATAATATATATATATATAATATATATATATACATAGATGCGTGAGAAAGAGAGAGTTATTTATTAGCTTTTAATCAATTTTAAAGCTAACACATAACATTTTATGGTCCTGAACTTTTCTCCATGATGCAAATGATCTACAAATAGTATCAATAATGCAGAAAGGCAATTATTGCAAGTACAATAACGAGAATGAAACAAGATTAATGAGTGATTGAAATCAAATGGAAAATCCATATCTTTGAATTGTTCAATGAGATGAGCAATTTCAAGTGCACACTTCTGAAGTGTCATATAACGTGAATGATCATTTGATGAATATTGGTCTTCAATTATTAATATATTAGTAAGAAACTGTAATCTCTCTCTCTCTCTCCCTCTCTCTCTCTCTCTTTCGGATGCCATTGATGATATCAGAACCCAAATAAAGTTCGTAAACTCTCCATCCCCTAATATAACACTCTGCGGCGATTTTAACTACCCATTTATAAAATACAAAAAGGTAGGTAGAAATATATTTATAGAGCAAGATAAGGGGGGCACAGGAGAGGTCCAGGAGCAAGCAAAAATGCTGATGGCTCTCACAAACGAGTTTATGCTGACACAGGAATAAGAGAAAATACCAAGAAAAATAACTGCTTAGATCTGGTATTCACAAATAGCACGAACTTCATTGCCGACATAAAAATAACTCCAACTATTATCTCAGACCACAATATAATCGAGTTATCAACAAATATGGCGATAACTTTAAAAGCCAATACACATACGGAAGGAAGAAGCAAATTTGGGGCTTTTAACTTAAAGCCAAGATCATAAATTGGGAAGAGATCAGATCACACATGGCCCAAATAGAGTGGAGAGCAGTTTTCGAGAATAAAACAACTGAAGAAATGCTAGCAACCTTAGAAGAAACGACGCTGAGAATTTTGGAAAAATATGCTCCGAAAGCACAGCCAAAAGGAAAGAGGAACTGGCTAGAGAGGCAAAAGAGAAGAATATTCCGCAAAAGAGAGTAGCAACGAAGTTAGCTTATTGCGGAGACAACAATGCCACGAACGTAATACAAGAAAAACTGGAGAGAATCGATTGAGAAATAGAAACTCTGATAAAGGGCCATCGAGAGAGGGAAGAGGAAAAGACGGTAGAAGCAATAAAGGAAAATCCAAAATACTTCTACAGCTATGCGAAAAGGAAAACAAAAACGCGCGCTACTATCGGGCCCTTAAGGAAGGGAAATAATGAACTAACAGACGATCTAAAATAAATTTCTGAAACATTGAGAGCCCAGTATGAATCGATCTTCAGTACCCAAAAAAGTGACAAAGCCATACCTGACATAGTTGCATCCTTCAAAGAGAAATTGCAAGGAAAATGTATAACAGACTTTGATTTTACCCCAGAAGATGTAGCGAGAGCTATAGGACAAATGAAATGAAATAGCTACACCCTTATACTGGATATGGAGAAGCTCCCTAGACACTGGGGAAATATCGAGCATCTTCAAATGAGCAAACATCGTCCCTATATATAAAGGCGGGGATAATCTCAAGCAAAGAACTATACAGTAGACCAGTGTCCTTGACGTCCCACCTCACCAAAATATTTGAAAGAATAGTCAGAGAGAAAATCTATGACTTCTTGTAGACATTGGAAAGATTCAACAAAAATCAACACGGATTCGATCAGGAAGATCATGCCTATCACAACTTATAGAGCATTATAACAATGTCCTAGATGCACTTGAAGGCAATGAAAACTATGATGTCATATACACGGAGTTTGCTAAAGCTTTCGACAAATGCGATCATGGTATAATAGCACATAAAATGAAATATATGGGAATAAAAGGAAAAGTGGGAAAATGGATCTACAATTTCCTCAGAAAATGACTACAGGTAGTCAAAATTCAAGGTGTATCATCATCAAAATCAGAAGTACGCAGCTCAGTACCACAAGGTACAGTATTGGCCCCACTCCTGTTCATTATCATGCTAACAGACACAGACAGTGGAGTAAACAGCAACAGTATAATAACATCCTTTGCAGACGATACAAAGATCAGCGAAAAATCAGCGATGCAAACGAAGTGGAGGCCTTGCAGAGGGACACAAACAAGATATACAAATGGTCAGAAGACAAAAATATGACATTTAACACCGAGAAATTTCAGCTCTTGAGATATGGTAGAAATGAGGAACTTAAACATACTGCATATTATGCTCCAGATAGACAAGAAATTCAGAGAAGCACGAAAGCGGTCGACTTGGGGGTAATAATGACCGATGATGCCAAATTCGAGACACAAAATCAGATAGCAATAAACAAAGCAAAAAGAGTCGCCGGACAGGTACTAAGAACGTTCAAAAGGAGGGACAAGACAGTAATGATTCCCCTGCTGAGAACACTGATCATACCAAAACTTGAATACTGCTCAGTTTTGAAGTCCCCATATAAAAAGGAAGAAATTAATAAACTAGAAGAAACGCAGACATTTCACAACCAAGATTGATGGCTGCAAAGAACTCAACTACTGGGAAAGACGACGTAAATTAAATCTGTACTCCCTGGAAAGAAGAAGAGAGAGGTATACCATAATCTATGATACATGTGAAGGAAAATAGCTTGGTTGTCAGGGAGCCAAGAATTTTTGACTAGCTTTCCAAGGACCTCAGAAACATTACAGGGGTCAAAGTTGAAGTCTTCAAGAGGAGACTAGATGCCTGGCTCAGGACTGTACCAGATGAGCCGGGTGTACCTGGCTATGTACGGTGGAGAGCGCAAGAGAGCAACTCGCTCCTCCACCAAGCCAGGAATTGAGGTGGAGCCACCAGCTTGACCTTCGTGTGAAGAAAAACCGACGCACGGAACCCTAACAAGGTTAACAAGGTGTACACAGTACACTAGGGTGCATCATGCTCATTGAAGCGCGAATTTCAAGATTGGCAGTATGTATTCCTATATAAAATTAAATTTTATGAGGGGTTTGTTTTCTTGAACCTTTGCTAAAAATCACGTTTAAGTGTTCAAATTTCCACTTTTTAATTTTCTGGTTATGTACAGAACAGCTATGCAGGACATTATTTCCCACAGAAGTTCCTACCTGGAGAGCTGTTTCAGAGAGGAATCGTCCTCCAGGAAGAGAAGCTGCTTCTGAATGATATGAAGAGAGCTCAGTACCCTCTTCAAGATTTGGCTAAGGACTTGGCATCACTGGTACTGGCAAGGTGGCGCAAAAGTAATGCCAAGTTCACTCCTCCTTTGAACATTCAAGAGAGTTCAATTGCCAGGAAGATTCTTGTCAGGTGGAATGAAATGAGTGAAGGCTGCAAAGAGAGAGAAGAGAATATCTAAACTTGATACATTGTTTGACATAACAACCTGCAGACATGGTATCACTCTCTGTGGAACTGAAGCATCTGGCTGCTCTGGCTGTGCTGCTAGAGTTCGTGTCAACTGTGACTGTCCTGAGTCCTCTGCCTCAGAAGATTTCAAAGCTAGAGCTAGAGTGGCTCCATTACCAGAGGATCAAAACCTCAGAAGTTCTGGCTTCCGGATTGCATCTGTTGATGTGAAGGAAAGAGTGAAGCAGGTGAAGGCTGCTAAGAGGAAGGAGGAAGAACAGAAGGCAGCTGAGAAGAGAAACAGTAAAGAGGAAGAAGAAAAGGAGCTACTGCTCCAGGCAGAGCAGTTCCTACTGCTGACACAGATTTTTCCAGTACTGCACCAGGCCCAAGCTCCAGTGTCAACACTGGCAAAGTCTCCACCTCTGCCAGAAGGAACTACATGGATATCTCAAGCACTGCTGCGGCTGCAGTCAGGCTGAAGGTGGTAAACACTCCTGCAGCAGCCACTGCAAATGGTTTCTTGCAAGATCTCATCAAAGCTGGCCATCTATCTGCTGATAAGGCATATCTAGCTGTTGACAGGATGAAGATTTGGAGGGGCAAGGAGTCTGTAATAGGTGCCTCGGTGGAGGCCCTGGAGAAAAGGACAGAGGGAGAGGAGATCAAGGGAATTTTCTTTGATGGAAAACAAGATAAGAAGACAAAGATCACGAAGTACAATGAAGAAACTGGCCGCTTCCATCCTGATATTACAACTGAAGAGCACTATAGTGTTACCTGGGAACCTGAGGGGAAGTATCTCTTCCATTGTACACCAGAAGAACCTGAAGGAAATGAGAAACCTGCACTGAAGATAGCTCAGGCTCTGTTTGAGTGGATTAGTGCTCATGGTGCTAAAGATACTATTGTGGTCATTGGTGGTGACTCCACCAACACAAACAGGACTTGATGGAGGAGCCATCACTCACTTGGAGAGACTGCTAGGTCACAAGTGTCACTGGCTGATATGCCAGTTGCATATTAATGAACTCAGCCTCAGGCACATGATCATCAAGCTTGATGGTCCCTATACGCACAAGTCTGGGTTCAGTGACCCAATAGGAAAACTTTTGGAGAAGATCAATGACATACCTGTCAACTTTAGCTTCAAGGCTCTGCCAGGAGAAGATATAATTGAACTGCCAGATGACATTGTACAGAACCTTAGCACTGACCAGAAGAACTGCTACCTACTGATCAAAGCTCTCAAAACAGGAGATTTGAGCAAGGAAGTTGCTGGTCTGAAGTGTGGCCCACTAAATGAGTCATGCTGGCTGACTGCAGGTGAGGCTCTGTTGATGTTGTGGATGAGGCAGCATGGTCTGAAGGGGGAGGTGTTGAAGAAGCTGGAGGTGCTGCTGAAGTTCTGCTTGGACTTCTACTTCAAGATGTATTTTGAGATCAAGGTGAAGCACCACAGGAGGTATGGACCTCACCATATTGTGACCGCTCTGGGACTGCTGAGAAGCCAGACCCCTGAAGTCAGGAACATAATCACTCATGTGATAGTTCGTGGAGCATATCATGCTCACAGTGAGAACCTCATTGCCTCTCTCTTGTGCAGTGAGGATGAGGACGAGAGGGCATGGGGGGAGTTGAGATGATCAAGAAGATCAGAGGTAAGTCTGAGTATGGAGACATGAGTCTGAAAACTTATAGAAACCCTAAACTGAATTTTGATGTCACTTCTCCAATTACTCTGATTAATTGGGATAAGGAGAAACTGTATGAACCACTCTTCACTTGTAAGATGTCAAGAGAAGTTGAGGAGCTTCTCAGGTCTCCACTTGAAGTTGAGAACTTCTCAGTTTACACTCAAAGCTGTGAAAGAGCAGTCCAGAAGTTTCAGCTGCAGCTCATGCAGTGTATGGGCAAGAGAGAAGAGATGGTTTTGTTCGTGCTAGGATCGATCACAGAAAATTGTTGCCAGTTTTCGAGTCAAAGCAAGACATTATGAAGATGTTTTAGATCTCTACAAGACCTACTAAACAAATCAAGATGCTTTCAGAAGAAAAAATCTCAAAACATTCAGTTGACCAGCATATTATTACAAGCTGGGGGTGGAGGAGGGTCTTATACAAATATTAAAGAAGAATTGCAATTGCAAAAAAATTTTTGAACGTCACAGCAGCTTACGGAAAGGTAGGGACAGCTGCCATCACACTCAATGATGCCGAAAAGAAAATAAATAAAAATTGGTGGAGGCGTTTCTAAAAAAAAGAAAATGCAAGACCAAGAAAGAAGAACAAAAAGATTCTGTCTGATGAAGAGAACAGCCGCGAAATGTGGTGTAAGGAGACTAAAAATCATACAATTCCTTAGTTTTGGGCCATTTTGGGTGATTTTGTTTATTTTAGGGGTTATGAACCACTTTGGCTGATCTTAAATGGGTCCAAGCCTGTCACTAGAAATGCTTAAGGGTGTATGTTAACAACATGGAACATATGCAGGTCATTTGAGGCTACCAAGTCTTTGAAATTGGCCAAAAATCCCATTTTACGACAAAAAAGTGCGATTTTGAACACTTAAATGCGATTTTTCGCAAAAGTTGCAGAAGACGAACCCCTCTTAGAATTCAATTTTACATAGGAATACATACTGCCAATCTTGAAATTCCAAGTTTTTCAATATTCGACCTGAGCATGATACACCCTTCAGCACACACACACACACACACAGAAGGTTGACAAAGTAAATAGACACCACAATGATCGTCCTCAAGCTCAAATGACAAAGCTCATCATGAGAATGCTACTGTAGAACGTGTGTCACCTTTACATAATGAAAAGGGGGAAACATCACGATTCTAACTATACTGCTTAAATAAATGTTATTATTTTTTCACTTTTATTATCAAGTCAAAAACTATGGAAAAAGCTGAAGGTGTCTATTTACTTCTGTCAATCATGTGTGTATATATACATATATATATATATATATATAGTTAGGAGAAGATTGTAGACACCAATCGACCAGGGAAGTACTCCGGGGGAGACGTTACACAGAAAATAGGGACTGCTGTTAATCGTGTTTCTCCTGTCACTGTCCTTCTTAGCTGATATTTTCCGTGTCTCACCTACCCTGTGAGAAGTCCAGCATACTCCCGAACACACACTTCTCTCCCCATTCCTCACTACATATACAGTACACGTGTCTCACACACTACATAATCTTTTCAAAATTAAAAAAAAAATAGAATGACATCAACTTCAAGAGCATCGGAGTTCCCTGGGGAAGGGACCATAAATGTCCCTACTTCTGGCTCCCTCTCTGCCGATACCGGGAACGCAGACCAGGGCAGCAGGGCTGGATCTGCTACTGTCCATTCGAGATGATCTTCGCCTCTGTCTGATTCACTTTTCATGAACTTCTGTAACATTTGTGGCCCTTTCTCAACTTTTCAATCTGTTGAACACCAGCTGTCCTACTCTAAACCTCACCGTCTCTTCCTCACTATAACTCAGGTGTCTCAGACGACTGACAGCAACCCCTTTTCTGTACCCTCTTAATTTTCCTTTACTCAATTTCACTCCAAAGGTGGATGTTGCGTATATGTATGCAATCACCTAACTTTTTTTTGTATTCCCGAAAACGAATCCTCCGAATAATATACCCTCTGGCTACGGTCTACATGCCAATCTCAAACTAAATACATCTGCGCTGTTTACCTTTCTCCTAATTCTACTGGCTATCCAAAATTCTTTGACGACCTCACTTCCAAAGTGGAATACATTTTATCCCACTCCTTTTGCTGATTTCTCCATTTTAGAATGGAGATTTCAATGTTCACCACCACCTTTGGCTTTCCTCCCATTTCACTGACATCCCTGGTGAACTAGCTTACAACTTTTCTATCCTAAATGACCTGGAGCAGATTGTAAAGCACCCTACTTGTATCCCTGATCGCCTTGGAGATAGGCCCTACATTCTGCATTTATTTCTTACCTATCATCATTCTTCTTACTCTGTGAAACGTTTTTCTCCGTTGGTCTTATCTGATCACAAACTTATGTCTGCTTCCTGTCCTATCGCTCCAATTCGGCTTTTGGACTCTCCCAAGATGAGACACCTTTGACGCTGCTGATTGGGGGCGGGGGGCCTTAGGCAGTACTTCTGTGACTTCCCACAGAATGATTACTGCTTCCGTGGCCGAGGTGATAGGCATGGAGGCGTACATTCCATATTCTGTTCCTACCACTAATGCAAAAAAACCTAGGTTTAACTTTACTTGTTCTAATGCTACCCGCAACAGAGAGAAGTCGTTCAGAAGGTACCGTCGTTATCCAACTCCTGACTCTCACTCAGGTTATATTTCTGCCCAGAATCGGGCAAAATCTGTTCTTCGACTCGCCAAAAATTCATTCATCCGACAAAAATGTGAAAATCTATCCAATTCTAATTCTTCTTGCTCTTTCTGGCATCTAGCTAAGGACCTCTTCAACAACTTTACTTCCTCTTCTTTCCCTCTTCTTTTCCATTCCGACAGCTCAGTTGCCGTCGATTCTTCTGACAAAGCTGAACTCTTCGTTCAAACTTTCGCTTCCAATTCAACTATGCACGATTCCAGTGCTGTTCCTCTATCTCCTCCCCCCTCTAACTTTATTATGTTTGAACTTAAAATCTCTTCCAAAGATGTTTCTTCTGCACGATCTGGGCTCAACTCTCGGAAGGCGTATGGTCCTAATGGTGTTCCTCCTGTTGTTCTTATGAACTGTGCTTCTGTGCTGACCCCGTGCCTAGGCAAACTCTTTCCTTTCTCTCACATCTGGTACTTTTCTTTCCTACTGGAAGTTCGCTTTCATTCAGCCTGTCCCAAAGAAGGGTGACCGCTCTTAACCCTCCAACTATCGTCCAATTGCTTTCATTTCTTGCCTTTCCAATGTTTTTAATCTATTCTTAATAGGAAGATGTTTAAACACCTCTCTTCTCACAATCTTCTTTCAGATCGTCAGTATGGGTTCCGCAAGGGACGCTGGACTGGCGATCTTCTTGCATCTCTCTCTGAGGCCCATTAGCTTAACGTCAATTGTCGGTAAACTTTTGGAATCCGTAGTTAGGGATCGTATTATCGATCACTTAGAAAGTAGGGGTTTGATTAATAGTAGTCAGCACGGGTTTCGACGCCATAGGTCTTGTTTAACTAATTTGTTAGAATTTTATAACGAAATAGTGCGCGAATACGATAGGCATAGGGCAGCTGACGTTATTTATTTAGATTTTAAAAAGGCGTTCGATACAGTTCCGCATAGGAGACTAATTGCGAAGGTTAAAGCGCACGGTATACGCGGTCAGGTAGCTAACTGGTTAGAAGAATGGCTTCGTGCTAGGAGGCAGAGGGTCGTAGTTAATGGTAGTGAATCGGGGTGGTTAGATGTAGGTAGAGGTATCCCACAGGGTTCAGTGTTAGGCCCATTGTTATTCGTAATTTACATTAACGACATAGATGTAGGATTGACTAGTAACGTTTCAAAATTCGCGGACGATACTAAAATAGGCGGTAAGGTTGTTAACGAGGACGATAGAAATAGGATCTAAGACGATGTAAATAGGATTATGGAGTGGACAGATAAGTGGCAGATGCAATTTAACGTAGATAAATGTAAAGTTTTGCATATAGGTTCTCGCAACAATAATTACGCGTACACGATGGATGTTAGGGAGTTAGCGAGCGTTGACGAGGAAGTAGATTTAGGCGTACGCGTATCTAAGGATTTAAAGGTTAGGAACCAGTGCCTGGAGTCTTGCGCAAAAGCGAATAGGATGTTAGGCTTCATAGCGCGTAATTTCGAATTTAAATCGAAGGATATTATATTGCCCCTTTACAAGTCCCTAGTCAGGCCTCATTTAGAATATGCCGTTCAGTTTTGGTGCCCGTACTTGCGTGAGGATATTGATAGGTTAGAAAGGGTTCAGCGTCATGCCACGAAACTTATTCCGTCATTGCGCAATAGGCCTTATGAAGATAGGATTAAAGAGTTAGACCTGTATTCACTCGAAACTAGAAGATTAAGGGGGGAGCTTATTGAAGTTTTCAAAATCGTTAATAACATCGATAACGTAAATTTTGATAAATTGTTCACTTTCGATAATAGTAATACTCGCAATAACGGATTTAAGTTGCGTGGCAGACGTTTCATTACTAATATCGCTAAAAACTTCTTTACGTTTAAAGTAATTGATAAATGGAATAATCTTCCCGCGTCAGTCGTTCATTCTACCAGCGTTAATATGTTTAAGAACCGTCTTGACAGACATTTTAAAAATATTAACGTTGTTTAAAATTAAAAAAGAAAGTTAACAAAAGAGCTCTGGTGGTGGTGCTCGAGGATGAGTCTGTTGACGAAGAATGCCAGCTTGTGACATGCCAGCGTGTGATGCCAGCAATAAAAAAAAAAAAAAAAAAAAAAAAATTAGACTAACACGAACGTAGATGTAGCTCGTAGCGTAAACTAACCCACTTTTTGTTTAACTGTACCTTTTTTTTTTTTTTTCTTATCTCCTTTCTTTGCATGTCTGTAACTCTCTTTACTTGCATGTTTGTAGTTTGCATGGTATGGCAGTGAGTTAAGACTGTGTTGCATGGTTTGTAAGCGTTCTTATTTTACTTCTTTTCATCTTTCACCCCTCTCCTATTCTCTCCGACTATTTTCTGACTTGCGGCAGTGGCCGGCGGATGATGATGGTGAATCTTTTTTCTCTTTTTCTGAATGAATGTTAACCCACGAGTGATAGGTGTTGCTTCTTACTTAACCCCTTATTCTCTTCTCTTCTCTTAACCCCCTACTCTTTCCTTTCTCTCGGGCTAACCTTAGAGTGGATCTTAGGGTCTTTGTTAGCCTTAGCTTCTGTAGATCTGTAGATCCTCGTTTCTGGATTTCGGTGAAACCTTTGCTATTGCGCTAAACATATCAAAAGCTTTTCATAGAGTGTGGCACAAATCTTTAATTTCGAAACTGCCCTCATTCGGTTTCTATCTTTCTATCTGACTTCATCTCTAATTTCCTTTGTGACCGATCTATAGTTGCGGTTGTAGATGGCCACTGTTGTCTTCCTTAAGCTATTAATAGTGGTGTTCCTCAGGGTTCTAACCTGTCACCCACTTTTCCTTTTATTTATTAATGATCTTTTAATTCGCACTTCCTGTCCTATTAACTCCTGTGCCGATGATTCCACTCTTCACCTCTCCACCCGCTTCACAAAGTGTCCCTCACAGCAGTCACTTTATGATTCGCGTAGGACGGCTATAGTACACCTGACCGCTGCTCTTTCTCCTATATCTGAGTGGGTCAGAGAAAACCTTGTGGCTTTCAATGCCTCAAAAACTCAGTTCCTCCATCTGGTTACTCGTCACAATCTTCCACACAACTATCCCTTACCTTCAAAAATACGCAACTCAATCCTGCCTTTTCTCTTAACATTGTTGGCGTTTCCTTTTCTCGTGATCTTTCCTGGAAAGATCACATATACTCTTTCCAAAACAGCTTCTAAGAGGTTAGGTCTTCTGTACCGCCTCTACAGTTACTTCAACCCCACTCAGTTGCTGTCTCTGTACTGGAGTCTTGTTCGCCCCTGTATGGAGTATGCTTGTCATTTGTGGGGTGGCTTAGCCCACGCAGCCGTACTTAACCGGATGGAATTAAAGGCTTTTCGTCTCATCAATTCCCCGTCTCTTACTGATTGTCTTCAATTTCTCTCTTTTCGCCGTAATGTTGCTTCACTCTCTCTTTACTATCGCTATTATAAGGGACATTGCTTTTCTGAACTCTCTAACTGCATGCCTCCTTCTTTAAGGAGAGCACGCAGCACCAGACTTTATCATTCCTTTTCTGTCGAAATATTTAACGCAAGGGTTAATTGATATTTTCAATCTTCCATCTACTCAACCGGTGAACTCTGAAACAATATTCTTCAATCCATCTTTCCTCCTGTCTATGACCTCCCATCTTTTAAACGCAGAGTGTCTAGGCATTTCGAAAAACCGGATCTTAATTTTGGCTTTCTTCTTCTATGGGGGGTGGGGCTCTTTTGTGGGCATTTTGCCCTTGGCCCCTCCTTCCTGCATAAAAAAGTCAAGGAGATTGTGACTATAGTGTAAAGTTGAAATGGTCCATTTGAACCGATTATGGAACGATTTCTTGGTAAAACGAATGGTTAACCTTCATTTCTGGACCGGTTTTGAACCAATTATATATATATTCTTTTTTATGTCCAAAAATCGGTCGAAAAGAAAAGTATGTTCAAACGGGTTCTATGATGGACCACCATTCTCTTTATCAAGAAATCGTTCCGTGTGGGTAGCGGAATAAAGTGAATTTGCACGATGTCGACATACATATGGTCGATCTGCACAGTGTCAATACTAAAAAGTAGATCAGATTAGATTCAGTTCGGTTAGGTTAGATTACAGTATGCCCGTTAGGTTACACTAAGTTAGGTTAGCTTGGGTTAGGTCAGGTTGGTCATTTTCACTGAAACTCTACAATGTAGATTGAAATCTAAAATTCATATATACTGAATTCTCTGTTAGACGGAATAACTGATGCAGAACACTTCCGTCTAAGAGAAATTTCCGGCTATCCGTAAACGAAAAAAAGCTCCCCTTACATCTTTCGAGCACCTACCTGAACCACACTGTTTATACGCGATAGAGCGATAGACTCGCGGAAATATTATTGATTAATAGATATTATTATTAATTAATTATTATTATATTATATATTATTATATATATTATCATTAATTATTATTAATTAATGGATATAGTCGGATATGTTTCTCCCAAAAAATTCTGAGTTCAAAATTAATTTTCCGTTTATTGGAGATTTCTGTTTCGGGGAAATTCCGCCTATAGGGGAATCCACTGTACTTGTATGAAGTCGAACGTCGACATTATAAAATTCGATCTTGTTCATGTAACGCGGTTCCGAAGTGGAACAATTTAGTTTTTAATATCGATATTCCTTATGGAACAACTTTACTTTGCAATATACGTAATATTAACCCTTCAACGACGGAATTTTTTGTAACGTTAAATTATGAATGTGTGTATTTGAAATGTTACCAATTTGTACTGTTCGTCCCTAAAAGGTTAGTTATTAAGCTCAAGAAAATAGACTTTGTTAGAACATTTTTAATTAAAAGATATTCAAATATTAAAACCATATTAATTATGAAGAGTATAAAGTTCTATAAAGAGAAAATAAATAATTACGAAATATAATGAAGAGAAAATATTACGTTCATGGAATATTACATTCACGAATTATTACTATTTATATTTTTATTGCAGTAAACTATTAAAATTTAAAATTTTATGGTACCAATCAATCAATCATGCCGCCGTTATATCCCACTGCTGGACAAGGCATCTCCCATGCGTCTTCACGTTGTGTCCTGCATTGGAGGTGGTTTAAAACCAATTGCAATCACCACGTTGGCCAGACGAGCGATGAAGGTTTTTGCGTACCTCATTAACTGAGGTGTTTGACCCTGACCGAAAAACATATCTTAATCTTATGTTCTCCCAGAGTCACAACTTCCAGAACTGGAGAAGCAATACAGTATGTCGTCAACCGCCTTCGTATGTCATTCATCGACCCGCTGCCGTCGATTTCACCGTATTCCTGGTACGGGAGGCTGTCGGGTACTGCGCGTTGCCCAAGGGCGGCCCGTGACTAAGTAAGGCAGTGGTGTCAATGTCCCTGAGTTATATAAATACCTACATACCCAACATTATGGTAATTAAATAATTATTAAACAAATACGATGTTCGCATGTAATACTTGAAATTTTGGATGCATAGAAATTTTTGGTTCAGTTCGTGTAGAGCAAGTTCAGAGTTAAATAAATGTGCTTTTAATTAATAGAATGAAAAAATGCAAATTTCTATGTTATGTAAACGCTGTAAAGTTTAATTGATAAATAACTGATCCATAAAATCATCAATATTAAACACTTTATATACAGTATATGATGTTGTATGGATTTTATACATACCTTACCTTACAACCTTACAAAGGTTCTGCAAGATGATTCCTCATTTCGCGAAGGTCAAGCTTGTCGCCCCTCCTCTCGAGTTAGCCTGGTGAAGTAGTGAGTTGGTTTCTTGCGCTCTCCACCTCACATAGCCAGGTACGCCCTGCTCATCGGGAATTGTTCTGAGCCAGGCGTCTAGTCTTCTTTTGAAGATGTCCACTGCAACTCCTTTCTGTTTTCTTAGATCTTTGGGCAGCTGATTAAACAGTTTTGGTCCTCTCACCACAAAACTATTTTCTTTCAGGGTTAAGGATGTTCCCTGTCTCGCCTTCAATTTGGGAATACGACACAGTCTACCGTTTCTACTTTCCACCGTTGTTTGGGGAGTTATAGGGTTCAGAGTAAGATTAGGGACTAGTTTCTCCATTATTTTCCAAGTGTAAATAATGGTGTATCTCTCTCTTCCCCTTTCTAGTGAATATAGGTCTAGTTCGCGTAACCTTTCCCAGTAATTTAGTTATTTGCACCCATTGATCTTGGCTGTGAAGCTTCTCTGGATCCCTTCCAGCTGTCTAATGTCTTCTTTTTTATATGGGGATGTTAGGACCGAGCAGTATTCCAGTTTGGGTATCTGTCCCGTTATTCTCTTTGCTCTGTTTACTGCTATCTTATTTTGTTTCAAATTTCGCACCATATGTCATTACAACCCCTAAATCTTTTGCTCTGAAATTTCTCTGAGTTTCCTGTCCATTTGGAGTATAATATTCCATGGATTTTAGGTCTCTTTTTCCGTACCGTTACAGCTGAAATTTCTCGGTGTTAAACTTCATATTGTTGTCTTCCGTCCACTTGTAGATTCTGTTTATGTCGGTTTGTAGAGATCCTATATCTTCTGGGTTTCTTATTTTTCTACTGATCTTTGTGTCATCGGCAAAGGATGTTACTGTGCTGTCTCTGGTAACGTCCTCATCTATGTCAGTTAGCATGATTATGAAGAGTAGTGGAGCTAATAATGTTCCTTGTGGTACTGAGCTGAGGACCTCTGATTCTGATGAAGATTCTCCGTGTACTGTAACGACTTGCCGCCGCTCACTAAGGAAATTATATATCCATTTCCCTACTTTTCCTGTTATTCCCATATATTTCAGTTTATGTATATGATTCCATGGTCACACTTGTCGAAAGCTTTAGCAAAGTCTGTGTATATTACATCACAGTTTTCATTACTTTCAAGTGTTCCATTAGTTGTGATAGGCATGATCTGCCTGACCGAAACCCGTGTCGGTTATCATTGAATTTTTTCCGAGTTTCCTGAAAGTCATAGATTTTCTGTCTAACTATTCTTTCAAATATTTTAGTGAGATGAGATGTAAGCGACACTGGCCTATAGTTTATGGCCTCAGATCGATCTCCTCCTTTATATATTGAGACTATGTTCGCGCTCTTCAGGATGCCCGGTATTTCTCCTGTGTCTAGTGATCGTCTCCATATCCAGTATAGGCGCTTAGCGATTGCATTCTTGCAGTTTTTGATCAGTGTGGCATTCCATTTATTCGGTCCTGCCGCTGAGTGTGTTTTTAGTTTCCCTCCAGCTTGTGTAATATCATCTGTCGTAAAGTCGAAGTCCGTTATACTTTCACGTTGTAGTTCTTCTTCAAAGAACGCGTTTCTATCGCATATCAATTTGTCAGTTTTTGGGACACTGATAGATGATTCGTACTGAGCTCTTAATATTTCAGATACTTCTGTTAGATCATCAGATAAAGCACTATTCTCGTTTTTTAAAGGTCTGATAGTCGCATGGTTTTTCGACCTTCTTTTTGCGAAATTATAGAAGTACTTTGAGTCAGCCTTTATCGCTTCTATAGCGTCGTCGTCTTCTTTTTCTGTATGCTTCTCGATTAGTTCCTGTCAAAGCTGGGCACTTGCGTTTTTTTTGCGGTACTGCGGTACTGCGGTACTACCGCACTACCAAACCGGTACCGCATAACGCAGTACCGCAAAAAATGCGGTAGCGGTACTGCTGTACTTTCAGCGATCCTTTGCGGTACTGCGTTATGCGGTACCGGTTTCGTAGTGCGGTAGTACCGCAGTACCGCAGTACCGCAAAAAAAAACCGCAAGTGCCCAGCTTTGGACTTCCTGTATGACGTCATCGGTATTTTGCAGTTTATCATTTAATATTTTTCTGATATTGTTATCTTCACAGTTACTTAGTTTTGCCGTCACTTTTTTTCTCTTTCGAAACAATGCCCTCTTTTGTCTCTCGAACCTGCTTCTCTTTCCTCTTTGTTGTATTTCTGGGACATGTTTTTCCACAATTTTAACGTCTTCTCCTCCAACGTCATTAGCATCTCCTCCGTTGACTTGGGCTCGAAAGTGGTTTTCCAATCTATTACTTCCATGCTGGATGTCACATCTTCCCAGTTTATAACTTTGGAGTGAAAATTAAAAATTTCGAATTTGCTTCTTTCTGTTGTGCGTGTTCTTTCTTTTCCTGTTGCCTTTATATTAGTTGTTATTTCAATGATGTTGTGGTCCGATATCATAGTTGGGGATATTTCTACATTATCAATTAGATTACTGTTGTTTGTGAATACCAAATCTAGGCAGTTGTTTTTTTTCTTGTGTTTTCTGTTATTTCTTGCGTTAACATAAATTCATCAGCTAGAGCTAGTAGCATTTTTACCTGCTCCTGGTCTTCTCGCTTGCCCCCCTTGTCCTGGTGTATACATATATTTTTTCCCATCCTTTTATATTTCATGACTGGGAAATTAAAATCACCATAGAGAAAAATATTTGGGGTTGGAGAGTGTAGATCTTTTACTCAGTTTCTTACCTCTGTAATGGAATCTGAAAATTTTGAGGTTGGCGTGTTTGGGGGTCTGTACATTACAATTAGTACCATATTTAATTTTTCAACTTTTGCTGCTACACATTCTACGTAGCTGTTTGAGGTACTTATAGTAATTTCTGCCATATGCCTTTCGCGTTTGTAAATAGCACATCCTCCTTTATGTCTCACTGTTCTGTCGGCTCGGAGTATGTTATAGTTGTCAATTTGTACTTCTTTTTTGTCAATACAGGTCTCACAATTTTCACAGTTCACCTGGCAGTCCTTTAGATGAGTTTCCGTGAGGCATGCAAAGTCTGCTCCGGCTTCTTGCATGAGTCCTTTCAGGTATAAAACGTTGTTCGGGGAATGGTTTGATTAAGGCCCTGAATGTTGGCTAGGATTATTTTTATTTTTTCTCTTTCGTTTTCGCATACAGGTGGTTCCGATTTGTTTTCCAATCGGGGTGCCGGTTCCATTGCCTTGTGGTCCTCCAAGAGTTTGCCTCTTTTTATCTTTGTTGTACCTGTTGTCCCGATAACGCATGAAGTGCCTTTGTGCGTGCCTTCTGTCCGACACTTGGATTCCTATATTGTCATATATATATATATATAATATATATATATATATATATATATATATATATATATATACTGTAGATAGATAGATAGATAGATAGATATAGATATGTATAGTATATAATAATCCAAAAATACATAATTAAAAAATTCCCAAACCCTTTATAAGTTGCTTTGCCTCATCCCTGGTGAAATTCCTTACAATAAATGAACAAGTATTAAATTCTTGTATGTGTGTGTGTGTTTCTGCCATGTATTAACTTCACGTGCTGTATATATAGAAGTCTCGCTGCGCCTTGCAGAGCAAATGACCCCTGAAACACAACCTAGATGGGGACTAGGAGAGTTGAAAACTGAAAATAATGGAGTTAATAATTTAGATAATTCAGATCTCAAGTTTTGGTTATGACGATTCAGGAAGACGCGTATGAATTATTGGGTGCATTTCTCAACTGTCGGGGATTTCTGCCGAAGCTGCGATATGTTATTTAGGCATTCGAAAGTATCTTAGGGAAGATATATTTCGGGTATCCATTATCACTGTAAAAACTTTTTGAAGATATTGCATTTCACTATAGGGAAGCGTACATAACCTGAACATATTTTGATGTATGAAAACATTAATCCCGATGTATAAAGGTTTTAACAATATTGATTTAGAAGTTGTAGCCTATTAAACTTTAAAAATGGGAGCCCAAGCCTGTATGAGTAGGAGTTTTGCATGACAAGGAGTTTATTATTTAAAACAGAGACTGACGTATCTAGGAAGAGTAACGTTTGACTATTTTCCTCTTCTTTGTGAATTTTGTAATGGCATGTTTACTATTACAACAGGTAAGAAATTAATCAATTTTATTATCTTAATATTTTTATTATCGAAAGATAGGAAAGTATTATTGACGTACCATTTGTAAATGATTGGTTTGAAATTCGTAGTACAATTCTCTAACCATGTTTACCGTGGGTTTCCGTGATGGGATAAAAATATATTGATTGAAGTAAAGTTCAGTGGGGAGCTCATAACCAAAGAGTCCAGTTGCCAAGAAAGTTTATTAAACTTGAAGTAAATGATGGAAGATGTCAGTTTAAAGAGCGATATGAAGTTTAACCTACTGAAACCTATGACTGTGTGGTGAAGAAAAATCGGATCACCTGAAGATCAGGGCCTCCAGCCTTCTTTAATTAGCTTTATGAGGCTAACTATGAAAATATCACGACCTAACATGACCAGTTGTTAGGTCAACTGTACGCTTTTGACGATTGGTTAGGTTAGGTCGTGATATTTTCGTTAGTTAGCCTTATAAAGCTAAGTAAAAAATCTGGGGGCCCTGATCTTTAGGTGATCCGAAAAATTTCTGGGTTGATGGATAGTGGAAACCCCTATAGATATGTACTGGGAACATTTGGACCAAGACAAAATGGCCGTGTTATCCCAAATGTTCTCTTAATTTTTTCCAAATTTAAATGTAAATAGTTCAGAAAAAGGTACCTTAATTACGAGATTCGGAGTGTAGAGCACTACCAAAACTGGACCAGAAATTAAAGACAAAAATTAACTGGAGAAGTAATTTGTCTCAAAATCCCAAAATAAAAAGAAATCGTGCCGTAAAAAAATGCATTGAAAACAGCTATAATTGACTCTCTCAAAATCTCATTTTCTAACCCCATCGAACTGCAGATATTTGCTGCAGTAACGTAAATCCTGCATCTCAGTGTAGCTACAAATGGATGTTTACTAAGTCCGGGTCTGCTCGTTGAGTCAAGGCAGGGGCACCATGTTGTACCTCGCGACGCGGGTTCTAGTCCTAATGTTCCCACTGCTCACTGGATTGCTTTTTAAAAAATGTATATGATACATAGGGCGCTTATTGCATTGAAAGCGTTTCTATGAAGATATATACTTGATTGATGACAGTGTTAAGTATCTACGTTCACACGCTGTCTGCTATGAAAACGAAACCCGATTACATTCGAATAACCCCCACAATAAATTATTTAATTAGTTATTTTTTTTATAAGTGGGAAATATCACGAGATAATTTCTTTATTGACAAGTTTCCTCGTTTTTTGAAGGACTGGAGTACATATTTCCTACTTTTAATTCCACATTCTGTTTCAATATCTTGATTCCTTACATTTATTTTAAGCTTTAATCTTAATTTCGTAATTGTAACGGTAAATTTCTAACTAAGTTTAATTTCTTAAATGAGTGGAATATAAAAATTATAATTTGATAACTATAATTTCAAGTGTTCGTAATTTTAGGCATAACTTCTAATTTTATTGTTATTATATTTTTAACACCATTCTAGAACAATGATGACAGAAGAAAAGCACATCCCTTAAAGTTTGTCGACCTGAAAATACGCCATTCATGGTTATGAAACCGCTAAGTTTATTTTATTTAAATATAATAATAATAATAATAATAATAATAATAATAATAATAATAATAATTATTATTATTATTATTATAAATAAGGATTTATTTAACGAACCCAAGATTTTGTTTATTACTTAATAATAATAATATATATATATATATATATATATATATGATGTTATGAGGCAATAAATTCTTCTAAAGTTTTAGAGTTGGTCGTAACAAAACGTTGTGAAAAAAACCTAATGACTCATTTTATAGAGTAAGCACCCATTAAATTCAGTGTCCTCTGTTGTAAAACAATTTACTGTGACGATAACTGAAGCGAAATAGTAGTACCATGCGACTAAATAAATGAAGAAGTACGAAAATATGCAAATAAATACGTAGCTTAACTTCGAAAAACGTACCTTAGTTAATAATAAAACATTAACAATATGTATGGTATGTTGTTTCGCATGTCAAACAGAGGAGGATTTGCATGTAAATATGGTATATATATTCACAATTTAAACATGTCATACCGTTTTAGTGTTTTCTGCTTGCCTTCGTTTATATGCTATTTACATAACCATTTCCAATTAAGAAAGTAATAAATCTGTTCATCTGTTTTTCTACAATAAATGTTTAATATTCTCTACTTATTTTTTCCCTTTATTATTTGTGCATTTATACTACTACTACTACTAATAATAATAATAATAAGTATAATCAATGGAAAGAGCTAGAAACTGCCCCTTTCCACTTTGTAATTTTTATTTTTATTCTTGAACAGTTTTAATTTTGTATTCTAGATTAGTTTTTAACTCTCGACATCTATATTTTTTGTCATGTATTAATTTTAGTTTTTATTTATTAGGCCTTGAAAATGGATAGAGTTGCCGAAACGTCGGCTGCAGCCAAATCAAATATAATGACTTTTTTGCTCTACGTCTTCGTTTTTATCATATATATATATATATATATATATATACATACTGTATATTAAGGCCCTGCGAAGCTTCGGGATTCGATTTGATTTCGAATCATCGGGAGAGAGGATTCGATTTGATTCGTTAGCTTGGACTGCGATTCGATATTTTCGAATCTCCATTAAGTCAGGTAAACAACATCAGTGATGTTTTGAAGAACACTTTCGTAAATAAACACTTTTCTTTTTACTTAGATTATAATTCAATCTATATACTGAGACCAATTTCTTGTGTAATAACACTTTTATCATACTTTAATACCATTGTTCCTCCTCATGATCAAATACTTAATACATTTTTTTTAGAAGGATTTACTTTGTCCTTTGTTCTCAAGAAGATTTAACTAATTTTATGCTTATTACTAATTGTGTTGAAACAATCTAATCTATATGTGTACAGTTGATTCGATTCGAGATTCGATTCGATTTGAATTGTTTGGGATGATTTGATTCGGAAAAAAAACTGATTCGCAGGGGCATATATATATATATATATATATATATATATATATGAAAATTATTTCACGAAAGTAACACGTGAAAAATATTTATGATGAATAAAACCACGAAGGAAAGGAAACACAGAATGGTGCTCAAGCGCTTTCGTCTAATGACATCCTCAGGAACACTGAGGATGTCATTAGACGAAAGCGCTTGAGCACCATTCTGTGTTTCCTTTCCTTCGTGGTTTTATTCATCATATATATATATATATATATATATATATATATATGAGGATGGGCTGAAAAGTAATGCCTCCACTTAAATAATTCTGGATTGTGTAGAGGTAGCCAGATAAAACCGGTTTTGTACTGTAACTTGATATCCCCACCCATTCCAGATTGTGTTGAGGTAACCAGATAAAACCGGTTTTGTGTTATGGCCTAATATAGCCTACATTCAATGCACACGTTCGTTCAGTATCGATTAAAATGGAAAGGAGTAAAAGACATTCGCTTCAAACAACGTGCCTAATTCAATTTTTGACCCGGAAAGTGTTGTTCAGTAGTATGGGCGCAAAAGGAGAGAGTGCAATGCAATTGCAAATGTTGTTCAATGTTGCATAAGTTATGCAAAAAGGGGGAGGGGAATGTTGCAAGATGTTATGCAACAAAGGGGGAAGGGGAATATTGCAAGAGCAACAAGGGGTTATGCAACTTGGAGGCGGAGTTATCCCGCAACAGAGAGAGGAGAAGGAGAGAAGGGAAGAGAGGAGTTCGCTTAGCAGGAGCCAAGCGCATATTAAGATTTCAGCCGAGCGGCCATTGTCTTAATATGTTCCTAATCAGCCAGTTGGCTTATCTGGCTGAGTTGCCAGATAGCACTATTTATTTAATTAAGGCATATATTCTGGCTAAACCAGCCAGTTGACTTAGAAGGAGTAAATGGATTGTTCAGGTGTACATTATTAGGGTTGCCAGATTGTGCTATTCAGATATTTTTGGCAGTTGGTTTAGAAATCCGTTTTGGAAGGCAGCCATTTGCTGTAATTAAATGTCGTATACAACCAAAAGAATTAAATAAAACACCATCACATCATTCTGTTTATTTAGACGAATTAATGGATTCAATTTCAAGAAAAATATAGAAAATAAATATACAATGGAATATATATGATCAAAAATAATAATAGCATAAGGAATACGAACGATGAATATATAATCAAAATAAATATACAATGGAATATATATGATCAAAAAATAATAATAGCATAAGAAATAAGAACGAGAAATATATAATCAAAAATATACAAAACGTTGTAGTATAACCATCAATATATATCTGATAGTACAGGAAAAAAAAATATATACAGTAATATTAAATAATTAAATATATTGAAAATAATATACAAAACGAAGGAGTATAATCATATAATCAGTTGCATATTAGTACAGGAAATATATATATATATATATAATTAAATAATTAAATAAATAAATATACATAAAAATACTTCATGTTCTACGGCGCAAAACGCTAAACTAACACGTAATCGAGTCTACATTCACATCGTTATTATTTGCACTACACGGTAAAACCGTCCAAGCATTACTTCATCGCTCAAGTTATACGGATAGCTATACTCGATATAAATGGCTTTTATATCGCTCAATATTTTTGTGCACACTTTACATTCGGTTGGTAAGTTATCTTTAAACACGGCTAGAATACAATCAAAAGCACGCACAAAGAGGTCATCGTTAACCACAACATCATTATTAAATACAAGTTTATAAACACTCCTTTCCAATCGAGGGTTTTTTCTTAGCGTCCGGAGCTTTTCAATCGTGAACTCTTCTTCACCCTGCACATCGGCAATTGAAATAATCTTCCAAGTCGTAACGACAGCTACCCATTACATAGAGATAGAGCTCTTCAGGGTGAACAGTGTAGGCAAGCTATGCTCTGTACCGCTCAAGTGCTTTGTACCAAAGTTCGTGATATTTTGAAGCGTCTAAACCTTTTAAATATGCATCCAGCTCTAGACCATTCTCGCCTTGCTCATTCCTCCATTCGATAAATCCGTCGAGCAGAGCGGTGTATACGTATTTAAGAACCGTGTCAAAATAAATCATATCCCTAACACGAACGTCTAATATAGGCTTCAGCTTTCGGAATGCAACGATTTCAAACATTCTGCCGAGGATGAAACGGTTTCGCGTAGGGACAAGAACGTTATTATCAGATGCATTATTCCACATCAGTCGTATATCAATGCATGGCTGATCGTTATTTATACACAACGTGCAAACAACGGCATATGAGGGGGCATCACTAATCTGCTCTCTTCTTGTACCTACAACTACAGGTATTTTATAACGGTCCTCTCCCCACTTCTCAACTATTACGAAGACTATTCATCTTCTCAACCCTTAAATAAATAACTACGTTTACCAGAGTTTGCTTGCCTGCAAATCGTTTCAAGTACATAGTTAATGGTGCCGGTTTCCCGCCAGAACACGCGCAATGACTTCGTCACGGACACATCGTACGCGGCGTTGAGAATGCTTCTCAAAGGAAGTTCCATCGTATTCGCACGTTAGTCGGTTCAAGCTCTGAGATGACTATGAGCCACAGGTGGACGGATCGGCTCGACGGGGAGTGAGTCACGCTGATGAAACGTGTACGGGTTTGTTCGAACTCGTGTGTTTCGGAGGGGTGAGGTACACGGGTGGGCGGCTCGATGGGGGAGCGAGTCACACCATAAACTGCTGAAGCGTGTACAGGCTTGTTCGAACACTTGTGCCCTACTGGACAAACAGAATTTTCCGCTACATGAAGCAATACCGGCTTTAATGTTTTATCACTCACCAGACGTTCATTTCCACAAACTAAACATCTTCACAATCCGGTGCACTATTTGAGAGAAACATATGCCCATATTTATCCTTTTTGTTTAACAAGCGATACTCGTCTCTAAAGTCTGTTAAAAACTCACACAGCCATTAGCCACAACCTCACTACAAACCTCGTCATGATATATATTAATATAGTGGTAAAAATACTTAAGATTCTCCATGATGACAAGATTTACATTCTCAACCGTAGGGTACGAGTAGTCGGTATGATGTAACATGACATAATATCGCTTGTCACACACTCATCAACAAGACTCACTATCCATAACCGTTGCTTATCTTCTGAACGTGTTGTTCTTCTACTTCGCGGTATATGTGAGCTTTATAAAGGTTAGGTCTACAACATACTTCAATACATCGTTTGTACTACGAAATCCTACAATGCCCTCGCCAGAATACCCGTAGAGTATTTGAACATCTTGGTCCTTCGCACGGCTCAATGTAGCCTTAAAAGTATCAAAGGAGGGGGAATAGGGAGTTTTTCAGTATCCACCACATCTTGGCACTTTGCCGAATACCACTTCATAAACGTTGAACACGCAATATTAAAGGTAGCCATTACTATTTTTCGTCTCCGCGGGAGAATACACGTGTGAGCTCAAGGGTATGCAGAGGTCAACTGAGCACGCGGGGATAGAGATATGCTCAGGTAGTGGCAGAGTCACGTGACCGATCTTACAGTGGGCGGAGCTTAGCTTTTTACTGTACACACACACACACGCACGCACGCAAAGGAGAAAATGAAACCTTAATTGAAGCAAATATACGTGATAAATAAACAAACCATTAACAATACACATCTATATAAATACAATCAAGGATTAAGATAGCCAAAGTGTACGGTATCACAGGTACCAGGCACCTGGTAACGCTTCCTATAGGTGTTACGGCATACCTTCGTGCCCCTACGTTCCTTGACGTCCCCCAGTTTCTGCACCCGAAAATTGTACGTCACCACACCCAGTTGGGGTGGCTGGTCACCCTCTTCTTCCAAGCACACTAGATCCTTCAACGAGTCAAAGTTAACGACTCGACGGTTCACATGGTTAAGCGTGATACCCTTAGCCTTCACGATATATGATACTTCATATCATCCCCTATCCTCACCCGTACCCCATAGGTTTTTGGCCATGTTGACACAAACGAGTCTGCGTATGCACAATCACCATACTCATCCTTGATCTCGTCAGTTATGTCTCCGAGGAATTCTCCAATAGCAGGCATGTATTCACCCTCCCTCGCTGTGAATATCACGCTATCTGTGTCAGCGTAAAGCACCCTCCGTCCAAGATAGTGCAGTAGACCCCAAAGTTTGATGCGGGCGTAGGCCGTTGTGAAGCTGGATAGAGGTACGTTTGTAACCCGTGAGGTATCTATGGCCAGTTCGGTGATGTTGCACTTTATTATGTAAGTATTACCTACATTCACGATCTCCATAACCTCTTTATCGGGAGCGTTGGCATAATCCCAGACTTCACTATAACTTTGTGCCAAATGAACGTTCCCTTTGCTAGTATTCTGTGCAAATTTCCCCCAAAGACTGTTTAGACACAACTTTGCACTAAAGCGCTTGCCAGGATTCTTAACAATTTGGGAAAGGTCAAGCTGTATACCTTCATGGGCACGGTAACGCTGAATATAAGCCGTTTTTTTTATCTTCAGTATCAACCACTCTCGGATATCCTGATGCTTCTACTTTATCCTTCATAAAACGTTTATATATGGTATGAAAAGGTTGGGTAGCTTCTGAAATCTCCACACCTCATGTATCTTCAATATTCTGTACCCATGGCGAACGGCTAGGGCCAGCTCAGGGCTTGTATATACACCTCTAATTTTACGCTGGTTGATTGTACGGTTACATTCACCGTTGTTCTCCTCTGCGCACTTCACGCACAGGGCAAACATGAGCTTGTGATCTATAAGGACAGGTAAGATCGGCATCCATAAATCGCGAGCGGGGAGCACGTCTACGAAAGAGAGTCCAAAGTAGCGCTCATTCAAGTAAGCTGAAAACTCCTCGATGGTTGGTATGGTGGGACCCACCAGTTTTTCAGGCGCACCTACGGGGTACGGATTGTTCTTCATCACGTAGGGGTATAAAGAGCAGAAGTCGTAGTAGTGGAGTTTCACGCCCTCCGTAGGCGGAAAGTATAGCTTGAATGGGTTTGTGCGCCCTCCAAACAAGCTGTCACCGCATTTGAGGGGGTCCAACACCATTGAACGTTTGATGGCCCTTATTTCTTCACGGTACTGGGCATCTGTTTCCATCCGTGCATCATACTCATGCTCCCACACGATTTTGTGAGTGAACTGGGAGCCTATAAGTTGATCACGGTTACGGGTCCA
Organism: Bathynomus jamesi; assembly: GCA_023014485.1. Taxonomy (NCBI): domain Eukaryota; kingdom Metazoa; phylum Arthropoda; class Malacostraca; order Isopoda; family Cirolanidae; genus Bathynomus; species Bathynomus jamesi. The sequence continues at coordinate 168,280 of JAJOZX010001085.1, forward strand.
TGCGAGGCTGTCGGCGGGGGATCTTCCATAAAGGTCCCCTGTGACGGCAGCGCGGGCATCCATGCCACCAGCAGCCGTTAAAGGAATACACAGTCTTCTCACCAGTGGCTGGATCCTCACTTAGGCCGTCAACCCAAAAAACACGACCATTGACCTTAACGGGTACTTCACCCGTGTTGCGGGCATGTTTTATATATACCCCGGTCTGTTGCTGTAGGTGTATGAGCCAGTAAATAGCCTTGTGCCCATAACTGCGGGGTTGTTTCTGTGAATGACTGCTAAGGTGTCTTTAGGCATGAAGTTATTCTTGAACACTGTAAAACATAATGAGGCGATCGTGGTCGCGACTTGCAGCGGATCGCATTTGAAACGGGCTATGTACATCCTTCTAAAGGCTTGAAAGCATACTCTAAGTACACGTATCATTCACGCAATAACGTTCACATTCATCGGCTATATTTTATGGACTAGCTTCATTAAAACTGTTGTAGTAACGGTCAAAATCTTCACGCTCACTATCACTCATGTTGGTGTAGTTAAAGTAATGTTTGGGTGGAGGTAGTCCTACGTAATTCAAAGTTTCGTTAGTGAGGAATATGTAAGGGAAATACCCTTTTGAAACTTCAGCGGCTACGCCCATCACCTTGGGTAGCTTTGCTAATTTAAAGGTGTGAACAGCAGGGTGTCTTTAAACTGTACATTACCTCTTATCTGCATCTGTATTAGTTTGCCTCTTTTCAAAGGATCACCTGTAAATATGACTCGTGTTCAAGCAACTCCTTATAAAGGAAATGTGTGTCAAATTTCGCCGCGTTATGGGCAAGAATATACAGTCATTCTTTTGAACTAGTCCGCTAATTTGACAGTATAGGATACAAAGAGTTTCACAGGGCTGCCGTGTGTAGTCGTTTTAAAAACGTTTGTCCGTTTTCCACATTTTAGCACTCGCCACACTCGATCTCCGTGCACTCATCACAGATTGTCTGAATTACGAGTAAATGTGGAATGACCTATTTGGTTTCAGCATAAGTTTCTATATCGTAGTACATGGTTATACAAGGGCTATTTTTAGGCTTAGCATCTTTCATATAACATACATGCCTCACTCCATCCGCCTTATATTTTTCATGAAATGTAGAACAGTGAATTTCATCGCATTTATGTTTGAAATTCCCTCTTCTCGTTTCAACTACACAACTTTCACATGTGGGGCTTTTACACTACTCACATACCATGTAGCATTCCTTACAATGTTTCACCATATCATCAGCAAACTCGAGACATCCCTCACACAAATCATGATGCTTTCCATATTTTCAACTTTTATCATAACTGGCGTAGAGAGCCCTTATGTTACGGATGGGGAGATACGATGTTCCTGACAATCCTAAAAAAAGTAGAGGTCTTGTACGATCTTTCACACTGCTTTGAAAAACACACAGTTCTACGACGATCATCCATTCCAAATACGACTATATGTGCTTTCATTTCCTGCTCGGCCCTTCTCAGTTCTTCAGGACCCATATTACACTCAAACTCAAGCTCATAATCTGAAGCCACTTTATGGGCACGCTGCACAACCGTAGGCAGCCAAATTTTTTGCGTCAAAGTATTTAGCACAGTGAACATATGAGCTAATATTATTGCTATAAAACCACAACCACGCTCGACGTTTAAATGCTTTCTTTAAATAAACAGAGAATTGAAATTAAGAGTATAAGGTGTGGCACTATGACCCGCAACCCGGAATACTCTGTCAATATCTACCATGAAGTTGTCCATATTGAAGGCTGTACTACATTGAGAGGCTTGCATTATACGGCTCAAGATGTATTCTATGTCTACAGCCGCCAAACTCTGAACGGTATTACTACCCAAAAATCATCTACGTCCCCGTCTTCTGACCCGAACCTGAAGGACAAACTCGTCCGGACTTCACGTTCTTCGCGGTTCTGAAGGGAAAACTCCACAATACGTTCAACTACGCCCCGCAATCCGTTGGTATATAGGGATCCAAGGTCAACCCTGACCACGTACCGATTTCTAGTCAGGGCAGGGGTATGGGTAGCGGTGCGCACCAACTCGAATGTTATACCATCCTTCACAGTATCAGAAGCTGCTGTGGAGGAAGTACCCGGAACTAAATAATGGGGTATATTTGAGGAAGGTACTATTGTGGAGGTTGTGTCGTAAGACGTAGAGGGTTGGGGCTCTATTACTGGGGGTCTAACAACCGGCGCAATCCTGGCACGCTTTATACCTGACGTGGAGGGCTTAAAATCATTAAAGATAAGATGTTCTCAAAATTTCTGCATAAAGTAATATGGTGCTATTCGACGTATCAATTAGTGTTCAACGAGTACCAAGATGAAATTTTGTTCCACAATGATGTATATGACGTTAATTCGTTAAAAGGTAATGAGCATACAGTTATTGTAATTGACGATCTCATGTTGGAAATGGATAAAACGTTTGCCGAGACATTTACAGTGTTCTCACACTATTTTAACATAAGCATATTTTTCATCAACCAGAATCTATTTTTTTTAAATGGATACATGCGCGATGTGTCGCTAAATACACAGTATCTAGTCTTATTCGCACAACAGAGTGATGTTTCACAAATTGGGGTATTAGCCAATCAAATGTTCTCGAATCAACGTAAGGAGTTTTTGGAGATTTATAAAGAAGCCACATGTCAGCGTTATGCATATTTGCTTTGTGACTTTCACCCGCGAAACACGTTTAGGGTGCTTCTATGAACGAATATATTCCCAAACGAACCTGAAACGGTGTATATTCGAGAATGACAAAGAGACTGAAGAAATATCGCGAATTAATAAAATTCTATCAACGATTGCCCGGGGCACTGCAACAGATGTTTGTTAAAAATATCGACTCAGACATTTTAAAATGCATCTGTAAAATCTGTCTTAATGTCATAAAATGTAATGTGCCAATGAAAACCCTCAAAAGTCTCGCTTACGTCGTTAGAAGAACATAATAGAGCGCTCGCTCATAAAAGTCAAACTGTGGGTAAGAAAAAGCGAATTATTGTACAAAGAGGAGGATCATTCCTACCCATCTTATTTTCAGTTTTGGTTCCTTTGCTGACTAGCTTAATATAATGAAGAAGTTAGTAGTGATTCCGCACGAGGTGTATGCTTCATTGCAAAGTTCAAAGATTCCAGACACGGCTCTAGAAAAACGTAAAAGTAGGCTTAAAAGAATGGAAAGCGAGTTGCTAGCCCTATTAAACAGTGAAAAGTCACCTGATGAGGAAAGGATCTTGTACCAAGAGGATTTGCGGAAATTTCTTCATGAGTACGAAGATTATAAGAATCCGACAGAGCTCCCCGTGGTTATTAAGCACAACGCGAGCAGCGCTGAGCATGGCGACACAGGACTTGGGCCCGACGTTACAGATGACCAACCAAGGAACATCGGAACACAACACATCGAACATGTGTTAAAAACAGTCTCCCACATACATTGAGGAATAAAGGCTTGTCTTTATAATCTATTGAGTGTGGGCCCCATCATACAGTGGGCCGATACAGGCGAGGTCATTGTTGTAGGAACAAGAGTACAAGGATCCAACATCGTTGACATTGTTCATAATCTGGTGAGAAAGTGGGACAGACCCTCACCAACAGGATGGAAGCATATTAAAGCAAGACTACAGCAAATAAATGTCCCCAAAACATTGATAGGTAATCGGAAAGGTTAAAAAACCTGGTTCAAGTATCGCATGTGTCACAACTTAGTACGCCATCGCCCCAGCAGCAGCTTCTCTGAAGAAGAGAAAGAAGAGAACAAACGGCCAACCTTATCCACGTGTTCTCTAGATATCTGTGGCTAATTCCACTGAAAAGTAAATCGACTGAAACAGTTGCTAAAGCGACCAAAACGTTGATGTTAAAAGAAGAAAGCGTTCCTGGCTGTTTTTGTACCGATATGGGGAAAGAATTTATAGGTCGCGCTTTCAGAACATGCTGACAGATTTTAATATTAGTTACTCCACTAGCAGTTCTATACGTAAGGCCTCTTTAGCTGAAAGAGTTCAACGTGCCATAAAGGAACGCATGCATCGCTATTTTACACATAAAAACACATACAGATATATAAACGTTCTCGGGTCATTGGCATCATCATACAACCGTTCACACCACCGTAGTTTGGCACAACACCTAACGAAGTTTTAGAAAGAGGAACGCTGCCAGAGGTGAGAAGAGATGGAGCACCGCCACCATACTCTACACATTTCAAAATCAATGATTATATAAGGCTATCACTTTCTGGAAATAAATTCGCGAAGGGATTTGAGCAAGGATGGACACGTGACATTTTTAAAGTTCGTGCTGAGACCAAAAGGTGAGATAATGATGTATTACGTTGAAGATTTGAATGCAACATGGCGCCTAGCAACTTCTATGTCACATTCCCGTCCTCCTCTTCTCTGTCTGTACATCCTAACAACACCCTGGCCAATTTTGTGACAGAACTCCACGGACCCATTGAAATGGAGCGTGATTCGTATGAGGTGGGTTTATGTGAACTCCAGTTATTCTCCAAATTTTTAACTCTTGAAAATGAGCAAATCATATTTCTGATCCTTAGAAGAATCGATGAGTGCAAAAAATTAGACATAACCTTAGACCTTAGGTGCAGTACTATAGCACACATGTTTCGCTAGGAATCGGCCATTATGATACAGCCATGGACATTGTGGCGGGGCTAAACAAGATTCTTGAAAAGTCATACCTGACAAAAGATTTATTTTTTGAAGTCGTAAACATAGACACGCCTGCATGCACATTGAAGTTAAAATCAACGCTTAGTAGAAATATTAAAGATAAAGAGCTGTTCACAATTGTGGCTGGGGGCCGATAGAGCGCAGCTCTCCAAAGAGATACCTTTCATGAGGCACAGCATGACTTGTCCAGCTTGAAAGCTCTCGATCTCCAGACATGTGCTATATTTACAGCAATATCGTAGCGCACCAATTTGTTGGGGACACCCAGGCGCGCCTGCTGCCTATTGCACACATCCCCAACCTTAGAGGGAAAAGTTTGAGCATTACGTATGACAAGCCTCATTATGTGAATGTTGCGACTAATCTATTAACCAACATCTCGACATATATAAGAACGATTGAGTGAAAAAATTTCCCATTCGGTGATGGGAGCTTAACAGTGAAACTACACTTTCGTCGTTTATAATAAACCGAAGGCCATTCACAGTCTATCGAGGGGTGAGATAACGTGGGAGTGGTCTTGCATCCATTTTTTCATCCATACTACGCACCGCTGTCCTACTGTTGAAGAGGGGTGCTAGATACCTACGGAGGAATGCGTTACGAGCAGGTTTTAACACGACAGAACACATAATGGGTGGAACTAAGCCTAACAAGCTCTAAAAAAACATTTAAAACGTACACGGGACGAAATCATCAAAGATGCAAAGAGAAAAATGTGTGGTGGCCGAAAGAAGAGATCTGCCAGGAAGAAGGGGTTACCATTACGTGGCTCTAAACATAAAAAGAAATAAAAAAAGAAGTGCTCTAAGCGTATGAAACCTATGGCTGATCATGTTTTTAGCTGATATAAGCTGAAGACACCACTCTCACGAATCATAGGCTGATTACTAGTTGTCGAGAGAGGTGGCACTATTTCTGACTCGTCATGGCGCGTTTCATCCATCCGTGCAATTCACAATGCTGTAAATCGGAACTGTCCCTCTTTGATATGCCCCCCACTCAGGTCTCTATTGAGCATAGTGACTTTATTACAATTAACCCATTAAACACAATTAGTTCGCCGAGTGCCCCTATAGAATTCGTGATACCCAGCTCAGGCCCATACTTTTTTGACCAGAGCTGCATGCACATGTACGCTAAACTGCGTATAGCCCATTCAGATGGAACGGACCGCGATGATAGTTACTCAGCGTACCCTGAAACCAACTTTTTACACACCATATTCAGCCAGTGTGAGGTGTATTTAAATCGGGTTAACATCTCGGCAGGAACTGGGTATTATCACCTACGTACCTATCTGGAAAATGTCCTCAACTTTTCAAAAGAAGCGAAGTACATCTTTTTAACAGCCGATGGCTTTTATCAGACTAAAGATGAAAATGGTATAAAGGATAAATTTAAAAATTCTAAAATAAAGATATACGAGTGTTTTGGACGTCTTCATACAAACTTCACATTACAAGAGAAACTGCTTATGAATGGCATCGATCTGAAGTTGAAGCTCAACCGCACGAGTCCCGAGATCTGCATAAATCCGTGGTCAGATCAAGAAGAGTGCGCGAAACCCGTTGTGATTCACATGATGGAGGCGTATTTGCGTATACGCCGAGTGAAATTAAGTCGCCAAAACAAATAGAAATTGAGAAAGACTTAATACACGCCATTGTAAAATACCCAATTAACAGGGTACAGATCAAACTATACACGGTGCCCGCCGGGTTGGCCTCGAAGCAACTAGAAAACGTGGCCCTTGGAGTCCTACCTAAAAGGATATTAACTGGAATGCAGGACCACACCTCGACGAATGGAAAACATAAAAAAGTGCCTTTAAATTTCGAGAATTTCGGCCTTAAAAATATAACTCTATACGTAAATGGCATCGCGTTGGGAGGGACTACGATTACGGACTACTCATCAGAAGCTGTGGTTCCGCTCTGCGCGAGAGCTTATAGTAGTCTGGCTCATAATACAGGTGCCTGTGATGAGCTCGGGTTCGGCGTAATACAGAAAGAATTTGTTGAAGATTTTAACATTTATTCATTTGATGTTACGCCTGACTTGTCTGCTGGCGTAAATACACACTTACGTCCACAACAGAGTGGGAATATCTCAGTCAGGTTGGAATTTGCCAAGCCTAGAGACGTTCCTATTAGTGTACTCGTGTACTTCGAATCAGAAGCACTAATAGAAGTTGATCGTTTCAGGAACGTGGTCAGACTTTTAAAATGGACGCGAATACACTGTAGAGAGTAATGAAAAGTGACCGAATCACACGCTCCAAGTTTATCGGCGTGTTTGCAAAGAATGAAATATTGAAATTGCCAACTACGAGAAACTGATACGGGGTTATCATTAACACCGACATTGTGGGGGGTGAGTGGATTCATTGGTTTGCAATCTATTTTAAAAATATTGAAAGAATGTACGATTTTGACTCACTCGACACTCAGCCCTGGAACGATCCTGTGGTTGTACAGTTTATCGAAAAGATACTGTACATTTACCTGAGATTGTATAGAACCCGTTTCGCTTTCAAGGATATTATAGCAACACGTGCGGCATGTACACTAGGGTGTATCATGCTCATTGAATCGCGAATTTCAAGAATGGCAGTATGTATTCCTATGTAAAATTAAATTTTATGAGGGGTTTGTTTTCTTGAACTTTTGCTAAAAATCACGTTTAAGTGTTCAAATTTCCACTTTTTCGTTTTCTGGTTAAGTACAGAACAACTGTGCAGGACATACACTGTAGTACAAATGTAACAGACCGGTTTCTTACCAAACTAAACCATTGTAACAACTATTATAGGCTACTAGAGTTTCACTTTGATAATTTTCTATGTTTCAGATACAAAGCTTGGTGAAGATTGTGTATCCACCATGGCTAAGCAAGGACGAAAGACCAGAAAAAGTTCTGGTTCAAAGCTGTGATCTGGTGGGTCCAGGCAAGCAGTTATTTCCCACAGAAGTTCCAACCTGGAGAGCTGTGTTTCAGAGAGGAATCGTCCTCCAGGAAGAGAAGCTGCTTCTGGATGATATGAAGAGAGCTCAGTACCCTCTGCAAGATTTGGCTAAGGACTTGGCACAGTGGCGCAAAAGCAATGCCAAGTTCACTCCTCCTTTGACCATTCAAGAGAGATCCATTGCCAGGAAGATTCTTATCAGGTGGAATGAAATGATTGACCTAGTGAATGGCAGAGTGAAGGCTGCAAAGAAAGAGAAGAGAATATCTAAACTTGATACATTGTTTGACATAACAACCTGCAGACATGATATCACTCTGTGGAACTGAAGCATCTGGCTGCTCTGGCTGCGCTGCTAGAGTTCATGTCAACTGTGACTGTCTTCTGCTTCAGAAGATTTCAAAGCTAGAGCTAGAGTGGCTCCATTACCAGAGGATCAAAACCTCAGAAGTTTCTGGCTTCCGGATGGCATCTGTTGATGTGAAGGAAACAGTGAAGCAGGTGAAGGCTGCTAACAGGAAGGAGGAAGAACAGAAGGCAGCTGAGAAGAGAAACAGAAAAGAGGAAGAAGAAAAGGAGCTACTGCTTAGAGCTGATGATGGTGATGATGATGAAGATGAGGTGACTTCCTTGCAAGAGTCTCCAGGCAGAGCAGTTCCTACTGCTGACACAGATTTTTCCAGTACTGCACCAGGCACAAGCTCCAGTGTCAACACTGGCAAAGTCTCCACCTCTGCCAGGAGGAACTACATGGATATCTCAAGCACTGCTGCGGCTGCAGTCAGACTCAAGGTGGCAAACACTCCTGCAGCAGCCATCGCAACTGGTTTCTTGCAACATCTCATCAAAGCTGGCCATCTATCTGCTGATAAGGCATATCTAGCTGTTGACAGGATGAAGATTTGAAGGGGCAAGGAGTCTGTAATAGGTGCCCTGGTGGAGGCCCTGGAGAAAAGGACAGAGGGAGAGGAGATCAAGGGAATTTACTTTGATGGAAAACAAGATAAGAAGACAAAGATTATGAGGTACAATGAAGAAACTGGCCGCTTCCATCCTGATATTACAACTGAAGAGCACTATAGTGTTATCCTGGGAACCTGATGGGAAGTATCTCTTCCATTGTACACCAGAAGAACCTGAAGGAGATGAGAAACCTGCATTGAGGATATCTCAGGCTCTGTTTGAGTGGATTAGTGCTCATGGTGCTAAAGATACTATTGTGGTCCTTGGTGGTGCCTCCACCAACACAAACACAGCACCTGATGGAGGAGCCATCACTTACTTGGAGAGACTGCTAGGTCACAAGTGTCACTGGCTGATATGCCAGTTCCATATTAATGAACTCAGCCTCAGGCACATGATCATCAAGCTTGATGGTCCCTACACGCACAAGTCTGGGTTCAATGGCCCAATAGGAAAACGTTAGGAGAAGATCAATGACATACCTGTCAACTTTAGCTTCAAGGCTCTGCCAGGAAAAGATACAATTGAACTGCCAGATGACATTGTACAGAACCTTAGCACTGACCAGAAGAACTGCTACCTACTGATCAAAGTTCTCAAAACAGGAGATTTGAGCAAGGAAGTTGCTGGTCTGAAGTGTGGCCCACTGAATCAGTCACGCTGGCTGACTACAGGTGAGGCTCTGTTGACGCTGTGGATGAGGCAGCATGATCTGAAGGGGGAGGTGTTGAAGAAGCTGGAGGTGCTGCTGAAGTTCTGCTTCGACTTCTACTTCAAGATGTATTTTGAGATCAAGGTGAAGCACCACAGGAGGTGTGGACCTCACCATATTGTGATCGCTCTGGGACTGCTGAGAAGCCAGACCCCTGAAGTCAGGAACATAATCACTCATGTGATAGTTTGTGGAGGATATCATGCTCACAGTGAGAACCTCATTGCCTCTCTCTTGTGCAGTGAGGATGAGGAGGAGAGGGCATAGGGGGTTGAGATGATCAAGAAGATCAGAGGTATGTCTGAGTATGGAGACATGAGTCTGAGAACTCATAGAAATCCTAAACTGAATTTTGAGGCCACTTCTTCAATTACTCTGATTAATTGGGATAAGGAGAAACTGTATGAACCACTCTTCACTTGTAAGATGTCAAGAGGAGAAGTTGAGGAGCTTCTCAGTTCACACTCAAAGCTGTGAAAGTGTAGTCCAGGAAGTTTCAGCTGCAGTTCATGCAGTGTATGGGCAAGAGAGAAGAGATGGTTTTGTTCGTGCTAGGATCGATCACAGAGAATTGTTGCCAGTTTTCGAGTCAAAGCAAGACATTATAAACATGTTTTAGATCTCTACAAGACCTGCTAGACAAATCAAGATGCTTTCAGAAGAAAAAATCTCAAAACATTCAGTTGACCAGCATATTATTACAAGCTGGGGGTGGAGAGGGACTTATACAAATATTAAAGAAGAATTGCAATTGCAAAAAAATGTTGAACGTCACAGCAGCTTACGAAAAGGTGGGGGCAGCTGCCATCACACTCAGTGATGTCGAAAAGAAAATTAAAAATTGGTGGAGGAGTTTCTAAAAAAGAGAAAATGCAAGACCAAGAAAGAAGAACAAAAAGATTCTGCCTGATGAAGAGAACAGCCGCGAAATGTGGTGTATAGGAGACTAAAAATCATACAATTCCTTAGTTTTGGGCTATTTTGGGTGATTTTGTTTATTTTAGGGGTTATGAACCACTTTGGCTGATCTTAAATGGGTCCAAGCCTGCCCCTAGAAATGCTTAAGGGTGTATGTGAACAATATGGAACATATGGTCATTTCAGGCTACCAATTCTTTGAAATTGCCCAAAAATCCCATTTTTCGAAAAAAAGTGCGATTTTGAACACTTAAATGCGATTTTTCGCAACAGTTGCAGAAGACGAACCCCTCTTAGAATTCAATTTTACATAGGAATACATACTGCCAAACTTGAAATTCCAAGTTTTTCAATATTCGACCTGAGCATGATACCCCCTTTAATGTACACCCTCTCATTTCTCATGCACATGTCACGTGGGAAGGGATTTATAAATTTTTTAAAATTATTCAATTTGTGTGACATTGAAATAAATGACGACTTGGTATGCAGACAGATAAAAAAAGATTTCCATATGTTAGCAACTTAGCACCCGCTGTATTGTATAAAGGTGTATATTTATATTGTGTAAAGGCCTATTTGTAGCCATTAAGACTTATTTAATGGACACTGGTTCTGCTTTGTACATGTTTTCCACCATTTAATAAATTAAATGAAAATACAATGTGTTTTGCTCTTAACCCCCAAAAAATACTTACATTAGTTCCTCGATGATCTGGCATTCGTTGGACCGGATGTGAGCTAATACCTCGACCTCTCTGTTCAGATTGTTGGTTTGGTTGTGGGGTGAAGCATCCATATCACTTATTCCCCTTTCATCAAAACGAAAAGTATCTCTAACACGATCAAGTTCCGCATCGGTCCTATAAAGTTAAGTAAAAATAAAGTTTAATCAAAGAGCTACAATAAGAGAAGATGCCACGAATTTTAAAAATTATGATAAAAAAACAGATATCCTGACAGTTTTCAAAAGTAAGAGTGCTAAGAGATCGTCTGCCGACACCGGGTCTCGATCCCGGGCAAGCAGGCAATTCTTAAAAGTTTTTGATATTTCTAAAATCTTACTGGGGAGCTGTCTTTAAATTTTTTAATTATCGAAAATGTACAAATAAAACACACTATATATATATATATATATATATATATATATATAACGGGTGCGGCAAAAATAACGCCCTTTTTAGTTTATTCTCTTTTATTGAAGGAAATAAATCAATTACAGCATTTTAAGAGAAATAATAAGGTTTTTAAGAAAAATACAGCATTTTAAGAAAAATAATAAGTACTTTCTCAGTAAAAACTAAAAAATAACAAAATGATACAATATAAAACTAAAAAATTATACTGTATAAAACTATAAAGATACAATTATTAAAAGGGCGTTACTTTTGCCGCACCCGGTATATACAGGCCCGGATTTAGCTATAGGCGAACTAGGCGATCGCCTAGGGCCTCGCGCCAAAGGGGGCCTCGCTCAAGCCGTTTTGCGCGTTCTGTTCAAGTGATATTAATGATTTAGAACTCTATGAAGAACTTAAAGTACTTTGCAGGTTTATACCTGAGAAAACAGATCTCGGAAATGCCCTTGTTTATATAGTGCAAAAACAACTAAGTGAGATTTATCCTAATGTTTATGTTGCACTTCGAATAGTATTAACCATCCCAGTTACTGTTGCTTCGGCTGAAAGAAGTTTCTCGCGTCTCAAACTTATTAAAACATATTTGCGTTCCACCATGTCTCAAGAGAGATTGCAATCATTAGCTATGTTATCAATAGAAAACGATATAACAAATTCATTAGATTATTCTCAATTAATTGAAGAGTTTAGCTCGAAGAAAAGTAGAAAAGCATTGCTGTAATATTCAAGGAGCATCTGAACCAAATATTAAAGCATTAATATTTAACGTGATAAGTCGATCGCTCACTATTATAAAAAATGAAATGTCAACATCTCTTATACATCACATATGAAAAACGTTTGTATACTATGGAAAGTCATTACCTATAATATTATATAAATCTTAGAAATCATTGTCTTATATTTTCGAGAGAGAGAGAGAATTACAAAGAGTTACAAGGAAAAGAAGCACCACAAAAGGTCTTGCGGCCCATACCGAGGAGGTACGAATGGCAATGGGTGCCAGGGAAAATTTTCTATACACTCAAATAGTGTGCAAGATTTGGTCTAATCTTTAATTGAAATGATCCACAGAGGAACTGTTCACAACTTCTGAAGGTAAACTGTTCCACGTTTCACAGATCTTATACGTAAAGTAATTCCCACACACACTAGTCCTAAACCGTTTCAAATCCAACTTCCAACCATTGTTGCGAGTTGGGTTATCATTTAAACTAAACATGCTTCTAAAATCGACATCATTGAACCCGCGTAAGAGCTTGAAAACCTCGATGAGTTGACCACGCAGCCTCCGAGTTTCCAGCGAAAACAAGTTCAGGGCGCGTAACCGTCGATTGTAGCCCATATGCCTAACGGAAGGGATTAACTTTGTGGCCCTCGCCTGCACTCGCTGCAGCCTCTCAATATCTTTCCTGAGGGTGGACGACCAGAACTGCACAGCATACTCTAGGTGCGGCCGAACCAGGGAATTGTACAGAGAGAGCACAATCTCCTTGTTCCGAAACTGAAATTGCCTCCTGATATAACCCAACAGCTTCTGGGATTTGTTTTCCACTTCTACGCACTGTTTCGTAAACTTAAGGTCGCTGCTAATTAGCACACCCAAGTCCTTTTCCAAATCAGTCGCCTCGATATTGTTCCCCAACATCGAGTAGTCCGACTTGGGATTGGCGTAGCCAATGTGCATCACTTTGCATTTACCCAAGTTAAGCGGCATTTGCCATTTTTCGGACCACTCTCCTCTCCTACCTAGGTCCGCACGCAGTTGCTTGATCGCTTCGTGCGTCCCAACATTGGCCCCAAGCTTGGTGTCATCAGCGAATTTGGCGATCCGACTGACGATGCCACCGTTGATATCATTTCTGTAAATGATAAACAACAGTGGCCCCAAAACGGAACCCTGAGGAACACCACTAGTGACCGAGGCCCAACCGGAACTAACTCCTTTAATTACAACCCTCTGCCGCCTATTCTTCAGCCAGTTTTCAATCCACCTACCTACTTCCCCACCGATACCCAGCGCGCGAACTTTCGCCATTAGCCGGCGGTGAGGTACCTTATCAAAGGCTTTCTGAAAGTCGAGATAAAGTATATCAATCGCCCTACTCTTATCATACTCACCCAACATGACGTGGAAAAACTCGAGCATAATATTACGTAATGTTGCAAGAGTGCCACCCCCACCCCTTTGTTGCAAGAGTACCAACCCCCAACCCACCTTTGTTGCCAACCCCACCCCCCTTGGTGCAAACCCCAAAATAAGCCTGCAAGGGGTATGCAACTTGGAGGCTGAGTTCTTCCCCAAGCTGAACCCCCCAAAGGGGCAGAAAGAGATAGAAGTAGAGGAAGAGAGAAAGGAAGAGGAGGGTCTTTGCTCGGCTGATTGCCGAACTCATATGGCTCCGGCGTCCAACCCCCGGCCTCTTATAGGGCACTAATCAGCCAGTTGGCTTATTCAGCTAGTGCCTTAGGGCATCATCAGCCATTGACTGCCAGCTCCTCAGGGTGCCATCGTCTTAGATCATCATCAGCCAATGCCTCAGGAGGTCATCGTCTCAGAACAACAAGAGCCAAGTGCCACAGTGCGCTAAAAGGATCCGGGCACGCTTCCCACTCTAGATCAGCCCTGTTGCTGGGGTCCTGCACCTCAGCCAAGCGCCAGTGCCACCCGGGTGAACCAACATTAATTACCCAGTTGGCTTAAAACCCCGAATTGCCAAATAACAATTAATTAAATACCCAGAAATCCGATACCCAACAATTATATAATCAATCAATACGATGCATTATTGCAAAGAGAAAAACTCGCACGTAATAGAGACAGCTGTCACAGTGACCGTTCATACTAGTGATATATATATATATATATATATATATATATATATAACGGGAACCGGGCTTGCTCCCCGGCCCGGACTCGGTCCGTTTGCTGGAAGCCCTGCGTCTCAACCAAGCGTTTCGTTTAAGAAATGTATTTGTTTATTCATAAGATAAACTAAGTCACAAATTTTCATCATAATACGCAATTTTATCATTAAACTATAACGTGAAATGCGTTAATATGATTTTAAAACAAATTAGAAACTAAATTATGGCTATCTTATTAATTTTTCCTCGTTTAGATAATTATTGTACATCAATATAAATTTGCAGGGCGCATTGAGTAATTCTGGTATTTGCACAAGGTTGTCTCTCCATTCCCCAATTCGTACAACAGAATAAATTATTTTTTAAAAATATAGATAAAGGCGTGAAAAGAAAAAACATATATATATATGTACAGAGAGAGAGAGAGAGAGAGAGATCAACACACACACACACACACACACACACACACAACGCCCCAGAGACAGGACTTGTTACTCAGAGTATCCTAAAAATATAAATTGGTATTTATTCTATTTTTAAAACCAATTTAGTCCTATCACACAATACGTGGAACGATTTGACGCTTTTCAGGGCAGAGATCGTGTACCTTCCACAACAAATGAACCGTATGGTTGGTAGGGTCGCGACACACACACACACAATACAACACAGAAAAATAGAGAAAAGTGTTCTAAAATTAATTTATGGTAGGACGATACAGAACGATACAAAAATCTGGAATCTTGTAAGTATACTTCCTCTGAACGGCTAAAAACGTGACCTTCCCGAACACAATAGAACACAATAGAATCGTATATGTCGACACTGCCCAAACAATACACACACACACACACACACACACACATATATATATATATAATATATATAATTATTATATATATATACATATACACTCGGTTTACCCACACGTGCAATTTAATTCAGTTTTCCGAAGAACCGCGCCGAATTGTTAAATTTGTAGAATAGCCTTCGCCAATGGGAAAAGGCACGTTTTATATCGGCAAATGCGAATAAGGCTTTATTCAACCCCGCAAAGGCCACAGGTCCACCTTTCGCAGATACTAACTGTAGCATTGTCTGCGAAGCAGACAAAGGACCTTCAGGACAATAGAAATATGCAGGTGTCTCTGAGAGCAAATCTACATAAAAAAAACTTTTCGAAATTCCGGTATACGTGAACGAACTGGTTTTACCAACAAACAGGTCTGATGCTCCACCCGGGCTGTTGGCGATCTGCCAATCATCGCAGGGGATACCTGAATGATCTCGTTCTGAACAGGCATATAGATAAACCCCGCCCCACCTTTCGTGGCTCCTCTCATTCATTGCTCGTGAAAAGGGAGCGTTGCCCTCGGATTGGTCGAAAAAATGCAAGTCTAAGTACTAGGCCCTCCCAATTCCGGAAGCAGTCCAATAGGGGGGCCAGATTATCGTATGTGGTTGGTCACATATCCCTCTATAAAATGGGGAGTTTCGCCGTTTAGAGCCAGTTTCTCGTGCAATTTACAACACACGCAAATCATGGCCGAGCTCTATGCTTCCCCCGACCTGTTTGACGAAAGCGATATTTACGACCAAGCATCGTTGTATCTATTCAACGCTGTAGATCGGGGCCAGCTTTTCCCTTCACAGTTTGTTACGGAAATTTGCGAGACAGTGGAACAACCCCTGGTTCAAGAAGCCGTTGAAATGTGAGTAATTTGTAGTCATAATAAGTGTTTTGAAAAATCATGTTTAATTAATGTCTGTGCCCATATATATATATATATATATATACAGTATATAGGTGCTCTTCCAATATGTGCTCTACCGCGAAACTGTGATCTACCATATTCCAATACGTGCTCTACCGTGAAACTAGCCTTATAAAGCTAACTAACGAAAATATCATGACTTAACCTAACCAATCGTTAGGTCAACTATACGCCCTTGACGATTGGTTAGGTTAAGTCGTGATGTTTTCGTTAGTTAGCCTTATAAGGCTAAGTAACGTACCTGCTGCTAATCCGAATAATCTAAGGTAGATCACGTATTGGAATGTAAATTTTCGCGGTAGAGCACATATTGGAAGAGCACCTATATATATATATATATATATATATATATATATCAGCTCTCGGCAGTTTTTAATTTTATACAATTTTAAATCTATGTTCATTGTGTGTTTTTCGTCAAATTAAAGATGAAATTTTCTGTCGCAATAACTGCGAAATATTTTCA
This sequence comes from Bathynomus jamesi, assembly GCA_023014485.1. Lineage (NCBI taxonomy): Eukaryota > Metazoa > Arthropoda > Malacostraca > Isopoda > Cirolanidae > Bathynomus > Bathynomus jamesi. The sequence continues at coordinate 184,845 of JAJOZX010001085.1, forward strand.
ATTATAATCTAGCTCCCTCATCACTCTATCGGTTTATGTTTACAATTTATAGAATTTTAAAAACCTAGCTTTGTTCATTGTAATGTTTATGCTTTCAATCTGTCGTTAACCTAACCTAGCGTTATTTTAATTTATAAAACACCTTGGTAATGCGAAGTGAAACAAAGTCCCAATAGCGAAATATATACTCTATCATAACCTAACCTAACCTAAACTGGCCAAGCTCAACCTAACCTAGCCTAACATGACCTAACTTAGCCTAACCCAACCTAACCGGGTGTAAACTAACCTGACCAAACCTAACCTATCCTAACCGGATGTAAACTAACCTAACCTTGCCTAACTTAGCCAAACCTAACCGGGTGTAAACTAACCTAGCCTAACCTAACCTATCCTAACCATGCGTAAACTAGCCTAACCTAACGTTGAAATTTTTTTTTAAATATTGCCCGATTCTTTTGAAGGTTGTCAAAAATCAATTTAAAAAATGAAATGCTCATAAAATAATAAATTCTTAACATAGCGAGTTTATTTTTACACTCTTATGTAGAGATGCTAGTATGCTTTCAAGTCCATATTTCTTTTAGTTTATATATATATATATATATATATATATATATATATCAGTATGTCCCACAAAAAAGTACACCAAACTTTAGATTGCACTAACTCCTCCAAAAATTGAGATATTTTGGATCTGTTTGTTTGATTTAATATAGCAAATTATTCTTTGTTAACGTTCAAATTTATTCATGTTTAAACGAATTAGTGTTTAAGCATCTGCTTTTAACTGAAGGGTACAACAAAATGGATTGCGCAAAATTGGTCAATGAAAAAATGTGTGCTATCGATGTAATGAAAAGACAAATACATAATAATAGATACTTTAACATAATTTTATTAAGATACAAAGCAGATTTTTCTTTATTCCTTATTACAAAAGTTATGCTTAGTTTCATTTTCTTTCAACATGACCGCCATTCCTATCGATACAAATCTGGAGTCGAGCTCTCATCTTCCCCATCACTCTTTTGGTAAGATCTGGATTGTCTTTTAACAAGTTGATTTCAGCTGTGATGCGAGTCCTCAAATCATCTAAATTGATAGTTTGTGATGCAAATACTCTATTTTTCAAATGAGCTCCTGCTCACAGGAGAGTTATTGTGAAGGAACGCTTGCAGGAAGTCTTCCACCAAAGAGTAATTGCTACAGGCCATGACATTGAATGGCCTCCCAGAAGCCCTGACTTGATCCCGTGTGATTACTTTTTCTGGGGTCATTTGAAAAATAGAGTATTTGCATCACAACCTATCAATTTAGATGATTTGAGGACTCGCATCACAGCTGAAATCAACTTGTTAAAAGACAATCCAGATCTTATCAAAAGAGTGATGGGGAAGATGAGAGCTCGACTCCAGATTTGTATCGATATGAATGGCGGTCATGTTGAAATAAAATGAAACTAAGCATAACTTTTGTAATAAGGAATAAAGAAAAATCTGCTTTGTATCAATAAAATTATGTTAAAGTATCTATTATTATGTATTTGTCTTTTCATTACATCGATAGCACACGCATTATTTTTTCATTGACCAATTTTGCGCAATCCATTTTGTTGTACCCTTCAGTTAAAAGCAGATGCTTAAACACTAATTCGTTTAAACATGAATAAATTTGAACGTTAACAAAGAATAATTTGCTATATTAAATCAAACAAACAGATCCAAAATATCTCAATTTTTGGACGAGTTAGTACAATCTAAAGTTGGGTGTACTTTTTTGTGGGACATACTGTATATATATATATATATATATATATATATATATATATATTCGTGGACACTCTCAATCGTTATTATATCTTTTTTTTTTTTTAAATTATAGGATGCCCTGCAGGTAGAGCTTGTTTTTTAAAAAATTACTCCAAACTTTTAAGATCTGTATGCGTTTGGAAAATATGCGTAACATTTGGATATAACTCATATATATATATATATATATATATATATATATATATTGCAACATCTTGCTACATCTTGCAACATCGCTTTTTAGCAATATACATATATATAAATATAACTATATATATATATATAGATATATATATATATATATATATTGCAACATCTTGCTACATCTTGCAACATCGCTTTGTAGCAATATATATATATATATATATATATATATATATATATCTGCATATGTTGGAACTTTAAGATTATTTTACGATAATGCGGCACTACAGTAGGATTTTACCAAATTGCAATAAAAGTGCTTTGAAAAACGTGCCTAATCATGATCCCTATATATATATAGATATATATATATATATGGTAGCCAACACTTTTAACTGCATCCAATTCCTTGACATTTATTTTAATTACAGGACCGACACGGAGCTAGACCATGTTATAAACACTTTCGACGAAAGGAGAATGAATGCTTCGCCGAACAGTCTACCCAGTGAAACAGAGGTCACAGTATTGAATCACAGTCGGCCAAGCGAGCGCGAATTTGCAGACGAGATTATGTAAGTATTTTTTGAGGATGTTAACAAAACGTAACATTTTTTCTACAACGTAAATTAGACACATTGATTTATCTGGTTCTCGCTAATTGAATATTTTCTCGTTTATAATATAACCAGACATTCATTCACTATTAATTAGCTTTGTAAGTGCCACTACAAGCGTGTTTTGAAAGTAGTTTATGCTTTATTCTCGGTCTATATATATATATGTATATAACGTTTCAATCGGAATTAACTTATAAAAGGCCGCCATAATTGCAAAACATTTTCAATTATTCTCTACATCCTTCATCGTTATTTACGCATATATATATATATATATATATATATATATATATATACGGCGTGTTTATATTTCTTGTACAGCTAGGTTTTTAGAAATATTAAAACTTTTAAGAATTGCATTCGTTTTGAAAAATAATTTTCTCTTTATTTTTCAGGAGCGATACGGAGCTAGACGATATTATAAACACTTTTGGAGAAAGGGTGATAAATGAAGTGGTGGCTGACCCACACAGCGGGCCAGAAGTCGTGGTGCTGGCACACAACCCCTCAACCGATTGCACCGTCATCCATGAGATTATGTAAGTATTTTTTTTTTGAGGATAAGGAAAAATCACAATATTATTTTAATTTATTAAACATTTACAAAAAGGGGCAGTCCCCAATTCTTAATTGTTACAAATGTATATATAGGTTTACACAATATAGGTCTTACATATTACAGGGTGTTGCAACATATGGGAACTTTTTTATCTGTCTGCACACATATTTATCGTTCATATTTGTGTTACACAAATCGAATAATTTAAAAAAATTCATAAAGCCCTTCTCGCGCGACATATGCATGAGAAACAAAATACAATACAGTCCACATGTTTCAGTATAAAGTCCTTGAAGGCGATATGGGGTCCAGATAATCTTAGGCACACGTAATCGCGCGATAAAATTTACGATTGCCGAGTCATGCCATGGTGGAAATCCGACTGAGTCAAAACAGTACATTCTTTCCTTAGTTTTAAAATAGATCGCAAACCAGTGAATACCCTCGCACCCCGCAACGTCGGTGTTAACAATAATCCCGCACCAGTTTCTCGAGGTATCCAGCTTCAATATTTTATTCTTTGCAAAAACTCCGATAAATTTGGAACGCGCGAAACAGTCACTTTTCATCACTCTCTGGAGTGTATTTGCATCCATTTTAAAATCTGTGTTTATGTTCCGGAAACAGTCCAGTTCTATTAGTGCCTGCGACTCGAGGTATATTAGTACACTAATAGGAGCGTCTGTAGGCCTGGCGAACTCCAGCTGCACTGAAATCGTGCCAGTCTGCTGGGCGTTTAAATGCGCATTTACGCCCGCGGCTAAGTCAGGTGTAAGGTCGAATGAGTAAATATTAAACTGTTCCACAAATTCTTTCTGCGTTATGCCGATTCCAAGTTCATAACACGCGCCTGTATTATGCGCTAAACTGCTGTAAGCTCTCGCGCAGAGCGGGAACACAGCATCTGAAGAGTAGTCCCTATTCAATGTCCCATCCAGTCCGACGCCACTGACAAATAAAGTAATATTTTTAAGCCCAAAATTCTCGAATTTCACGGGACTCTTTTTATAATTTCCAATTGTCGAGGTATGGTCTTGCATTCCAATTAAAATCCTTTTAGGCAGGACTCCAAGAGCTATGTTTTCTATCTGTTTCGATGCCAGGCCTGCGGGGATCGTGTACAGATTGATCTGTGCCCTGTTAATTGGGTATTTCACTGTGGCGTGTACCAGCTCTTTCTCAATTTCTATTTGCTTCGGAGAGCTTAATTTCACTCGGCGTATACGCAAATATGCTTCCATGATGTGTACCACGACAGGTTTCGCGCCTTCTTCTTGGTCAGATCCCAGATTTATACAGATCTCAGGGCTCGTGCGGGTAAGCTTCAATTTCATATCTACTCCATTCATCAGCAATTTCTGCTGGAATGTAAAGTCCGTGTGCAGGCGTCCAAAGCATTCGTATATTTTTTTTTAGAATTTTTAAATTTATCCTTTATACTACCCTCATCATTAGTATGGTAATACCCCTCGGCGGATAAAAAGGTGTCCTTCGCTTCTTTTGAAAAGTTGAGAACATTTTCCAGATATGCTCGTAGGTGATAATACCCTGTGCCTGCTGAGATGTTAGTCTGATTTAAATATACGTCACACTGGCTGACTATGGTGTACAGAAACTTTTCGGGATATGCAGCATAATTATCGTCGCAATCCGTTCCGTCAGAATGAGCTATGCGAAGTTTAGTATACATGTGCCTACAGCTCGGATCAAAAAAGTAAGGGCCTGAGCTGGGTATCACGAATTCTATAGGGGCACTGGGTGAACTAATTGTGTTTAAAGGGTTGATTGTAATAAAGTCACTATGCTCAATAGAAACTTGAGTTGGAGGCATCTCAAAGAGGGATAGCTCCTATTTACAGCACTGTGAACTACAAGGATGAATGAAAAGGGCCATGGTGAGTCAGAAACAGTGCCACCTCCCTCGTCGAGTATTAATCAATCTATGAATCGTGAGAGTAACGTCCTCAGTTTATATCAGTTAAAAAATGATCGGCCATAGGTCTCATACGCATAGAGCACCTCTTTTTTGGCACCCTTTTACGTTTAATGCCACGTGACGCCTTCTTCCTAACAGTTCTCTTCTTTCCACCGCGTGGTGGGGACCCATTCTTCCTAACAGCCCTCTTCTTTACACTACGTGTTGGCACCCCTTCTTCTTCCTATCAATTCTCTTCTTTCCTCCACCGCGCATTTTTCTCTTCGCATCTTTCATGATTTCATCCCGTGTACGTTTTAAATGTTTTTTTAGAGCTTCTTCAGGTTTAGTTCCCGCGAGCATTTCCTCTGCCGCGTTAAAACCTGTTTGTAAAGCCTTCCTTCCTAGGTACCTGGCCCCCCTCTTCAACAGTGGGAAAGCGGTGCGTAGTATGGATGAAAAAATGGATCCAAGACCACTACCACGCTGGTATCTCACCCCTCGGTATACCGTGAAAGGCTTTCTGTCCATTATAACTCAGTGCGTCGAAAGTGCAGCTTCACGGTTAAGCTCCCGTCACCGAATGGGAATTTTTTACCCTCACTCGTTCTTATATATATTGAAATATTGGTTATTAGGTTAGTTTCGACATTCACATAGTGGGGTATATATGTAATACTCAAGCTCCTTCCTCTATGGTTGGAAATGTGCGCTACGCGCAGCAGTCTTGCCTGGGTATCCCCAACAAACTGATATTCCGCTATATTGCTGTAAATATAGCACATGTCTGGAGGCTCTGGGCCTTCACCCAATTTCTCCATCTTTAATTGATACATTAAGCTGGATAAGTCATGCGGCGCCTCGTGAAATGTGTCTCTTTGGAAGGCTGCGCTATATCGCCCCTCAATCATAATTTTGAACACTCGTCCGTCTTTAAGATTTCTGTTATCCTTTGATTTTAGGATTAGAGTATGTGTATGGTTTCCTCTGTTTACGATTTCGTATAATAAATCATTCGTAAGATTTGAGTTTTTAAAACTTGCGTTTAAGTCTCTCACAACATCATCAACCGAGTCATAACGACCAGGCCCTAGTGACACTGTTGTACTGTAATGTTTTGCTGCCATAGTCCTGGCGATACGTATAGTAGCATCCCGAGTTAACCTGGCTTTTTCACACTCATCAATGTCTCTAAGAACCATAAACACAGTATCTTTAAAAGCAATATTTAAAATGAGGTATCCAGCTGAAATTCACATAGCCCACCTCATACGAATCACGACCCAGTTAATGGGCCCGTGGAGCTCTGTTACAAAGTTGGCTAGTGTGTTGTTAGGGTATACAGACAGGGACGAGGAGGACGGTAGTGTGACGTAGAAGTGGTTAGGAGTCATGTTGCATAGTAATTAAGCTTCATACTGCATCAGCTTTTATATAGGTATTGAAGCTTTCTGGGTAACCTAGCCACTTCACCAGGTACATTTTTCTCTTTCCTGTACCTTTACTTCCTAAAATTTTCTCAATTTTAAACACATTTTTTCCTAAATTAAATGCCACTTTCTGCAGTTCCTCGCGGTAAAACCCCCAGAGATTTCTTCCCCTTTCAAATCTTCAACGTAATACATCATTATCTCGCCTTTAGGCCTCATAGCCCTAACTTTAAAAATCTCGCGTGTCCATCCTTGCTCAAAACCCTTCGCGAATTTATTTCCCGAACTGACAGCCTTACATAGTCACTGATTTTGAAACGCGCAGATGTGGTGGTGGTGGTGGCACTTCATCTTCTCGGACGCTTGCCTCTTTCTAAAACATCGTTAGGCGTTGTACCGATCGTACGGTGGTGTGAGCGGTTGTAGATGAAGCCAGTGAATCGAGAACGTTTATATATCTGTACGTGTTTTTATGTGTAAAATAACGGTGCATGCTTTCCTTTATGGTACGTTGAACTCTTTCAGCTAAAGATGCTTTATGTATAGAATTGGAAGTGTAATAGCTGATATTAAACTCTGACAGCATGTTCTGAAAAGTGCGTCCGATAAATTCTTTTCCCATATCCGTGCAAAAATAGCCAGGAATCCTGTTTTCTTTCAACATCAGTGTTTTGGTCGCTTTAGCAACTGTTTCAGGCGATTTATTTTTCAGGGGAATTAGCCACAAGTATCTAGAGAATACATCTATTATGAATAGGATGTAGCGGTAGCCGTCGTTGTACACTGAATATCTTTGCATGTCTGTTAAATCCCTGCCAAATAGAGTCAATCGATGCGGCTGTTGTCTTGGCTGTTTTAAACCTTTTTCTCACCGGTTTATGAAGTGTATAAGCATCCTGGGCACGCAAAAATCTCTCAACATCTTTTTTCCTTACACCAAAGTACCTCTGTACAGTCTATTAACGCCACCATAGGATGCGGGCTAGAAATGTCATAATAGTGCTTACTTAATACGTTAGCCATTTGCGTATTTTAGAGGCACGTGGATAAGGTTGGCCTTCTACTCTCTTCTTTCTTCTCTTCAGAGGTACGGCTGCTGTTGTGGGTGAAGGTGTACTCAGTTGTGACACGTGCGATGCATGCTCCAAGTCTTTTAACCTATTCAGATTACCTATCAATGTTTTGGGGACATTTATTTGCTGTAGTCTTGCTTTAATATGTCTCCATCCTGCTGGTGAGGGCCTATCCCACTTTCTCACCAGATCATGAACAATATCAACGATATTGATCCTTGTACCCGTGCTCCATCAACAACGACTCGCCTGTGTCACTCCACTGTATGATGGGATCCTCACTCAATAGATTAAAAGTTAACCTTTATTCCTCAATGTTGGGGGAGGCTGTTTTTTAGCACATGTTCGATGTGCTGTGTTCCGCTACTCTTTGGTTGCTCAGGCCCTGTGTCACTATGCTCTGCGCTACTCGAGCTATGCCTCACGGTGAGCTCTGTAGGATGCTTATAATCTTCGTACTCATGAAAAATTTCTGCAAAGCTCTTGATACAAAACCCTTTTCTCATCAGGTGCCTTTTCACTGTTTAATAGGATAGTAGCTCACTCTCCATTCTTTTAAGCCTACTTTTACGGGGTTCTAGAGCCGCGTCTGGGGTCCTTTGTAATGAAGCATACATTCGTGCGGGATCACAACCACCTTCTTCATTATATTAATCTAGTCAGTAAAGGCCCCAAAATTGAAAATAAGATGGGGAGGAACGAACCGCCTCTTTGTACATAATACGCTTTTTCTTACCCACAGTCTGACTTTTATGGGCGAGCGTCCGTATTATGTTCTTGTAACGACGTAAGCGAGCCTTCTGAGAGGATTTCATTGGAACATTACATTTTATAACATTAAGGCAGATTTCGCAGATGCACTTTAAAAAGTCAGAGTCGATATTTTTAACAAACATCTGCTGCAATGCTCGAGGCAACGTTGATAGATTTTTATTAATTCGCGGTATTTCTTTAGCCTATTCGTCATTCTGGAATATACACGGTTTCAGGTTCGTTTGGAAATATATTCGTTCTTAGAAGCACCCTAAACGTGTTTCGCGGTGAAGGTCACAAAGCAAATATCCATAACGTTGCTTTGTGACCTCTTTATAAACCTCCAAAAACTCCTTACGCTGACTCGGGAACATTGACTGGCTAATATCCAATTTGTGACACATCTCTACGTTGCGCGAATAAGACTAGATATTGCGTATTTAACGACACATCGCGCATGTATCTATTTTTGAAAAATAGATTCTGATTGATGAAGAACACTCTTATGTTAAGGTGATGGGAAAATACTGTAAATGTCTCGGCAAACGTTTTATCCATCTCCAACATGAGGTCGTCAATTACGATGACTGTATGTTCATTTCCCTTTAACGAATTAACGTCATAGACCCCTTGTGGAACAAAACATCATTGGTACTCGTTGAACACTGATTGTTATGTTGAATAGCACCATATAACTTTATGCACAAATTTTGAGAACATTTCACCCTTTTCTTTAATGATATTAAGCATAAACACCGTTTTACCACATCCTCTCGGTCCAGATATAATACATGTGGATGGGCTCGTAAATCTGAATTTTTCTACAGCTTCCAGTTCTAACACGTCACACCCCTAAGTGGGTCATTTAGAGAATATTACAAATAACGAGTTCTGCTCCTTATATTTTGTTTTCTTCTTCCACAAAACCGCGAATGACGTCGATGTACAGCACCCCATCATCGACATCACGGATGAACCCATTGACTGTGCATCTACAATGCCCGTACCCGCCGATGAACCCTCACCAGCGACACGCGTAGCACGTTCAAAGCGGAGACATGATGAAGAGTCTTCCACGTCAGGTATAAAGGGCGCGAAATACGCGCCGGTTGTTAGACAACCAGTAGTAAAACCCCAGCCCTCAACGTCTTACGCAACCAACCCCACAGTGAAGCGATCCGTCAATATAGCCCCTTGTTCATCCTCCACAGCTCCTACCCATTCTGTTGAGTCTGCAGTAATAGACCCCCAGCCCTCAACGTCTTACGCGGCCAACCCCATATCAGTTTCTTCAGCCAATATAGTCCCTTGTCCATCCTCCACAGCTGGACCCGTTCTGTTGAGTCTGCAGTAATAGAACCCCAGCCCTCAACGTCTTACGCAGCCAATCCCACATCAGCCAATATAGACCCTTGTTCATCCTCCACAGCTGTGCCTCGTTCTGTTGAGGATGATATAACATTCGAGTTGGTGCGCACCGCAGCCCCCACCCCAGCCTTGACTAGAAAACGGTATATAATCAGGGTCGACCCTAGATCCCTGTATAACAATGGAATTGAGTGCGGGCTACGTCGCGTTGTAGGGCGCATTGTAGAGTTTGCCCTTCAGAACCGCGACGAGCGTGAAGTCAGGACGAGTCTGTCCTTCGGATTCGGCTCAGATGATAACGATGTAGATGATTTTTGGGTGGTAGTGCCATTTAGACGTTTGGCAGCTGAAGATGTAGAATATATATTAGGTCGTATATTGCACGCCGCCCAAAGTAGTATAGCATTCAATATGGACAACTTCACGGTAAATATTGACCGTGTATTCCGTGTTGCGGGTCATAGTGCCACACCCTACACTCTTAACTTCAATTCTCAGGTTATTTATAGAAGGCATATAAACGTCGATCGTGGTTGCGGCTTTATAGCAGTAGTCTTAGCACGTATGTTTACTGTGCTAAATACACGGGCCCAAAAAATTTGGTTGCCTACGGTCGTGGAGCGTGCCCGTAAACTAGCTGTAGACTGTGAACTTGAGTTTGACTGTAATATGGGTCCTGATTCCTTAACAGCTGAGAAGGGTAGAACAGGAAATGAATGTCCGTATAGTCGTATTTGGGCTGGATGATCATCGTAGAACTGTGTATGTTTTTAAAAGCAGTGTGAGAGATCGTACAAGACCCTTACTTATTTTAGGGCTGTCAGGGACAACGTATCTCCCCATCCGTAATATAAGGTGTCTTTACGCGAGTTATGATAAAAGTCGAAAATATGGGCGACATCATGATTTGTGTAAGGGGTGCCTCGAGTTTGCGGATGATATAGTGAAACATTGTAAAGAATGTCACATGGTATGTGAGCAGTGTAAAAGCCCCAAATGTGAAAGCCGTGTAGTTGAAGCTGAAAAGAGGGATTGTAATGTGTGTAGACGCACATTTTTCAATAATAGCTGTTTTGATCTCCATAAATCAATTGGCACGTGCAGGAGAATGAGAATCTGTGAATGTGGTATGTTTCACACCTTGAATGGTAGCGGCGAGTTCAAGCACAAATGTGACGAAATTCACTGTCCTACATGCCAGGTGGAATATAAGGCGGATGGAGTAAAGCATGTATGTTATATGAAAGACGCCAAGCCTAAAAACAAGCCCTATATAACTGTATACTACGATATAGAAACATACACGAATGCTGAAACCAAAGAGGTAATTCCACATTTACTTGTGAGCCAAACTATCTGTGATGAGTGTATGGAGATCGAGTGTGATGAGTGCCCCAAATGTGGTAAACGGACAAACGTTTTTAAAATGAATGTCCACGATAGTCCTGTGAAACTATTTGTGTCCTATATTGTCAAGTTAGCCGAGAAGTTAAAAAAAATGACTGTGTATATTCTTGCCCATAAAGGGGCAAAGTTTGACACGCAGTTCCTTTATAAGGAGTTGCTTGAGCACGAGTCATCTGAGATATTTACAGGCGATCCATTGAAAAGAGGAGACAAATTAATACAGATGCAAATAAGAGGTAATGTACAATTTAGAGACAATTTGTTATTCACACCTTGTAAATTAGCAAAGCTACCCAAGGTGATAGGGGTAGCAGCTGAAGTTTCAAAAGGATACTTCCCTTACACATTCCTCACTAGCGGGACTTTAAACTACATAGGCCTACCTCCACCCAAACATTATTTTAACTATGATTGTATGAGTGTAGATGAACGTGAAGCCTTTGATCGATACTACAACAGTTTTAATGAACGTAATCCTTATAATATAGCTGATGAATGTGAGCGTTATTGTGTGAATGATGTACGAGTGCTTAGAGTATATTTCCAGGCATTTAGAAGGATGTACATAGGCCGTTTCAAATGCGATCCGCTGCAAGTCGCAACCACCATCGCGTCATTATGTTTTACGGTGTTCAAGAATAACTTCATGTCCAAAGACACCTTAGCCATTATTCACAGAAACAACCGCGCAGTTACGGCCACAAGGCTATTTACTGGCTCATACAACAGCAACAGACAGGTGTATACATAAAGCACGCCCGCAACACGGGTGAAGTACCCATTAAGATTAATGGTCGTGTTTTTTGGGTTGAGGGCTAAGTGAAAACCGTGTCACTGGTGTGAAGACTGTGTACTCCTTTAACGGATGCTGGTGCATGGATGCCCCCGTCCTGAGTGCGGAATCGCCGGAGATATCCACGGTAGATCTCCTCGACTGTCTTGCATGGACCCGCACCCGCGATCAACTTATAGGTCCAGTTCACTCACAAAGTCTTGTGGGAGCATGAATATGATGCACGGATGGAGACAGACGGGCGTACCGTGAGGAAATAAACACGATCAAGCGTTCAATGGTACTGGATCCTCTCAAATGCGGTGATAGCTTGTTCGGTGGGCGTACAAATCCCTTCAAGCTATACTTTCCACCTACGGAGGGTGTGAAGCTTCACTACTACGATTTCTGTTTATACCCATACGTGATGAAGAACAACCCGTACCCCGTGGGCTCCTGAGAAACTGGTGGGCCTAGCCTACCCTCCATCGCCGAGTTTTCAAGAAATTTGAATGATCGCTACTTTGGGCTCTCTTTCGTAGACGTGCTCCCCCTAACGATTTATGGATGCCGATCTTACCCGTCGTCATCGCACAAGCTCATGTTTCCCCTGTGCGTGAAGTGTGCGGAAGAGAATAATGGTGATTGTGACCATACACCCACCAGCGTAAGATCAGAGGCGTATACACAAGTCCTGAGCTGGCCCTAGCCGTACGCCATGGGTATAGAATATGAAGATACATGAGGTGTGGAGGTTTCAGAAGCTACCCAACCTTTTCACACCGTATATAAACGCATTTTTGAAGGATAAGGTTGAGGCATCAGGGTATCCGCGAGGAGTTGAATCCGAAGATGAAAAGCTTATATTCACGTTACCGCGACCACGAAGGTATACAACTTGATCGTGCCCAAATTGCAAAGAATCCTGGCAAGCGCTTTAGTGCAAATTGTGCCTAAACAGCCTTTGGGGAAATTTGCACAGAATACTGGTAAAGGGAATGTTCATTTGGCGCAAAGTTATAGTGAAGTCTGGGATTACGCCAACGCACCCGATAAAGAGGTCATGGAGATGTGAATGTAGGTAATACATAATAAAGTACAACAACACTGAATTGGCCACAGATACCTCAAGGGTTACAAACATTCCTGTAGCCAGCTTCACAACAGCCTACGCCCGCATCAAACTTTGGGGTCTATTGCATTCTCTTGGGCGGAGAGTATTGTATGCCGATACAGATAGCGTGATATTCACAGCGAGGAGAGGTGAATACATGCCTGCTATTGGGGTTCCTCGGCGAGCTCACTGATGAGATCAAGGACGAGTATGGAGAACGCATACGCCGACTCTTTTGTCTCAACAGGTCCAAAACCTTATGGGGTACGGGTGAGGGTGGGTGAGGATATGAAATATATCGTGAAGGCAAAGGGCATCACGCTCAACTATGCGAATCGACAGTCGTTAACTTTGATTCGTTGAAGGATCTAGTGTGTTTGGACGATGATGAGGGCGAACGGCCTCCCCAACTAATTGTAGGCACCCACAATTTTCGGGCGCAGAAGCTGGGGTGTGTGAAGGAACTTAGGGGTACAAAGGTGTGCCTTAACACCTATAGGAAACGTTACCGGTTACCTTGTACCTATGATACCGTACCCTTTGGTTACCATAAACTTTGATGGGCCTATTGCTAACTTATTCATCACACGTATTTGTAAATATATATGTATTGAGAACAATCTTTGATATGGCTATTGTTAACTTATTTATTGCACGTATTTGCAAATATGTACACCTTGAATATTTCGTTTATTAAATAAATCGTGCTTCAACTTGCTTTTCACTTTGCGTGTGTGCGTATGTACAGTAAAAGTTAAGCCCCACCCTCTGCAAGACCGGCGGCGTGACTCATGCCGTAGCCTGAGCAGGCCTCTGTCCCCGCATTCTCAGTTGACCTCTGTATACCCTTGAGCTCGGACGTGTATTCTCTCGCGTGGAAGAAAAATAGTAATGGCAACCTTTAATATTACTTGTTCAACGTCTATGAAATGGTATTCAGCAAAGTGTCAAGATATAGTGGATAGTGAAAAACTTCCTATTCCTCCCTCCTTTGCCTCTTTTAAAACCGTAAAAATACTCTATGATTATTCTGGTGAGAGCGTTGTAGGCTTTCGTTGCACAGACGATGTATTGAAGTATGCTATAGACCTAAGCTTTATAAAGTCTCACATATACCGTGAAGTAAAAGAAACAACGCGTGCAGAAGAGAAGCAGCAGATATGGATAGTGAGTCTTATTGATGGGTGGTGTGACAAGCGGTTATGTCATGTTACACCATACCGAGTACTCGTACACTGCGGTTGAAAATGTAAATCTCGTCATCATGGAGAATCTTAAGTATTTTTATCACTATATTAATGTATATCATGATGAGGTTCGTAGTGAGGTTGTTACTAGTGCCCTGCGTGAGTTTTTAGCAGACTTTAGAGACGAGTATCGTCTGTTACACAAAAAGGAAAAATATGGCATATGTTTCTCTCAAATAGTGCGCCGGATTGTGATGATGTTTAGGAGAGATAAAACGTTATAAAATGTGTCTAGTTCATGAAGATCCCCCTTTGCAAAAATGTCTGGTGTGTATTCAGGGGAGTGGGAGTGATAAAACGTTAAAACCGAAATTAATTCTTGTACCGGAAAATTTCTCAAAACACCTACCCAATATAATGGGGTACAACAATTCATGTTAGGTCAGTGCTGCACACGTTTCATTAGATTATGGTGCGACTCGCACCTCACGGATCATACGAGTTCGAACAAACCCATTACGTATCATCAGGGTGAGTCACCGCCCATCGACCCGTTCCTGCCTACCTGCGTGCCTCATGCGGCTCATAGTCTTCTCAGAGCTTGCGCCGAGTGGTTGTGCCATAGTCATCTCGATCCGTGTGAACGTGCGAATACGATGGAACTCCCTTTGAGAAGCGTTCTCAACGCCTCGTACGACGTCTCCGTGACGAAGTAGTTGCGTGTGTTCAGGCGGGAAACCGGCACCATTAACTGTGCGCTTGAAACGAACAGTAGACCTGCGAGCAAACGCAACGTTATTTATTTAAATCTTGAGGAGATGCATAAAATCTTCGTGGTAGTTGAGAGGTGGGCTGAGGACCGTTATAAAATACCAACTGCCGTGGATACAATAAGAGATGTGATTAGTGAAGCTCCTCATATACCGTTGTTTGTACATTGAGTGTAAATAACAATCAACCATGCGTTGATATACGACTGATGTGGAAGAACACAGCTGATAATGGCGTTCTTGTTCCTACACGAAACCGTTTCATCCTCGACAGAATGTTTGAGATCGTGGATTCCGTAAGCTGAAGCTATATTAGACACACGTATCTCAGACATGATTTATTTTGACACAGTACTTGAATACGCTTACACCGCTCTGCTCGACGGATTTGTTGAATGTAGGAACGAGCAGGGAGAGAACGGACTAGCTCTGGATGCGTATTTAAAAGGCTTAGATTCTTCGAAATATCCTGAGCTTTGGTACAAAACGCTTGAGAGGTACAGAGCTGTGCTCGCCTACACTGTTCATCCTGAAGAGCTGTACCTCTATATAGTGGAGCTGCCGTTACGACTTGGAAGATTATTTCAATTGCCGCTATGCCGGGTGAAGAAGAGTTCACGATTGAAAAGTTCGGTACGTTAAGAAAAAATCCTCGATTGGAAAGGGTAAGCTTCAATTTCATTTCTACTCCATTCATCAGCAATTTCTGCTGGAATGTAAAGTCCGTGTGCAGGCGTCCAAAGCATTCGTATATTTTTTTTAGAATTTTTAAATTTATCCTTTATACTACCCTCATCATTAGTATGGTAATACCCCTCGGCGGATAAAAAGGTGTCCTTCGCTTCTTTTGAAAAGTTGAGAACATTTTCCAGATATGCTCGTAGGTGATAATACCCTGTGCCTGCTGAGATGTTAGTCTGATTTAAATATACGTCACACTGGCTGACTATGGTGTACAGAAACTTTTCGGGATATGCAGCATAATTATCGTCGCAATCCGTTCCGTCAGAATGAGCTATGCGAAGTTTAGTATACATGTGCCTACAGCTCGGATCAAAAAAGTAAGGGCCTGAGCTGGGTATCACGAATTCTATAGGGGCACTGGGTGAACTAATTGTGTTTAAAGGGTTGATTGTAATAAAGTCACTATGCTCAATAGAAACTTGAGTTGGAGGCATCTCAAAGAGGGATAGCTCCTATTTACAGCACTGTGAACTACAAGGATGAATGAAAAGGGCCATGGTGAGTCAGAAACAGTGCCACCTCCCTCGTCGAGTATTAATCAATCTATGAATCGTGAGAGTAACGTCCTCAGTTTATATCAGTTAAAAAATGATCGGCCATAGGTCTCATACGCATAGAGCACCTCTTTTTTGGCACCCTTTTACGTTTAATGCCACGTGACGCCTTCTTCCTAACAGTTCTCTTCTTTCCACCGCGTGGTGGGGACCCATTCTTCCTAACAGCCCTCTTCTTTACACTACGTGTTGGCACCCCCTTCTTCTTCCTATCAATTCTCTTCTTTCCTCCACCGCGCATTTTTCTCTTCGCATCTTTCATGATTTCATCCCGTGTACGTTTTAAATGTTTTTTTTAGAGCTTCTTCAGGTTTAGTTCCCGCGAGCATTTCCTCTGCCGCGTTAAAACCTGTTTGTAAAGCCTTCCTTCCTAGGTACCTGGCCCCCCTCTTCAACAGTGGGAAAGCGGTGCGTAGTATGGATGAAAAAATGGATCCAAGACCACTACCACGCTGGTATCTCACCCCTCGGTATACCGTGAAAGGCTTTCTGTCCATTATAACTCAGTGCGTCGAAAGTGCAGCTTCACGGTTAAGCTCCCGTCACCGAATGGGAATTTTTTACCCTCACTCGTTCTTATATATATTGAAATATTGGTTATTAGGTTAGTTTCGACATTCACATAGTGGGGTATATCATATGTAATACTCAAGCTCCTTCCTCTATGGTTGGAAATGTGCGCTACGCGCAGCAGTCTTGCCTGGGTATCCCCAACAAACTGATATTCCGCTATATTGCTGTAAATATAGCACATGTCTGGAGGCTCTGGGCCTTCACCCAATTTCTCCATCTTTAATTGATACATTAAGCTGGATAAGTCATGCGGCGCCTCGTGAAATGTGTCTCTTTGGAAGGCTGCGCTATATCGCCCCTCAATCATAATTTTGAACACTCGTCCGTCTTTAAGATTTCTGTTATCCTTTGATTTTAGGATTAGAGTATGTGTATGGTTTCCTCTGTTTACGATTTCGTATAATAAATCATTCGTAAGATTTGAGTTTTTAAAACTTGCGTTTAAGTCTCTCACAACATCATCAACCGAGTCATAACGACCAGGCCCTAGTGACACTGTTGTACTGTAATGTTTTGCTGCCATAGTCCTGGCGATACGTATAGTAGCATCCCGAGTTAACCTGGCTTTTTCACACTCATCAATGTCTCTAAGAACCATAAACACAGTATCTTTAAAAGCAATATTTAAAATGAGGTATCCAGCTGAAATTCACATAGCCCAACCTCATACGAATCACGACCCAGTTTAATGGGCCCGTGGAGCTCTGTTACAAAGTTGGCTAGTGTGTTGTTAGGGTATACAGACAGGACGAGGAGGACGGTAGTGTGACGTAGAAGTGGTTAGGAGTCATGTTGCATAGTAATTAAGCTTCATAACTGCATCAGCTTTTATATAGGTATTGAAGCTTTCTGGGTAACCTAGCCACTTCACCAGGTACATTTTTCTCTTTCCTGTACCTTTACTTCCTAAAATTTTCTCAATTTTAAACACATTTTTCCTAAATTAAATGCCACTTTCTGCAGTTCCTCGCGGTAAAACCCCCAGAGATTTCTTCCCCTTTCAAATCTTCAACGTAATACATCATTATCTCGCCTTTAGGCCTCATAGCCCTAACTTTAAAAATCTCGCGTGTCCATCCTTGCTTAAAACCCTTCGCGAATTTATTTCCCGAACCTGACAGCCTTACATAGTCACTGATTTTGAAACGCGCAGAATGTGGTGGTGGTGGTGGCACTTCATCTCTTCTCGGACGCTTGCCTCTTTCTAAAACATCGTTAGGCGTTGTACCGATCGTACGGTGGTGTGAGCGGTTGTAAGATGAAGCCAGTGAATCGAGAACGTTTATATATCTGTAGGTGTTTTTATGTGTAAAATAACGGTGCATGCTTTCCTTTATGGTACGTTGAACTCTTTCAGCTAAAGATGCTTTATGTATAGAATTGGAAGTGTAATAGCTGATATTAAACTCTGACAGCATGTTCTGAAAAGTGCGTCCGATAAATTCTTTTCCCATATCCGTGCAAAAATAGCCAGGAACCCTGTTTTCTTTCAACATCAGTGTTTTGGTCGCTTTAGCAACTGTTTCAGGCGATTTATTTTTCAGGGGAATTAGCCACAAGTATCTAGAGAATACATCTATTATGAATAGGATGTAGCGGTAGCCGTCGTTGTACACTGAATATCTTTGCATGTCTGTTAAATCTCCCTGCCAAATAGAGTCAATCGATGCGGCTGTTGTCTTGGCTGTTTTAAACCGTTTTCTCACCGGTTTATGAAGTGTATAAGCATCCTGGGCACGCAAAAATCTCTCAACATCTTTTTTACTTACACCATAAATACCTCTGTGCAGTCTATTAACGACACCATAGGATGCCGGGCTAGAAATGTCATAATAGTGCTTACTTAATACGTTAGCCATTTGCGTATTTTAGAGGCACGTGGATAAGGTTGGCCTTCTACTCTCTTCTTTCTTCTCTTCAGAGGTACGGCTGCTGTTGTGGGTGAAGGTGTACTCAGTTGTAACACGTGCGATGCATGCTCCAAGTCTTTTAACCTATTCAGATTACCTATCAATGTTTTGGGGACATTTATTTGCTGTAGTCTTGCTTTAATATGTCTCCATTCTGCTGGTGAGGGCCTATCCCACTTTCTCACCAGATCATGAACAATATCAACGATACTGTATCCTTGTACCCGTGCTCCATCAACAACGAACTCGCCTGTGTCACTCCATTGTATGATGGGATCCTCACTTAATAGATTACAAAAAGTTAAACCTTTATACCTCAATGTTTGGGGGAGGTTGTTTTTTAGCACATGTTAGATGTGCTGTGTTCCGCTACTCTTTGGTTGCTCAGGCCCTGTGTCACTATGCTCTGCGCTACTCGAGCTATGCCTTACGGTGAGTTCTGTAGGATGCTTATAATCTTCGTACTCATGAATAAATTTCTGCAAAGCATCTTGAAACAAAACCCTTTTCTCATCAGGTGCCTTTTCACTGTTTAATAGAGATAGTAGCTCACTCTCCATTCTTTTAAGCCTACTTTTACGGGGTTCTAGAGCCGCGTCTGGGGTCCTTTGTAATGAAGCATACATTTCGTGCGGGATCACAACCACCTTCTTCATTATATTAATCTAGTCAGTAAAGGCCCCAAAATTGAAAATAAGATGGGGAGGAACGAACCGCCTCTTTGTACAGTAATACACTTTTTCTTACCCACAGTCTGACTTTTATGGGAGAGCGTCCGTATTATGTTCTTGTAACGACGTAAGCGAGCCTTCCGAGAGGATTTCATTGGAACATTACATTTTATAACATCAAGGCAGATTTCGCAGATGCACTTTAAAAAGTCAGAGTCGATATTTTTAACAAACATCTGCTGCAATGCTCGAGGCAGTCGTTGATAGATTTTTATTAATTCGCGTATTTCTTTAGCCTATTCGTCATTCTGGAATATACAAGGTTTCAGGTTCGTTTGGAAATATATTCGTTCTTAGAAGCACCCTAAACGTGTTTCGCCGGTGAAGGTCACAAAGCAAATATCCATAACGTTGCTTTGTGACCTCTTTATAAACCTCCAAAAACTCCTTAGCTGACTCGGGAACATTTGACTGGCTAATACCCAATTTGTGACACATCTCTACGTTGCGCGAATAAGACTAGATATTGCGTATTTAACGACACATCGCGCATGTATCTATTTTTGAAAAATAGATTCTGATTGATGAAGAACACGCTTATGTTAAGGTGGTGGGAGAATACTGTAAATGTCTCGGCAAACGTTTTATCCATCTCCAACATGAGGTCGTCAATTACGATGACTGTATGTTCATTTCCCTTTAACGAATTAACGTCATAGACCCCCTTGTGGAACAAAACATCATCTTGGTACTCGTTGAACACTGATTTATGTCGAATAGCACCATATAACTTTATGCACAAATTTTGAGAACATTTCCCCTTTTCTTTAATGATATTAAGCATAAACACCGTTTTACCACAACCTGTCGGTCCAGATATAATACATGTGGATGGGCTCGTGAATCTGAATTTTTCTACAGATTCCATTTCTAACACGTCACACCCCTAAGTGGGTCATTTACAGAATATTACAAATAACGAGTTCTGCTCCTTATATTTTGTTTTCTTCTTCCACAGAACCGTGAATGACGTCGATTACAGCCCCCATCATCGACATCACGGATGAACCCATTGACCGTGCATCTACAATGCCCGTACCCGCCGATGAACCCTCACCAGCGACACGCGTAGCACGTTCAAAGCGGAGACATGATGAAGAGTCTTCCACGTCAGGTATAAAGCGCGAATACGCGCCGGTTGTTAGAACCAGTAGTAACCCCAACCCTCAACGTCTTACGCAACCAACCCCACAGTAAGCGATCCGTCAATATAGCCCCTTGTTCATCCTCCACAGCTCCACCCGTTCTGTTGAGTCTGCAGTAATAGACCCCCACCCTCAACGTCTTACGCGCCAACCCCACATCAGCTTCTTCAGCCAATATAGTCCCTTGTTCATCCTCCACAGCTGCCCCGTTCTGTTGAGTCTGCAGTAATAGACCCCACCCTCAACGTCTTACGCACCAATCCCACATCAGCCAATATAGACCCTTGTTCATCCTCCACAGCTGTGCCCGTTCTGTTGAGGATGATATAACATTCGAGTTGGTGCGCACCGCACCCCACCCCAGCCTTGACTAGAAATCGGTATATAGTCAGGGTTGACCCTAGATCCATGTATAGCAATGGAATTGACGGCTACGTCGCGTTGTAGCGCATTGTAGAGTTTGCCCTTCAGAACCGCGACGAGCGTGAAGTCAGGACGAGTCTGTCCTTCGGATTCGGCTCAGATGATAACGATGTAGATTTTTGGGTAGTGCCATTTAGACGTTTGGCGGCTGAAGATGTAGAGTATATATTAGGTCGTATAATGCAGCCCCAAAGTAGTATAGCTTCAATATGGACAACTTCACGGTAAATATTGACCGTGTATTCCGTGTTGCGGGTCATAGTGCCACACCTTACACTCTTAACTTCAATTCTCAGGCTATTTATAGAGCATATAAACGTCGATCGTGGTTGCGGCTTTATAGCAGTAGTCTTAGCTCGTATGTTTACTGTACTAAATACACGGCCAAAAAATTTGGTTGCCTACGGTCGTGGAGCGTGCCCGTAAACTAGCTGTAGACTGTGAACTTGAGTTTGACTGTAATATGGGTCCTGAAGAGCTGAGAAGGGTAGAACAGGAAATGAATGCCGTATAGTTGTATTTGGCTGGATGATCGTCGTAGACTGTGTATGTTTTTAAAAGCAGTGTGAGAGATCGTACAAGACCCTACTTATTTTAGGACTGTCAGGACAACGTATCTCCCCATCCGTAATATAAGGTGCCTTTACGCGAGTTATGATAAAAGTCGAAAATATGGGCGACATCATGATTTGTGTAAGGGGTGTCTCGAGTTTGCGGATGATATAGTGAAACATTGTAAAGATGTCACATGGTATGTGAGCAGTGTAAAAGCCCAAATGTGAAAGCCGTGTAGTTGAGCTGAGAAGAGGGATTGTAATGTGTGTAGACGCACATTTTCAATAATACTGTTTTGAGCTCCATAAATCAATTGGCACGTGCAGGAAAATGAGAATCTGTGAATGTGGTATGTTTCACACTTGAATGGTAGCGGGAGTTCAAGCACAAATGTGACGAAATTCACTGTCCTACATGCCAGGAGGAATATAAGGCGGATGGAGTAAAGCATGTATGTTATATGAAAGACGCCAAGCCTAAAAACAACCTTTATAACTGTATACTACGATATAGAAACATACACGAACGCTGAAACCAAAGAGGTAATTCCACATTTACTTGTGAGCCAAACTATCTGTGATGAGTGTATGGAGATCGAGTGTGATGAGTGCCCCAAATGTGGTAAACGGACAAACGTTTTTAAAACGAATGTCCACGATAGTCCTGTGAAACTATTTGTGTCCTATATTGTCAAGTTAGCCGACAAGTTAAAAAAATGACTGTGTATATTCTGCCCATAACGGGGCAAAGTTTGACACGCAGTTCCTTTATAAGGAGTTGCTTGAGCACGAGTCTCTGAGATATTTACAGGTGATCCATTGAAAAGAGGCAACAAATTAATACAGATGCAAATAAGAGGTAATGTACAATTTAAAGACATTTATTACACACCTTGTAAATTAGCAAAGCTACCCAAGGTGATGGGGTAGCAGCTGAAGTTTCAAAAGGATACTTCCCTTACACATTCCTCACTAGCGGACTTTAAACTACGTAGGCCTACCTCCACCCAAACATTACTTTAACTATGATTGTATGAGTAGATGAACGTGAAGACTTTGATCGATACTACAACAGTTTTAATGAACGTAATCCTTATAATATAGCTGATGAATGTGAGCGTTATTGCGTGAATGATGTACGCGTGCTTAGAGTATGTTTCCAGGCCTTTAGAAGGATGTACATAGGCCGTTTCAAATGCGATCCGCTGCAAGTCGCAACCACCATCGCGTCATTATGTTTTACGGTGTTCAAGAATAACTTCATGCCTAAAGCCACCTTAGCCATTATTCACAGAAACAACCCGCAGTTATGGCCACAAGGCTATTTACTGGCTCATACACCTACAGCAACAGACAGGTGTATACATAAAGCACGCCCGCAACAGGGTGAAGTACCCATTAAGATTAATGGTCGTGTTTTTTGGGTTGATGGGCTAAGTGAAAACCGTGTCACTGGTGTGAAGACTGTGTACTCCTTTAACGGATGCTGGTGGCATGGATGCCCCCGTCCTGAGTGCGGAATCGCCGGAGATATCCACGGTAGATCTCCTGTCGACTGTCTTGCATGGACCCGCACCCGCGATCAACTTATAGGGTCCTAGTTCACTCACAAAGTCTTGTGGGAGCATGAATATGATGCACGGATGGAGACAGACGGGGCGTACCGTGAGGAAATAAACACGATCAAGCGTTCAATGGTACTGGATCCTTTCAAATGCGGTGATAGCTTGTTCGGTGGGCGTACAAATCCCTTCAAGCCATACTTTCTATCTACGGAGGGTGTGAAGCTTCACTACTACGATTTCTGTTATTTATACCCATACGTGATGAAGAACAACCCGTACCCCGTGGGCTCCTGAGAAACTGGTGGGGCCTAGCCTACCCTCCATCGCCGAGTTTTCAAGAAATTTGAATGATCACTACTTTGGGCTCTCTTTCGTAGACGTGCTCCCCCCTAACGATTTATGGATGCAGATCTTACCCGTCGTCATCGCTCACAAGTTCATGTTTCCAATGTGCGTGAAGTGTGCAGAAGAAAACAATGGTGATTGTGACCATACACCCAACCAGCGTAAGATCAGAGGTGTATACACAAGTCGTGAGCTGGCCCTAGCCGTACGCCATGGGTATAGAATAATGAAGATACATGAGGTATGGAGGTTCCAGAAGCTACCCAACCTTTTCACACCGTATATAAACGTATTTTTGAAGGATAAGGTTGCGGCATCAGGATATCCGCGAGCGGTTGAATCCGAAGACGAAAAAACGGCTTATATTCAGCGTTACCGCGACCACGAAGGTATACAACTTGATCGTGCCCAAATTGCAAAGAATCCTGGCAAGCGCTTTAGTACAAAATTGTGCCTAAACAGCCTTTGGGGAAAGTTTGCACAGAATACTGGTAAAGGGAATGTTCATTTGGCGCAAAGTTATAGTGAAGTCTGGTATTACGCCAACGCACCCGATAAAGAGGTCATGGAGATTGTGAATGTAGGTAATACATAATAAAGTACAACAACACTGAATTGGCCACAGATACCTCAAGGGTTACAAACATTCCTGTAGCCAGCTTCACAACAGCCTACGCACCGCATCAAACTTTGGGGTCTATTGCATTCTCTTGGGCGGAGAGTATTGTATGCCGATACAGATATTGTGATATTCACAGCGAGGAGAGGTGAATACATGCCCGCTATTGGGGTGTTCCTCGGCGAGCTCACTGATGAGATCAAGGACGAGTATGGAGATATCGCATACGCCGACTCTTTTGTCTCAACAGGTCCAAAACCTTATGGGGTACGGGTGAGGGTGGGTGAGGATATGAAATATATCGTGAAGGCAAAGGGCATCACGCTCAACTATGCGAATCGACAGTCGTTAACTTTGATTCGTTGAAGGATCTAGTGTGTTTGGACGATGATGAGGGCGAACGGCCTCCCCAACTAATTGTAGGCACCCACAATTTTCGGGCGCAGAAGCTGGGGTGTGAAGGAACTTAGGGGTACAAAGGTGTGCCGTAACACCTATAGGAAACGTTACCAGTTACCTGTACCTATGATACCGTACCCTTTGGTTACCATAAACTTTGATGGGCCTATTGCTAACTTATTCATCACACGTATTTGTAAATATATATGTATTGAGAACAATCTTTGATATGGCTATTGTTAACTTATTTATTGCACGTATTTGCAAATATGTACACCTTGAATATTTCGTTTATTAAATAAATCGTGCTTCAACTTGCTTTTCACTTTGCGTGTGTGCGTATGTACAGTAAAAGTTAAGCCCCACCCTCTGCAAGACCGGCGGCGTGACTCATGCCGTAGCCTGAGCAGGCCTCTGTCCCCGCATTCTCAGTTGACCTCTGTATACCCTTGAGCTCGGACGTGTATTCTCTCGCGTGGAAGAAAAATAGTAATGGCAACCTTTAATACTTGTTCAACGTCTATGAAATGGTATTCAGCAAAGTGTCAAGATATAGTGGATAGTGAAAAACTTCCTATTCCTCCCTCCTTTGCCTCTTTTAAAACCGTAAAAATACTCTATGATTATTCTGGTGAGAGCGTTGTAGGCTTTCGTTGCACAGACGATGTATTGAAGTATGCTATAGACCTAAGCTTTATAAAGTCTCACATATACCGTGAAGTAAAAGAAACAACGCGTGCAGAAGAGAAGCAGCAGATATGGATAGTGAGTCTTATTGATGGGTGTGTGACAAGCGGTGTTATGTCATGTTACACCATACCGAGTACTCGTACACTGCGGTTGAAAATGTAAATCTCGTCATCATGGAGAATCTTAAGTTTTTATCACTATATTAATGTATATCATGATGAGGTTCGTAGTGAGGTTGTTACTAGTGCCCTGCGTGAGTTTTTAGCAGACTTTAGAGACGAGTATCGTCTGTTACACAAAAAGGAAAAATATGGCATATGTTTCTCTCAAATAGTGCGCCGGATTGTGATGATGTTTAGGAGAGATAAAACGTTATAAAATGTGTCTAGTTCATGAAGATCCCCCTTTGCAAAAATGTCTGGTGTGTATTCAGGGGAGTGGGAGTGATAAAACGTTAAAACCGAAATTAATTCTTGTACCGGAAAATTTCTCAAAACACCTACCCAATATAATGGGGTACAACAATTCATGTTAGGTCAGTGCTGCACACGTTTCATTAGATTATAGTGCGACTCGCACCTCACGGATCATACGAGTTCGAACAAACCCATTACGTATCATCAGGGTGAGTCACGCGCCCATCGACCCGTTCCTGCCTACCTGCGTGCCTCATGCGGCTCATAGTCTTCTCAGAGCTTGCGCCGAGTGGTTGTGCCATAGTCATCTCGATCCGTGTGAACGTGCGAATACGATGGAACTCCCTTTGAGAAGCGTTCTCAACGCCTCGTTCGACGTCTCCGTGACGAAGTAGTTGCGTGTGTTCAGGCGGGAAACCGGCACCATTAACTGTGCGCTTGAAACGAACAGTAGACCTGCGAGCAAACGCAACGTTATTTATTTAAATCTTGAGGAGATGCATAAAATCTTCGTGGTAGTTGAGAGGTCGGCTGAGGACCGTTATAAAATACCAACTGCCGTGGATACAATAAGAGATGTGATTAGTGAAGCTTCCTCATATACCGTTGTTTGTACATTCAGTGTAAATAACAATCAACCATGCGTTGATATACGACTGATGTGGAAGAACACAGCTGATAATGACGTTCTTGTTCCTACACGAAACCGTTTCATCCTCGACAGAATGTTTGAGATCGTAGGATTCCGTAAGCTGAAGCTTATATTAGACACACGTATCTCAGACATGATTTATTTTGACACAGTACTTGAATACGCTTACACCGCTCTGCTCGACGGATTTGTTGAATGTAGGAACGAGCAGGGAGAGAACGGACTAGCTCTGGATGCGTATTTAAAAGGCTTAGATTCTTCGAAATATCCTGAGCTTTGGTACAAAACGCTTGAGAGGTACAGAGCTGTGCTCGCCTACACTGTTCATCCTGAAGAGCTGTACCTCTATATAGTGGACAGCTGCCGTTACGACTTGGAAGACTATTTCAATTGCCGCTATGCCGGGTGAAGAAGAGTTCACGATTGAAAAGTTCGGTACGTTAAGAAAAAATCCTCGATTGGAAAGGGTAAGCTTCAATTTCATTTCTACTCCATTCATCAGCAATTTCTGCTGGAATGTAAAGTCCGTGTGCAGGCGTCCAAAGCATTCGTATATTTTTTTTTAGAATTTTTAAATTTATCCTTTATACTACCCTCATCATTAGTATGGTAATACCCCTCGGCGGATAAAAAGGTGTCCTTCGCTTCTTTTGAAAAGTTGAGAACATTTTCCAGATATGCTCGTAGGTGATAATACCCTGTGCCTGCTGAGATGTTAGTCTGATTTAAATATACGTCACACTGGCTGACTATGGTGTACAGAAACTTTTCGGGATATGCAGCATAATTATCGTCGCAATCCGTTCCGTCAGAATGAGCTATGCGAAGTTTAGTATACATGTGCCTACAGCTCGGATCAAAAAAGTAAGGGCCTGAGCTGGGTATCACGAATTCTATAGGGGCACTGGGTGAACTAATTGTGTTTAAAGGGTTGATTGTAATAAAGTCACTATGCTCAATAGAAACTTGAGTTGGAGGCATCTCAAAGAGGGATAGCTCCTATTTACAGCACTGTGAACTACAAGGATGAATGAAAAGGGCCATGGTGAGTCAGAAACAGTGCCACCTCCCTCGTCGAGTATTAATCAATCTATGAATCGTGAGAGTAACGTCCTCAGTTTATATCAGTTAAAAAATGATCGGCCATAGGTCTCATACGCATAGAGCACCTCTTTTTTGGCACCCTTTTACGTTTAATGCCACGTGACGCCTTCTTCCTAACAGTTCTCTTCTTTCCACCGCGTGGTGGGGACCCATTCTTCCTAACAGCCCTCTTCTTTACACTACGTGTTGGCACCCCTTCTTCTTCCTATCAATTCTCTTCTTTCTCCACCGCGCATTTTTCTCTTCGCATCTTTCATGATTTCATCCCGTGTACGTTTTAAATGTTTTTTTTAGAGCTTCTTCAGGTTTAGTTCCCGCGAGCATTTCCTCTGCCGCGTTAAAACCTGTTTGTAAAGCCTTCCTTCCTAGGTACCTGGCCCCCTCTTCAACAGTGGGAAAGCGGTGCGTAGTATGGATGAAAAAATGGATCCAAGACCACTACCACGCTGGTATCTCACCCTCGGTATACCGTGAAAGGCTTTCTGTCCATTATAACTCAGTGCGTCGAAAGTGCAGCTTCACGGTTAAGCTCCCGTCACCGAATGGGAATTTTTTACCCTCACTCGTTCTTATATATATTGAAATATTGGTTATTAGGTTAGTTTCGACATTCACATAGTGGGGTATATCATATGTAATACTCAAGCTCCTTCCTCTATGGTTGGAAATGTGCGCTACGCGCAGCAGTCTTGCCTGGGTATCCCCAACAAACTGATATTCCGCTATATTGCTGTAAAATAGCACATGTCTGGAGGCTCTGGGCCTTCACCCAATTTCTCCATCTTTAATTGATACATTAAGCTGGATAAGTCATGCGGCGCCTCGTGAAATGTGTCTCTTTGGAAGGCTGCGCTATATCGCCCCTCAATCATAATTTTGAACACTCGTCCGTCTTTAAGATTTCTGTTATCCTTTGATTTTAGGATTAGAGTATGTGTATGGTTTCCTCTGTTTACGATTTCGTATAATAAATCATTCGTAAGATTTGAGTTTTTAAAACTTGCGTTTAAGTCTCTCACAACATCATCAACCGAGTCATAACGACCAGGCCCTAGTGACACTGTTGTACTGTAATGTTTTGCTGCCATAGTCCTGGCGATACGTATAGTAGCATCCCGAGTTAACCTGGCTTTTTCACACTCATCAATGTCTCTAAGAACCATAAACACAGTATCTTTAAAAGCAATATTTAAAATGAGGTATCCAGCTGAAATTCACATAGCCCAACCTCATACGAATCACGACCCAGTTTAATGGGCCCGTGGAGCTCTGTTACAAAGTTGGCTAGTGTGTTGTTAGGGTATACAGACAGGGACGAGGAGGACGGTAGTGTGACGTAGAAGTGGTTAGGAGTCATGTTGCATAGTAATTAAGCTTCATAACTGCATCAGCTTTTATATAGGTATTGAAGCTTTCTGGGTAACCTAGCCACTTCACCAGGTACATTTTTCTCTTTCCTGTACCTTTACTTCCTAAAATTTTCTCAATTTTAAACACATTTTTTCCTAAATTAAATGCCACTTTCTGCAGTTCCTCGCGGTAAAACCCCCCAGAGATTTCTTCCCCTTTCAAATCTTCAACGTAATACATCATTATCTCGCCTTTAGGCCTCATAGCCCTAACTTTAAAAATCTCGCGTGTCCATCCTTGCTTAAAACCCTTCGCGAATTTATTTCCCGAACCTGACAGCCTTACATAGTCACTGATTTTGAAACGCGCAGAATGTGGTGGTGGTGGTGGCACTTCATCTCTTCTCGGACGCTTGCCTCTTTCTAAAACATCGTTAGGCGTTGTACCGATCGTACGGTGGTGTGAGCGGTTGTAAGATGAAGCCAGTGAATCGAGAACGTTTATATATCTGTAGGTGTTTTTATGTGTAAAATAACGGTGCATGCTTTCCTTTATGGTACGTTGAACTCTTTCAGCTAAAGATGCTTTATGTATAGAATTGGAAGTGTAATAGCTGATATTAAACTCTGACAGCATGTTCTGAAAAGTGCGTCCGATAAATTCTTTTCCCATATCCGTGCAAAAATAGCCAGGAACCCTGTTTTCTTTCAACATCAGTGTTTTGGTCGCTTTAGCAACTGTTTCAGGCGATTTATTTTTCAGGGGAATTAGCCACAAGTATCTAGAGAATACATCTATTATGAATAGGATGTAGCGGTAGCCGTCGTTGTACACTGAATATCTTTGCATGTCTGTTAAATCTCCCTGCCAAATAGAGTCAATCGATGCGGCTGTTGTCTTGGCTGTTTTAAACTGTTTTCTCACCGGTTTATGAAGTGTATAAGCATCCTGGGCACGCAAAAATCTCTCAACATCTTTTTTACTTACACCATAAATACCTCTGTGCAGTCTATTAACGACACCATAGGATGCCGGGCTAGAAATGTCATAATAGTGCTTACTTAATACGTTAGCCATTTGCGTATTTTAGAGGCACGTGGATAAGGTTGGCCTTCTACTCTCTTCTTTCTTCTCTTCAGAGGTACGGCTGCTGTTGTGGGTGAAGGTTGTACTCAGTTGTAACACGTGCGATGCATGCTCCAAGTCTTAACCTATTCAGATTACCTATCAATGTTTTGGGGACATTTATTTGCTGTAGTCTTGCTTTAATATGTCTCCATTCTGGTGAGGGCCTATCCCACTTTCTCACCAGATCATGAACAATATCAACGATACTGTATCCTTGTACCCGTGCTCCATCAACAACGAACTCGCCTGTGTCACTCCATTGTATGATGGGATCCTCACTTAATAGATTACAAAAAGTTAAACCTTTATACCTCAATGTTTGGGGGAGGTTGTTTTTTAGCACATGTTAGATGTGCTGTGTTCCGCTACTCTTTGGTTGCTCAGGCCCTGTGTCACTATGCTCTGCGCTACTCGAGCTATGCCTTACGGTGAGTTCTGTAGGATGCTTATAATCTTCGTACTCATGAATAAATTTCTGCAAAGCATCTTGAAACAAAACCCTTTTCTCATCAGGTGCCTTTTCACTGTTTAATAGAGATAGTAGCTCACTCTCCATTCTTTTAAGCCTACTTTTACGGGGTTCTAGAGCCGCGTCTGGGGTCCTTTGTAATGAAGCATACATTTCGTGCGGGATCACAACCACCTTCTTCATTATATTAATCTAGTCAGTAAAGGCCCCAAAATTGAAAATAAGATGGGGAGGAACGAACCGCCTCTTTGTACAGTAATACACTTTTTCTTACCCACAGTCTGACTTTTATGGGAGAGCGTCCGTATTATGTTCTTGTAACGACGTAAGCGAGCCTTCCGAGAGGATTTCATTGGAACATTACATTTTATAACATCAAGGCAGATTTCGCAGATGCACTTTAAAAAGTCAGAGTCGATATTTTTAACAAACATCTGCTGCAATGCTCGAGGCAAACGTTGATAGATTTTTATTAATTCGCGGTATTTCTTTAGCCTATTCGTCATTCTGGAATATACAAGGTTTCAGGTTCGTTTGGAAATATATTCGTTCTTAGAAGCACCCTAAACGTGTTTCGCCGGTGAAGGTCACAAAGCAAATATCCATAACGTTGCTTTGTGACCTCTTTATAAACCTCCAAAAACTCATTATGCTGACTCGGGAACATCTGACTGGCTAATATCCTAATTTGTGACACATCTCTACGCTGCGCGAATAAGACTAGATATTGCGTATTTAACGACACATCGCGCATGTATCTATTTTTGAAAAATAGATTCTGATTGATGAAGAACACTCTTATGTTAAGGTGATGGGAAAATACTGTAAATGTCTCGGCAAACGTTTTATCCATCTCCAACATGAGGTCGTCAATTACGATGACTGTATGTTCATTTCCCTTTAACGAATTAACGTCATAAACCCCCTTGTGGAACAAAACATCATCTTGGTACTCGTTGAACACTGATTGTTATGTTGAATAGCACCATATAACTTTATGCACAAATTTTGAGAACATTTCACCCTTTTCTTTAATGATATTAAGCATAAACACCGTTTTACCACATCCTCTCGGTCCAGATATAATACATGTGGATGGGCTCGTAAATCTGAATTTTTCTACAGCTTCCAGTTCTAACACGTCACACCCCTAAGTGGGTCATTTAGAGAATATTACAAATAACGAGTTCTGCTCCTTATATTTTGTTTTCTTCTTCCACAAAACCGTGAATGACGTCGATGTACAGCACCCCATCATCGACATCACGGATGAACCCATTGACTGTGCATCTACAATGCCCGTACCCGCCGATGAACCCTCACCAGCGACACGCGTAGCACGTTCAAAGCGGAGACATGATGAAGAGTCTTCCACGTCAGGTATAAAGGGCGCGAAATACGCGCCGGTTGTTAGACAACCAGTAGTAAAACCCCAGCCCTCAACGTCTTACGCAACCAACCCCACAGTGAAGCGATCCGTCAATATAGCCCCTTGTTCATCCTCCACAGCTCCTACCCATTCTGTTGAGTCTGCAGTAATAGACCCCCAGCCCTCAACGTCTTACGCGGCCAACCCCATATCAGTTTCTTCAGCCAATATAGTCCCTTGTCCATCCTCCACAGCTGGACCCGTTCTGTTGAGTCTGCAGTAATAGAACCCCAGCCCTCAACGTCTTACGCAGCCAATCCCACATCAGCCAATATAGACCCTTGTTCATCCTCCACAGCTGTGCCTCGTTCTGTTGAGGAGGATGTATAACATTCGAGTTGGTGCGCACCGCACCCCACCCCAGCCTTGACTAGAAATCGGTATATAGTCAGGGTTGACCCTAGATCCCTGTATAGCAATGGAATTGAGCGGAGCTAGTCGCGTTGAGCGCATTGTAGAGTTTGCCCTTCAGAACCGCGACGAGCGTGAAGTCAGGACGAGTCTGTCCTTCGGATTCGGCTCAGATGATAACGATGTAGATGATTTTTGGGTGGTAGTGCCATTTAGACGTTTGGCAGCTGAAGATGTAGAATATATATTAGGTCGTATATGCAGCCGCCCAAAGTAGTATAGCATTCAATATGGACAACTTCACGGTAAATATTGACCGTGTATTCCGTGTTGCGGGTCATAGTGCCACACCTACACTCTTAACTTCAATTCTCAGGCTATTTATAGAGGCATATAAACGTCGATCGTGGTTGCGGCTTTATAGCAGTAGTCTTAGCACGTATGTTTACTGCTAAATACACGGGCCCAAAAAATTTGGTTGCCTACGGTCGTGGAGCGTGCCCGTAAACTAGCTGTAGACTGTGAACTTGAGTTTGACTGTAATATGGGTCCTAAGAGCTGAGAAGGGTAGAACAGGAAATGAATGTCCGTATAGTGTATTTGGCTGGATGATCGTCGTAGACTGTGTATGTTTTTAAAAGCATGTGAGAGATCGTACAAGACCCCTACTTATTTTAGGACTGTCAGGGACAACGTATCTCCCCATCCGTAATATAAGGTGCCTTTACGCGAGTTATGATAAAAGTCGAAAATATGGGCGACATCATGATTTGTGTAAGGGGTGTCTCGAGTTTGCGGATGATATAGTGAAACATTGTAAAGATGTCACATGGTATGTGAGCAGTGTAAAAGCCCCAAATGTGAAAGCCGTGTAGTTGAGCTGAGAAGAGGGATTGTAATGTGTGTAGACGCACATTTTTCAATAATAGCTGTTTTGATCTCCATAAATCAATTGGCACGTGCAGGAAAATGAGAATCTGTGAATGTGGTATGTTTCACACCTTGAATGGTAGCGGGAGTTCAAGCACAAATGTGACGAAATTCACTGTCCTACATGCCAGGAGGAATATAAGGCGGATGGAGTAAAGCATGTATGTTATATGAAAGACGCCAAGCCTAAAAACAAGCCCTTGTATAACTGTATACTACGATATAGAAACATACACGAATGCTGAAACCAAAGAGGTAATTCCACATTTACTTGTGAGCCAAACTATCTGTGATGAGTGTATGGAGATCGAGTGTGATGAGTGCCCCAAATGTGGTAAACGGACAAACGTTTTTAAAACGAATGTCCACGATAGTCCTGTGAAACTATTTGTGTCCTATATTGTCAAGTTAGCCGACAAGTTCAAAAAAATGACTGTGTATATTCTCGCCCATAACGGGGCAAAGTTTGACACGCAGTTCCTTTATAAGGAGTTGCTTGAGCACGAGTCATCTGAGATATTTACAGGTGATCCATTGAAAAGAGGCAACAAATTAATACAGATGCAAATAAGAGGTAATGTACAATTTAAAGACATTTGTTATTCACACCTTGTAAATTAGCAAAGCTACCCAAGGTGATGGGGTAGCAGCTGAAGTTTCAAAAGGATACTTCCCTTACACATTCCTCACTAGCGGACTTTAAACTACGTAGGCCTACCTCCACCCAAACATTATTTTAACTATGATTGTATGAGTGTAGATGAACGTGAAGCCTTTGATCGATACTACAACAGTTTTAATGAACGTAATCCTTATAATATAGCTGATGAATGTGAGCGTTATTGCGTGAATGATGTACGAGTGCTTAGAGTATGTTTCCGGGCCTTTAAAATGATGTACATAGGACGTTTCAAGTGCGATCCGCTGCAAGTCGCAACCACCATCGCGTCATTATGTTTTACGGTGTTTAAGAATAACTTCACGCCCAAAGCCACCTTAGCCATTATTCACAGAAACAACCCCCGCAGTTACGGCCACAAGGCTATTTACTGGCTCATACATCTACAGCAACAGACAGGTGTATATATAAAGCACGCCCGCAACACGGGTGAAGTACCCATTAAGATTAATGGTCGTGTTTTTTGGGTTGACGGGCTAAGTGAAAACCGTGTCACTGGTGTGAAGAATGTGTACTCCTTTAACGGATGGTGGGGGCATGGATGCCCCCGTCCTGAGTGCGGAATCGCCGGAGATATTCATGGTAGATCTCCTGCCGACTGTCTTGCATGGACCCGCACCCGCGATCAACTTATAGGGTCCCAGTTCACTCACAAAGTCTTGTGGGAGCATGAATTTGATGCACGGATGGAGACAGACGGGGCGTACCGTGAGGAAATAAACACGATCAAGCGTTCAATGGTACTGGATCCTCTCAAATGCGGTGATAGCTTGTTCGGTGGGCATACAAATCCCTTCAAGCTATACTTTCCACCTACGGAGGGTGTGAAGCCTCACTACTACGATTTCTGTTCCTTATACCCATACGTGATGAAGAACAACCCGTACCCCGGGGTCCTGAGAAACTGGTGGGCCTAGCCTACCCTCCATCGCCGAGTTTTCAAGAAATTTGAATGATCGCTACTTTGGCTCTCTTTCGTAGACGTGCTCCCCCCTAACGATTTATGGATGCCGATCTTACCCGTCGTCATCGCCACAAGCTCATGTTTCCCCTGTGCGTGAAGTGTGCAGAAGAAAACAATGGTGATTGTGACCATACACCCAACCAGCGTAAGATCAGAGCGTATACAAGTCCTGAGCTGGCCCTAGCCGTACGCCATGGGTATAGAATAATGAAGATACATGAGGTGTGGAGGTTTCAGAAGCTACCCAACCTTTTCACACCGTATATAAACGCATTTTTGAAGGATAAGGTTGAGGCATCAGGTATCCGCGAGGGTTGATCCGAAGACGAAAAACGTCTTATATTCACGTTACCGCGACCACGAAGGTATACAACTTGATCGTGCCCAAATTGCAAAGAATCCTGGCAAGCGCTTTAGTGCAAAATTGTGCCTAAACAGCCTTTGGGGAAAGTTTGCACAGAATACTGGTAAAGGGAATGTTCATTTGGCGCAAAGTTATAGGGAAGTCTGGGATTACGCCAACGCACCCGATAAAGAGGTCATGGAGATTGTGAATGTAGGTAATACTTACATAATAAAGTACAACAACACTGAATTGGCCACAGATACCTCACGAGTTACAAACATTCCTGGAACCAGCTTTACAACTGCTTACGCCCGCATCAAACTTTGGGGTCTACTGCATTTTCTTGGGCGGAGAATATTGTATGTCGATGCAGATAGGGTGATATTCACAGCGAGGAGTGGTGAATACATGCCCACTATTGGGGAGTTCCTCGGCGAGCTCACTGATGAGATCAAGGACGAGTATGGAGAATCGCATACGCCGACTCTTTTGTCTCAACAGGTCCAAAAACTTATGGGGTACGGGTGAGGGTGGGTGAGGATATGAAATATATCGTGAAGGCAAAGGGCATCACGCTCAACAAGCGAATCGACAGGTCGTTAACTTTGATTCGTTGAAGGATCTAGTGTGTTTGGACGATGATGAGGGCGAACCTCCCCAACTAATTGTAGGCACCCACAATTTTCGGGCGCAGAAGCTGGGGGTGTGAAGGAACTTAGGGGTACAAAGGTGTGCCGTAACACCTATAGGAAACGTTACCAGTTACCTGGTACCTATGATACCGTACCCTTTGGTTACCATAAACTTTGATGGGCCTATTGCTAACTTATTCATCACACGTATTTGTAAATATATATGTACTGAGAACAATCTTTGATGTGCCTCTTGTTAACTTATTTATTGGACGTATTTGCAAATATGTACACCTTGAATATTTCGTTTATTAAATAAATCGTGCTTCAACTTGCTTTTCACTTTGCGTGTGTGCGTATGTACAGTAAAAGTTAAGCCCCCCCCTGCAAGACCGGCGGCGTGACTCATGCCGTAGCCTGAGCAGGCCTCTGCCCCCGCGTTCTGAGTTGACCTCTGTATACCCTTGAGCTCGGACGTGTATTCTCTCGCGTGGAAGAAAAATAGTAATGGCAACCTTTAATATTGCTTGTTCATCGTTTATGAAATGGTATTCAGCAAAGTGTCAAGATATAGTGGATAGTGAAAAACTTCCTATTCCCCCTCCTTTGCCTCTTTTAAAACCACATTGGATCGTAAGGAAAGATGTAAATACTCTATGGTTATTCTGGTGAGAGCGTTGTAGGCTTTCGTTGCACAGACGATGTATTGAAGTATGCTATAAACCTAAGCTTTGTAAAGTCTCACATATACCGTGAAGTAAAAGAAACAACGCGTGCAGAAGAGAAGCAGCAGATATGGATAGTGAGTCTTATTGATGGGTGGTCTGACAAGCGGTATTATGTCATGTTACACCATACCGAGTACTCGTACACTGCGGTTGAAAATGTAAATCTCGTCATCATGGAGAATCTTAAGTATTTTCATCACTATATTAATGTATATCATGGAGGTTCGTAATGAGGTTGTTGCTAGTGCCGTGCGTGAGTTTTTAGCAGACTTTAGAGACGAGTATCGTCTGTTACACGAAAAGGAAAAATATGGGCATATGTTTCTCTCAAATAGTGCGCCGGATTGTGATGATGTTTAGGAGAGATAAAACGTTATAAAATGTGCCTAGTTCATGAAGATCCCCCTTTGCAAAAATGTCTGGTGTGTATTCAGGGGAGTGGGAGAGATAAAACGTTAAAACTGAAATTAATTCTTGTACCGGAAAATTCCTCAAAACACCTACCCAATATAATGGGGTACAACAATTCATGTTGGGTCAGTGCCGCACACGTTTCATTAGATTATGGTTCGACTCGCAGCTCACGGATCATGCGAGTTCGAAAAAACCCATTCACGTATCATCAGGGTGAGTCATCCGCCCATCGACCCGTTCCTGCTTACCTGCGTGCCTCATGCGGCTCATATTCTTCTCAGAGCTTGCGCCGAGTGGTTGTGCCATAGCTATCTCGATCCGTGTGAACGTGCGAATACGGTGGAACTCCCTTTGAGAAGCGTTCTCAACGCCTCGTACGACGTCTCCGTGACGAAGTCGTTGCGTGTGTTCAGGCGGGAAAACGGCACCATTAACTGTGTGCTTGAAACGAACAGTAGACCTGCGAGCAAACGCAACGTTATTTATTTAAATCTTGAGATGCATAAAATCTTCGTGGTAGTTGAGAGGTGGGCTGAGGACCGTTATAAAATACCAACTGCCGTGGATACAATAAGAGATGTGATTAGTGAAGCCTCCTCATATACCATTGTTTGTACATTGAGTGTAAATAACAATCAACCATGCGTTGATATACGACTGATGTAGAAGAACACAGCTGGTAATGGCGTTCTTGTTCCTACACGAAACTGTTTCATCCTCGACAGAATGTTTGAGATCGTTGGATTCCGTAAGCTGAAGCCTATATTAGACACACGTATCTCAGACATGATTTATTTTGACACAGTACTTGAATACGCTTACACCGCTCTGCTCGACGGATTTGTTGAATGTAGGAACGAGCAGGGAGATAACGGACTAGCTCTGGATGCGTATTTAAAAGGCTTAGATTCTTCGAAATATCCTGAACTTTGGTACAAAACGCTTGAGAGGTACAGAGCTGTGCTCGCCTACACTGTTCATCCTGAAGAGCTGTACCTCTATATAGTGGACAGCTGCCGTTACGACTTGGAAGATTATTTCAATTGCCGCTATGCCGGGTGAAGAAGAGTTCACGATTGAAAAGTTCGGTACGTTAAGAAAAAACCTCGATTGGAAAGGGTAAGCTTCAATTTCATTTCTACTCCATTCATCAGCAATTTCTGCTGGAATGTAAAGTCCGTGTGCAGGCGTCCAAAGCATTCGTATATTTTTTTTTAGAATTTTTAAATTTATCCTTTATACTACCCTCATCATTAGTATGGTAATACCCTCGGCGATAAAAAGGTGTCCTTCGCTTCTTTTGAAAAGTTGAGAACATTTTCCAGATATGCTCGTAGGTGATAATACCCTGTGCCTGCTGAGATGTTAGTCTGATTTAAATATACGTCACACTGGCTGACTATGGTGTACAGAAACTTTTCGGGATATGCAGCATAATTATCGTCGCAATCCGTTCCGTCAGAATGAGCTATGCGAAGTTTAGTATACATGTGCCTACAGCTCGGATCAAAAAAGTAAGGGCCTGAGCTGGGTATCACGAATTCTATAGGGGCACTGGGTGAACTAATTGTGTTTAAAGGGTTGATTGTAATAAAGTCACTATGCTCAATAGAAACTTGAGTTGGAGGCATCTCAAAGAGGGATAGCTCCTATTTACAGCACTGTGAACTACAAGGATGAATGAAAAGGGCCATGGTGAGTCAGAAACAGTGCCACCTCCCTCGTCGAGTATTAATCAATCTATGAATCGTGAGAGTAACGTCCTCAGTTTATATCAGTTAAAAAATGATCGGCCATAGGTCTCATACGCATAGAGCACCTCTTTTTTGGCACCCTTTTACGTTTAATGCCACGTGACGCCTTCTTCCTAACAGTTCTCTTCTTTCCACCGCGTGGTGGGGACCCATTCTTCCTAACAGCCCTCTTCTTTACACTACGTGTTGGCACCCCTTCTTCTTCCTATCAATTCTCTTCTTTCCTCCACCGCGCATTTTCTCTTCGCATCTTTCATGATTTCATCCCGTGTACGTTTTAAATGTTTTTTTAGAGCTTCTTCAGTTTAGTTCCCGCGAGCATTTCCTCTGCCGCGTTAAAAACCTGTTTGTAAAGCCTTCCTTCCTAGGTACCTGGCCCCCCTCTTCAACAGTGGGAAAGCGGTGCGTAGTATGGATGAAAAATGGATCCAAGACCACTACCACGCTGGTATCTCACCCCTCGGTATACCGTGAAAGGCTTTCTGTCCATTATAACTCAGTGCGTCGAAAGTGCAGCTTCACGGTTAAGCTCCCGTCACCGAATGGGAATTTTTTACCCTCACTCGTTCTTATATATATTGAAATATTGGTTATTAGGTTAGTTTCGACATTCACATAGTGGTGGGTATATCATATGTAATACTCAAGCTCCTTCCTCTATGGTTGGAAATGTGCGCTACGCGCAGCAGTCTTGCCTGGGTATCCCCAACAAACTGATATTCCGCTATATTGCTGTAAATATAGCACATGTCTGGAGGCTCTGGGCCTTCACCCAAATTTCTCCATCTTTAATTGATACATTAAGCTGGATAAGTCATGCGGCGCCTCGTGAAATGTGTCTCTTTGGAAGGCTGCGCTATATCGCCCCTCAATCATAATTTTGAACACTCGTCCGTCTTTAAGATTTCTGTTATCCTTTGATTTTAGGATTAGAGTATGTGTATGGTTTCCTCTGTTTACGATTTCGTATAATAAATCATTCGTAAGATTTGAGTTTTTAAAACTTGCGTTTAAGTCTCTCACAACATCATCAACCGAGTCATAACGACCAGGCCCTAGTGACACTGTTGTACTGTAATGTTTTGCTGCCATAGTCCTGGCGATACGTATAGTAGCATCCCGAGTTAACCTGGCTTTTTCACACTCATCAATGTCTCTAGAGAACCATAAACACAGTATCTTTAAAAGCAATATTTAAAATGAGGTATCCAGCTGAAATTCACATAGCCCAACCTCATACGATCACGACCCAGTTTAATGGGCCCGTGGAGCTCTGTTACAAAGTTGCTAGTGTGTTGTTAGGGTATACAGACAGGGACGAGGAGGACGGTAGTGTGACGTAGAAGTGGTTAGAGTCATGTTGCATAGTAATTAAGTTCATAACTGCATCAGCTTTTATATAGGTATTGAAGCTTCTGGGTAACC
Organism: Bathynomus jamesi; assembly: GCA_023014485.1. NCBI lineage: Eukaryota > Metazoa > Arthropoda > Malacostraca > Isopoda > Cirolanidae > Bathynomus > Bathynomus jamesi. The sequence goes on from JAJOZX010001085.1 coordinate 224,791, forward strand.
TAGCCACTTCACCAGGTACATTTTTCTCTTTCCTGTACCTTTACTTCCTAAAATTTTCTCAATTTTAAACACATTTTTTCCTAAATTAAATGCCACTTCTGCAGTTCCTCGCGGTAAAACCCCCCAGAGATTCTTCCCCTTTCAAATCTTCAACGTAATACATCATTATCTCGCCTTTAGGCCTCATAGCCCTAACTTTAAAAATCTCGCGTGTCCATCCGTGCTTAAAACCCTTCGCGAATTTATTTCCCGAACCTGACAGCCTTACATAGTCACTGATTTGAAACGCGCAGAATGTGGTGGTGGTGGTGGCACTTCATCTCTTCTCGGACGCTTGCCTCTTTCTAAAACATCGTTAGGCGTTGTACCGATCGTACGGTGGTGTGAGCGGTTGTAAGATGAAGCCAGTGAATCGAGAACGTTTATATATCTGTAGGTGTTTTTTATGTGTAAAATAACGGTGCATGCTTTCCTTTATGGACGTTGAACTCTTTCAGCTAAAGATGCTTTATGTATAGAATTGGAAGTGTAATAGCTGATATTAAACTCTGACAGCATGTTCTGAAAAGTGCGTCCGATAAATCTTTTCCCATATCCGTGCAAAAAATAGCAGGACCCTGTTTTCTTTCAACATCAGTTTTGGTCGCTTTAGCAACTGTTTCAGGCGATTTATTTTTCAGGGGAATTAGCCACAAGTATCTAGAGAATAACTATTATGAATAGGATGTAGCGGTAGCCGTCGTTGTACACTGAATAGTCTTTGCATGTTGTTAATCTCCCTGCCAAATAGAGTCAATCGATGCGGCTGTTGTCTTGGCTGTTTGTAAACGTTTTCTCACCGGTTTATGAAGTGTATAAGCATCCTGGGCACGCCAAAAATCTCTCAACTCTTTTTTACTTACACCATAAATACCTCTGTGCAGTCTATTAACGAACCATAGGATGCCGGGCTAGAATGTCATAATAGTGCTTACTTAATACGTAGCCATTTGCGTATTTTAGAGGCACGTGGATAAGGTTGGCCTTCTACTCTCTTCTTTCTTCTCTTCAGAGGTACGGCTGCTGTTGTGGGCGAAGGTGTACTCAGTTGTGACACGTGCGATGCATGTTCCAAGTCTTTTAACCTATTCAGATTACCTATCAATGTTTTGGGGACATTTATTTGCTGTAGTCTTGCTTTAATATGTCTCCATCCTGCTGGTGAGGGCCTATCCCACTTTCTCACCAGATCATGAACAATATCAACGATATTGGATCCTTGTACCCTTGCTCCATCAACAACGACCTCGCCTGTGTCTCCACTGTATGATGGGATCCTCACTCAATAGATTATAAAGACTTAACCTTTATTCCTCAATGTATGGGGGAGGTTGTTTTTAGCACATGTTCGATGTGCTGTGTTCCGCTACTCTTTGGTTGCTCAGGCCCTGTGTCACTATGCTCTGCGCTACTCGAGCTGTGCCTCACGGTGAGCTCTGTAGGATGCTTATAATCTTCGTACTCATGAAGAAATTTCTGCAAAGCCTCTTGATACAAAACCCTTTTCTCATCAGGTGCCTTTTCACTGTTTAATAGGGATAGTAGCTCACTCTCCATTCTTTTAAGCCTACTTTTACGGGGTTCTAGAGCCGCGTCTGGGTCCTTTGTAATGAAGCATACACCTCGTGCGGGATCACAACCACCTTCTTCATTATATTAATCTAGTCAGTAAAGGCCCCAAAATTGAAAATAAGATGGGGAGGAACGAACCGCCTCTTTGTACAATAATACGCTTTTTCTTACCCACAGTCTGACTTTTATGGGCGAGCGTCCGTATTATGTTCTTGTAACGACGTAAGCGAGCCTTCTGAGAGGATTTCATTGGAACATTACATTTTATAACATTAAGGCAGATTTCGCAGATGCACTTTAAAAAGTCAGAGTCGATATTTTTAACAAACATCTGCTGCAATGCTCGAGGCATCGTTGATAGATTTTTATTAATTCGCGGTATTTCTTTAGCCTATTCGTCATTCTGGAATATACACGGTTTCAGGTTCGTTTGGAAATATATTCGTTCTTAGAAGCACCCTAAACGTGTTTCGCGGGTGAAGGTCACAAAGCAAATATCCATAACGTTGCTTTGTGACCTCTTTATAAACCTCCAAAAACTCCTTACGCTGACTCGGGAACATTTGACTGGCTAATATCCCAATTTGTGACACATCTCTACGTTGCGCGAATAAGACTAGATATTGCGTATTTAACGACACATCGCGCATGTATCTATTTTTGAAAAATAGATTCTGATTGATGAAGAACACGCTTATGTTAAGGTGGTGGGAGAATACTGTAAATGTCTCGGCAAACGTTTTATCCATCTCCAACATGAGGTCGTCAATTACGATGACTGTATGTTCATTTCCCTTTAACGAATTAACGTCATAGACCCCCTTGTGGAACAAAACATCATCTTGGTACTCGTTGAACACTGATTGGTATGTCGAATAGCACCATATAACTTTATGCACAAATTTTGAGAACATTTCACCCTTTTCTTTAATGATATTAAGCATAAACACCGTTTTACCACATCCTGTCGGTCCAGATATAATACATGTGGATGGGCTCGTGAATCTGAATTTTTCTACAGATTCCATTTCTAACACGTCACACCCCTAAGTGGGTCATTTACAGAATATTACAAATAACGAGTTCTGCTCCTTATATTTTGTTTTCTTCTTCCACAGAACCGTGAATGACGACGATGTACAGCCCCCATCATCGACATCACGGATGAACCCATTGACGTGCATCTACAATGCCCATACCCGCCGATGAACCCTCACCAGCGACACCGTAGCACGTTCAAAGCGGAGACATGATGAAGAGTCCTCCACGTCAGGTATAAAGCGCGGAATACGCGCCGGTTGTTAGACAACCAGTAGTAACCCCACCCTCAACGTCTTACGCAACCAACCCCACAGTAGCGATCCGTCAATATAGCCCCTTGTTCATCCTCCACAGCCCACCCGTTCTGTTGAGTCTGCAGTAATAGACCCCCAGCCCTCAACGTCTTACGCGGCCAACCCCACATCAGCTTCTTCAGCCAATATAGTCCCTTGTCATCCTCCACAGCTGCCCCGTTCTGTTGAGTCTGCAGTAATAGAACCCCAGCCCTCAACGTCTTACGCAGCCAATCCCACATCAGCCAATATAGACCCTTGTTCATCCTCCACAGCTGCCCGTTCTGTTGAGGATGTATAACATTCGAGTTGGTGCGCACCGCAACCCCACCCCAGCCTTGACTAGAAATCGGTATATAGTCAGGGTTGACCCTAGATCCATGTATAGCAATGGAATTGAGCGGGCTACGTCGCGTTGTAGAGCATTGTAGAGTTTGCCCTTCAGAACCGCGACGAGCGTGAAGTCAGGACGAGTCTGTCCTTCGGATTCGGCTCAGATGATAACGATGTAGATGATTTTTGGGTAGTGCCATTTAGACGTTTGGCGCTGAAGATGTAGATATATATTAGGTCGTATAATGCAGCCGCCCAAAGTAGTATAGCTTCAATATGGACAACTTCACGGTAAATATTGACCGTGTATTCCGTGTTGCGGGTCATAGTGCCACACCTACACTCTTAACTTCAATTCTCAGGCTATTTATAGACGGCATATAAACGTCGATCGTGGTTGCGGCTTTATAGCAGTAGTCTTAGCGTATGTTTACTGTACTAAATACACGGCCCAAAAATTTGGTTGCCTACGGTCGTGGAGCGTGCCCGTAAACTAGCTGTAGACTGTGAACTTGAGTTTGACTGTAATATGGGTCCTGAAGAGCTGAGAAGGGTAGAACAGGAAATGAATGCCGTATAGGTATTTGGACTGGATGATCGTCGTAGACTGTGTATGTTTTTAAAAGCAGTGTGAGAGATCGTACAAGACCCCTACTTATTTTAGGACTGTCAGGGACAACGTATCTCCCCATCCGTAATATAAGGTGCCTTTACGCGAGTTATGATAAAAGTCGAAAATATGGGCGACATCATGATTTGTGTAAGGGTGTCTCGAGTTTGCGGATGATATAGTGAAACATTGTAAAGATGTCACATGGTATGTGAGCAGTGTAAAAGCCCCAAATGTGAAAGCCGTGTAGTTGAGCTGAGAAGAGGGATTGTAATGTGTGTAGACGCACATTTTTCAATAATAGCTGTTTTGAGCTCCATAAATCAATTGGCACGTGCAGGAAAATGAGAATCTGTGAATGTGGTATGTTTCACACCTGAATGGTAGGGGAGTTCAAGCACAAATGTGACGAAATTCACTGTCCTACATGCCAGGAGGAATATAAGGCGGATGGAGTAAAGCATGTATGTTATATGAAAGACGCCAAGCCTAAAAACAACCTGTATAACTGTATACTACGATATAGAAACATACACGAACGCTGAAACCAAAGAGGTAATTCCACATTTACTTGTGAGCCAAACTATCTGTGATGAGTGTATGGAGATCGAGTGTGATGAGTGCCCCAAATGTGGTAAACGGACAAACGTTTTTAAAACGAATGTCCACGATAGTCCTGTGAAACTATTTGTGTCCTATATTGTCAAGTTAGCCGACAAGTTAAAAAAATGACTGTGTATATTCTGCCCATAACGGGGCAAAGTTTGACACGCAGTTCCTTTATAAGGAGTTGCTTGAGCACGAGTCTCTGAGATATTTACAGGTGATCCATTGAAAAGAGGCAACAAATTAATACAGATGCAAATAAGAGGTAATGTACAATTTAAAGACACTTTATTATTCACACCTTGTAAATTAGCAAAGCTACCCAAGGTGATGGGGTAGCAGCTGAAGTTTCAAAAGGATACTTCCCTTACACATTCCTCACTAGCGGACTTTAAACTACGTAGGCCTACCTCCACCCAAACATTATTTTAACTATGATTGTATGAGTGTAGATGAACGTGAAGCCTTTGATCGATACTACAACAGTTTTAATGAACGTAATCCTTATAATATAGCTGATGAATGTGAGCGTTATTGTGTGAATGATGTACGAGTGCTTAGAGTATATTTCCAGGCATTTAGAAGGATGTACATAGGCCGTTTCAAATGCGATCCGCTGCAAGTCGCAACCACCATCGCGTCATTATGTTTTACGGTGTTCAAGAATAACTTCATGTCCAAAGACACCTTAGCCATTATTCACAGAAACAACCGCGCAGTTACGGCCACAAGGCTATTTACTGGCTCATACATCTACAGCAATAGACAGGACAGGTGTATACATAAAGCACGCCCGCAACATGGGTGAATTACCCATTAAAATTAATGGTCGTGTTTTTTGGGTCGACGGGCTAATTGAAAATTGTGTCACTGGTGTGAAGACTGTGTACTCCTTTAACGGATGCTGGTCGCATGGATGCCCCCATCCTGAGTGCGGAATCGCCGGGGGTATCCATGGTAGATCTCCTGTCGACTGTCTTGCATGGACCCGCACCCGCGATCAACTTATAGGGTCCTAGTTCACTCACAAAGTCTTGTGGGAGCATGAATATGATGCACGGATGGAGACAGACGGGGCGTACCGTGAGGAAATAAACACGATCAAGCGTTCAATGGTACTGGACCTCTCAAATGCGGTGATAGCTTGTTCGGTGGGCGTACAAATCCCTTCAAGCTATACTTTCACCTACGGAGGGTGTGAAGCTCACTACTACGATTTCTGTTCTTTATACCCTACGTGATGAAGAACAACCCGTACCCCGTGGGCGCCTGAGAAACTGGTGGGCCTAGCCTACCCTCCATCGCCGAGTTTTCAAGAAATTTGAATGATCGCTACTTTGGCTCTCTTTCGTAGACGTGCCCCCCTAACGATTTATGGATGCCGATCTTACCCGTCGTCATCGTCACAAGCTCATGTTTCCCCTGTGCGTGAAGTGTGCAGAAGAAAACAATGGTGATTGTGACCATACACCCAACCAGCGTAAGATCAGAGGTGTATACACAAGTCCTGAGCTGGCCCTAGCCGTACGCCATGGGTATAGAATAATGAAGATACATGAGGTGTGGAGGTTTCAGAAGCTACCCAACCTTTTCACACCGTATATAAACGCATTTTTGAAGGATAAGGTTGAGGCATCAGGTATCCGCGAGGGTTGAACCGAAGACGAAAACGCTTATATTCACGTTACCGCGACCACGAAGGTATACAACTTGATCGTGCCCAAATTGCAAAGAATCCTGGCAAGCGCTTTAGTGCAAAATTGTGCCTAAACAGCCTTTGGGGAAAGTTTGCACAGAATACTGGTAAAGGGAATGTTCATTTGGCGCAAAGTTATAGTGAAGTCTGGGATTACGCCAACGCACCCGATAAAGAGGTCATGGAGATTGTGAATGTAGGTATATACATAATAAAGTACAACAACACTGAATTGGCCACAGATACCTCAGGGTTACAAACATTCCTGTAGCCAGCTTCACAACAGCCTACGCCCGCATCAAACTTTGGGGTCTATTGCATTCTCTTGGGCGGAGAGTATTGTATGCCGATACAGATAGCGTGATATTCACAGCGAGGAGAGGTGAATACATGCCGCTATTGGGGAGTTCCTCGGCGAGCTCACTGATGAGATCAAGGACGAGTATGGAGAATCGCATACGCCGACTCTTTTGTCTCAACAGGTCCAAAACTTATGGGGTACGGGTGAGGGTGGGTGAGGATATGAAATATATCGTGAAGGCAAAGGGCATCACGCTAACAAGCGAATCGACAGTCGTTAACTTTGATTCGTTGAAGGATCTAGTGTGTTTGGACGATGATGAGGGCGAACGGCCTCCCCAACTAATTGTAGGCACCCACAATTTTCGGGCGCAGAAGCTGGGGGTGTGAAGGAACTTAGGGGTACAAAGGTGTGCCTTAACACCTATAGGAAACGTTACCAGTTACCTGTACCTATGATACCGTACCCTTTGGTTACCATAAACTTTGATGGGCCTATTGCTAACTTATTCATCACACGTATTTGTAAATATATATGTATTGAGAACAATCTTTGATGTGGCTATTGTTAACTTATTTATTGCACGTATTTGCAAATATGTACACCTTGAATATTTCGTTTATTAAATAAATCGTGCTTCAACTTGCTTTTCACTTTGCGTGCGTGCGTATGTACAGTAAAAGTTAAGCCCCACCCTCTGCAAGACCGGCGGCGTGACTCATGCCGTAGCCTGAGCAGGCCTCTGTCCCCGCATTCTCAGTTGACCTCTGTATACCCTTGAGCTCGGACGTGTATTCTCTCGCGTGGAAGAAAAATAGTAATGGCAACCTTTAATATTACTTGTTCAACGTCTATGAAATGGTATTCAGCAAAGTGTCAAGATATAGTGGATAGTGAAAAACTTCCTATTCCTCCCTCCTTTGCCTCTTTTAAAACCGTAAAAATACTCTATGATTATTCTGGTGAGAGCGTTGTAGGCTTTCGTTGCACAGACGATGTATTGAAGTATGCTATAGACCTAAGCTTTATAAAGTCTCACATATACCGTGAAGTAAAAGAAACAACGCGTGCAGAAGAGAAGCAGCAGATATGGATAGTGAGTCTTATTGATGGGTGGTGTGACAAGCGGTGTTATGTCATGTTACACCATACCGAGTACTCGTACACTGCGGTTGAAAATGTAAATCTCGTCATCATGGAGAATCTTAAGTATTTTTATCACTATATTAATGTATATCATGATGAGGTTCGTAGTGAGGGTGTTACTAGTGCCCTGCGTGAGTTTTTAGCAGACTTTAGAGACGAGTATCGTCTGTTACACAAAAAGGAAAAATATGGCATATGTTTCTCTCAAATAGTGCGCCGGATTGTGATGATGTTTAGGAGAGATAAAACGTTATAAAATGTGTCTAGTTCATGAAGATCCCCCTTTGCAAAAATGTCTGGTGTGTATTCAGGGGAGTGGGAGTGATAAAACGTTAAAACCGAAATTAATTCTTGTACCGGAAAATTTCTCAAAACACCTACCCAATATAATGGGTACAACAATTCATGTTAGGTCAGTGCTGCACACGTTTCATTAGATTATAGTGCGACTCGCACCTCACGGATCATACGAGTTCGAACAAACCCATTACGTATCATCAGGGTGAGTCACGCGCCCATCGACCCGTTCCTGCCTACCTGCGTGCCTCATGCGGCTCATAGTCTTCTCAGAGCTTGCGCCGAGTGGTTGTGCCATAGTCATCTCGATCCGTGTGAACGTGCGAATACGATGGAACTCCCTTTGAGAAGCGTTCTCAACGCCTCGTTCGACGTCTCCGTGACGAAGTAGTTGCGTGTGTTCAGGCGGGAAACCGGCACCATTAACTGTGCGCTTGAAACGAACAGTAGACCTGCGAGCAAACGCAACGTTATTTATTTAAATCTTGAGGAGATGCATAAAATCTTCGTGGTAGTTGAGAGGTGGCTGAGGACCGTTATAAAATACCAACTGCCGTGGATACAATAAGAGATGTGATTAGTGAAGCTCCTCATATACCGTTGTTTGTACATTGAGTGTAAATAACAATCAACCATGCGTTGATATACGACTGATGTGGAAGAACACAGCTGATAATGGCGTTCTTGTTCCTACACGAAACCGTTTCATCCTCGACAGAATGTTTGAGATCGTGGATTCCGTAAGCTGAAGCTATATTAGACACACGTATCTCAGACATGATTTATTTTGACACAGTACTTGAATACGCTTACACCGCTCTGCTCGACGGATTTGTTGAATGTAGGAACGAGCAGGGAGAGAACGGACTAGCTCTGGATGCGTATTTAAAAGGCTTAGATTCTTCGAAATATCCTGAGCTTTGGTACAAAACGCTTGAGAGGTACAGAGCTGTGCTCGCCTACACTGTTCATCCTGAAGAGCTGTACCTCTATATAGTGGACAGCTGCCGTTACGACTTGGAAGACTATTTCAATTGCCGCTATGCCGGGTGAAGAAGAGTTCACGATTGAAAAGTTCGGTACGTTAAGAAAAAACCTCGATTGGAAAGGCATGATTATAAACTTGTATTTAATGTAACGCCCACGATGACGTTTTTGTGCGTGCTTTTGAATGTGTTCTAGTGCGCTTAAAGACAACTTGCCTGCCGAGTGTAAAGTGGGTACAAAAATAGTATTGAACGATATGAAAGCCATTTACATCGAGTATAAACCGCCGTATCAGTTAAACGGTGAGGTGATGCTTGGACGGCTTTACCACATCGTGCAGAGTAATGGCGATGTTGATGTAGCGTCAATCACCATTGAATTTACCGTTTTGCACCGTAGAACGTAAAGACAATATATATTTTTTTTTTTTTACCTGTAATATTTTGCTAATACTATGTTTTGTACAATTATATATAACACTGGTGTACAGCCAAAATGCTTCGGAAATAAAAGTAGTCAATCTTTACTATATTTTTGGGTCACTGAATACGAAAATGATGCTTAAAATTGCAATTGGCTCTATTTATAAAGATATCAGGCAACCTGCACCCTACTAACTGGACTGCATCTGTCCGCGTAATATGTAGACGCCTGTGACACATCGACGCATTGACTCTACTGCGCATGCGCGGTTATATTTTTTATTTCATAAATTATGGAAATATATAACATATATATATATATATATATATATATATAAACAATAAAACGTAATTTTAAAATTTATCTATTACATTATGTAGTTTAAATTATTTAGTAAAAATAGATTGAAATCATTTTAACATATTGCTTCCCATAATGTTTTTGATATTAATATAGATGAATACTAACCTACCTTAACCTACTCTAATTTAAAATTATTAAAATGCAATGTAATTACATAATTTATTAAAATAAAAAAATATAACTACACGCATGCGCACGATCAAGGCGTCGATGTGTCACAAGGCGTCTACATATTACGCCACAGCATCAGTTTCTTCGCGGAAGTCATCCAGGCAGCCTTGTCAAACTCTTTTTAGTGTTGTTTGAAACTGATTTTTTTCAGCCTAATTTGAACAAAGATGCCCCGTAATTGCGTGAACAGTGTAGATAACTTATGTTATGTTTGTGAGAATTTACTTTTGCATCACAAAAGCGTGTTATAACCGCCATGATTAGAAAGCCTATCACCTTTATTTGCTGTAAGATTGGAATCAGGACAAGAGCTGGCCCACACATAGCTGCAATACTTGTGCAACAAACCTTTGCCAGTGGTTGAATCGGAAAAGGAAATCTATGCCTTTTGCAGTGCAATGGTGTGGAGGGAACCAACAGATCATGTCAGCAATTGTTACTTCTGCTGATGCTTCTAGTCAAAAGGTATTTGCAAGAAGAAAAAGTGGATTTTACAATATCCGATATACCCTCTGCTGTACGCCGGTACCTCACGGCGAAGGACTACCCGTTTCCTGAGCCCCCACAATCATTCTCCCTGGAGTCAGAGGACGAGGAGAATGAAGGAACCTGCGAAACTTGTGAGCCTTCAACTTCACAAGACCCTGAATTTGTTTATAACTTGACATCTTCTAAACCGCACATGATAACTCAGAATGAATTAAACGACCTTATCAGAGATTTAGAACTGCCAAAGAGTAAGGCAGAGTTGTTCGGCTCCAGATTGCCGCAGTGGAATCTCCTCGCTGAAAATGTTAATGTGTGTAAGTTTCGTGACCGTCAAAAAGATTTTGTCACAGTCTTCATCATGGAAGGTGACCTTGTAGCTTGCAACGACATCGATGGTCTGATGGCAGCTCTCAGCATTATTCACAATCCTGATGAATGGAGGCTGTTCATTGATTCATCGAAGTTGAGTCTAAAAGCTGTTTTGTTGCATGTTGGTCATACAGTCCACATGAAGGAAACATATGACAAAATGAAGCAACTTCTGAACTGCATAAACTATGACAAACATCAGTGGCAGGTTTGTGGTGACTTGAAAGTTGTTGCTATCGTGCTTGGACTGCAGTCGGGCTACACTAAGTATTGCTGTTTTCTGTGTGAATGGGATAATCGGGCTAGGACTTCTCATTACATCAAAAAGGATTGGCCACTCCGACACTCATTGGAACCTGGAACAAAAAATGTTCAGTATCCTCCACTTGTAGAATCGAGCAAGATTTTGTTACCACCCTTACACATCAAACTGGGCATCATGAAAAATTTTGTAAGGCTATGGATAAAACGGGGGCAGCTTTTAAGTACCTCGGTGGTAAATTCCCAAAGCTCAGTGAAGCAAAAATCAAGGAGGGTGTATTTGTTGGTTTACAGATCCACGAGCTTCTTAGAGATGAGGAGTTGGACCTTATCCTAGGTGGTGAGGAGAAGACAGCGTGGAATGCTTTCCGGTTAGTAGCAACCAATTTTCTCGGAAATACCAAAGCTGACAATTACAGGGAGCTGGTGGAAAACCTGCTGTTGTCCTATCAAAAAATGGGCTGCAATATGTCTTTAAAGATACATTTCCTCCATTCGTACCTGGAATTTTTTCCGGCCAACTGCGGAGCAGTCAGCGATGAAGATGGTGAACGTTTCCACCAGGATATTTCAGCGATGGAGAAACGCTACCGGGGAAATGGAATCCATCATTGTTAGCAGACTACTGATGGACAATAACAAGAGATGCTCCAGAAATTGAATACAAGAGACAAGCAAAGAAGCGACGGGTTGAATCAATATAAGTGACTGCATTATACAAGTATGTTATTAATATATGGTATACATATACGCAAAATGTGTAACTTAAATTTTCTTGGAAACTGTAGCCAATCGACTGTTTTTATGGTCATATTCGTTTTCAGCACCCCAAAATCCATAATAGGAAACACATTTTATCTCTGAAGCACAACTTTTTAAATTTGAAAAAGTTCAAAATGGCTCCCTTTGCAGGAAAAGTTATGCCCACCAACTTCTGTGACATGAAAGGGGTGATTCTGATCGACATTATGAAGAAAGGACAAACAATCAACTCAGAGGCATATATTTCTACCCTACAGAGACTCCAGAGATGTTTTGTACGATTATATATAATTAATATAACTATATATTTTTCTAATATTTGGTTAATAGTATGCTTTGTATGATTATATATTTTCCATTATATTATTTGATCGTATATGTGTCCCATTGTATAAACATTAATAAACAGAACGATGTAATGGTGTTTTATTTATTCCTTGAACACTCTTATATCATTTGTTTCTAAAACAGAATAATTAATTAGTTGCTATTTGTCAAATCGGTCTTCTAAACCAACTGGAATATATGCTTTAAATAAAATACATGAAGTTATCTGGCTACTCAGCAGCCGACTGGCTGATTAATAATTAAACACATGGCGTTATCTGGCAATTCAACAGCCAAATGGCTGAAGGAATAATTAAATAAATGTTACTGTCTGGCAACTCAACAGCCAACTGGCTGTTTGGGACCTTATAAGAAGGCGGTGGGTGGCTGAAGAACTCATATGAGCTCGGCAATCATCCGGGCAAAGACCCTCCTCTTCCTTTCTCTCTTCCTCTACTTCTATCTCTTTCTGCCCCTGTGAGGGGTGAGGCGTCCCCTTCTCCCCCAAAGAGGCCCATTATGATAGGTATGCCCCTTTGGGGGGTTCGGCTTGGGGGAGAACTCAGCCTCCAAATTGCATACCCCTTGCAGTCCTATTTTGGGGTTGGCACCAAGGGGGGTGGGGGTGCCTTGCAGCAAAGGGGGGTGGGGGGTTGGCACTCTTGCAACATTACGTAATATTATGCAATTGCAACTTGCACTCGACCCTTTTGCCACTATACTACTCCCGCCTCTAGGTCTGGCTTGGTGGAGGAGCGAGTTGCTTTCTTGCGCTCTCGGCTGTACATAGCCAGGTACACCCGCTCATCTGGTACCGTCCTGAGCCATGCATCTAGTCTTCTCTTGAAGACTTCAACTTTGACCCCTGTAACATTTCTGAGGTGCTTTGGAAGCTGTTTAAAAAGTCTTAGCCCCGTGACAACCAAGCTATTTTCCTTCAGTGTTGAGGAGGTCTCTTATTGGACCTTTAATTTGGGAACACTACACATTCTGCCTTTCCTATTTTCCAGTGTTGTTTGAATGGTAATTGGGTTTAGTTTGAGGTTTGGTACCAGTTTTTCGATCATTTTCCATATATAGATTATGGTGTACCTCTCCCTTCTTCTTTCCAGGGAGTACAGATTTAGTTTACGTTGTCTTTTTCAGTAGTTGGGCTCTTTTCAGTCATCAATCTTTGCTGTGAAATGTCTCTGAGTTTCATCTAGGTTATTAGTTTCTTCCTTTTTATATGGGGACGTCAAAACTGAGCAGTATTCAAGTTTTGGTATAATCAGTGTTTTTAGCAGGGGAATCATTACTGTCCTGTCCCTTCTTTTGAACGTTCTTAGTACCTGTCCCGCGACTCTTTGTGCTTTATTTATCACTATCTGATTTTGTGTTTCGAATTTCGCATCATCGGTCATTATTACCCCAAGATCGATCGCTTTCGTGCTTCTCTGAATTTCCTGTCATTCTGGAGCATAATATGCAGTCTGTTTAAGTTCCTCATTTCTACCATATCTCAAGAGCTGAAATTTCTCGGTGTTAAATGTCATATTGTTGTTTTCTGACCATTTGTATATTTTGTGCGTGTCCCTCTGCAAGGCCTCCACTTCATTAACATCACTGATTTTTCTGCTGATCTTTGTATCGTCTGTAAAGGATGTTACTATACTATTGCTATTTACTCCACTGTCTTTGTCTGTTAGCATGATAATGAACAGGATTAGGGCCAGTACTGTACGTTTTGGTACTGAGCTGCGGACTTCCGATTCTGAGGATGATATACCTTGAATTTTGACGGCCTGTAGATGTTCTCTGAGGAAGTTGTAAATCCATTTTCCCACTTTGCCTGTTATTCCAATATATTTCATTTTATATGCTATTATACCATGATCACATTTGTCGAAAGCGTTAGCAAAAACCGTGTATATGACATCGTAGTTGTCATTGCCTTCCAGTGCATGTAGGATATTGTTGTAATGTTCTATGAGTTGTGATAGGCATGATCTTCCTGATCGAATCCGTGTTGATTTTCGTTGAATCTTTCCAGTGTCTCCAAGAAATCGTAAATTTTCTCTCTAACTATTCTTTCAAATACTTTGGTGAGGTGGGACGTCAATGACAGTGGTCTATAGTTCTTTGCTTGAGATCTGTTCCCACCTTTATATATACAGAGACAATGTTTGCTCTTTTCAAAATGCTCGGTATTTCCCAGCGTCTAGGGATCTTCTCCATATCCAGTACAAAGGTGTAGCTATTTCATTTTTACAGTTTTTAATCAATAATGCGTTCCAACTGTCCGGAGCTGCAGCTGAATGTGCTTCATTTGTCCTATACCTCTCGCTACATCTTCTGGGGGTAAAATCAAAGTCTGTTATACACTCTCCTTGCAATTTCTCTTCAAAGAATGCATCTATGTCAGGTATCGCTTTGTCACTTTTTGGGGTACTGAAAACTGATTCACAATGGGCTCTCAATGTTTCAGATATTTCTTTTGGATCGTCGGTTAGTTCATTATTTCTCTTCCTTAACTGCCCAATATCACGCGCGTTTTGTTTGCCTTTACGCATAGCTATAAAAGTACTTTGGATTTTCCTTTATTGCTTCTACCGCCTTTTCCTATATACATATATATATATATATATATACTAGGGGCACTCAATATACTTTTCCCCACCCTTTTTCCTTAGCTAAATAATAGGCCATGGGGCTGAAATGTCTTTTGGGCCGTAAGTTTGAACTTTCTGCGCTTCACATAACCGGATTCTTCCAGTTTGAACCTCCCCTACTTGTATAAAACTGCTTTTAAACGCCCTTGTATAAAACCGATGGTTAACGCAGTTTCGAAAATGGCGTCTGACAGTGATGTGCGTCGTAAACAGACAGCTGTTATTGAGTTCTTAACCGCAGAGAAGGAAATAGTTGGAAATATTCACCAACGTCTACAGAACGTTTACGGAGATGCTGTTGTTGATTGAAGCACAGTTGGACGCTGGTCTAAACGTGCGAGATCATCGGAGAGAGGGAGAGCCAGCCTCGATGATGAGCCACACAGCGATCGCCCGCCATCGGCCGTGACATCTCACACTGTGCAACGTGCTTATTGGCGCGTCACATACAAGGAGTTATCACTGGAGCTAGGAATTAGTGAAGGAAGTGTGAATACGATAATTCAGCAACTGAGATACTCAAAAGTGTGTTCACGGTTTGTTTCATGCCAAGTGACTGAAGATCACAAAGCCCAAAGAAAAGAAATTGCTTCTGAGTCGTTGGTTCGATATGAGACAGAAGGGGATGACTTCCTCTTACGAATTGTGATTGAGGATGAGACTTGGGTACACCACTTTGAACCTGAAACAAAACGCCAATCCATGGAGTGGCATCACGCAGACTCCTCACAAAAGAAAAAGTTCAAAATGGCTCCCTTTGCAGAAAAGGTTATGCCCACCAACTTCTGTGACATGAAAGGGGTGATTCTGATCGACATTATGAAGAAAGGACAAACAATCAACTCAGAGGCATATATTTCTACCCTACAGAGACTCCAGAGACGTATAAAGCGAGTTCGACTGGAGAGAAAACTGGAAGGCGTCCTTCTTTTGCACGATAACGCAACACCACACAACAGTTTGCAAACAAAAGAGGCCATCACAAAAATGCGCGTGACTGTGTTACCCCACTCTCCATACAGCCCGGATCTGGCACCTTCAGACTTCCATTTGTTTGGGCCAATGAAGGATGCTATTCGTGGAAGAACGTTTCAGAGTGACGATGAGGTTGTTGAGGAGGTTAAGAGGTAGCTGCAGCGGAACCCAACGCACTTTTACCAACCAGAAATAAAGGCCCTTGTTTCGAGGTGGAGGAAGGCCGTAGAAAAGGATGGAGACTATGTGGAAAAATAAAAACTTATAAAAAAGGTATGTAACAACTTGTGTACAAATTTCTGGAACTTACAAGGAAACTTGGAAAGAAAAAAGAAGGTGGGGCAAAATATATTGAGTGGCCCTCGATATATATATATATATATATATACTGTATATAGGGTAGGGTGCATCAAACGCCCCAATATTACAATTCATTAATGACCCTAAAATAGCAGTGTTCAATTCATAATGAAAACATGTTCTGTGAAGTATCACTGAATTCTGATGACAGCTACCGTGTCCACGTGAAGGTTGAAATTTGTTATATGTGACCTTTTTTGTTTCTATGCGATAAACTAACTTCCATAGAAATCTGTTCACTTATGTCGTTGAAATTTGCTTGGAACAACTCTCATGCAGAGAAATGTTTGACTTTTGATTGTTTAAACATGTTGGACTTCTGTTTATACTGAATATAACCTGATTTTATTGCCTACCTAATAGTACCTATCCTTGTTTCAGGTCTGCATTCTGATCAGTCACACTAAAAACCGGACGACGCCGGACGTGAAACTTTCTTTTTATATAACTGTCATTTTTGCTCAAAATGGAACAGAGTGATGAACCTGAGGCTATCACTCCTCAGAAAACTGCAAAAACATGCCAGTCTTTAGCTGTGTATGGCCTAGGTGCAGGAATCACAAACAAGGACGCTGAAATAGCCGGATCTCGGCTACCAACAAATGAGGAAGTTCTGCGATGTTTTTTATTTCATCAGCGTGAGGACTGTCGTCAAACAGGACAAAGCGGGACATTACAAACACTGTGTTTGAAAAAATTGTACTATTTTATCATAAAGCAAACATTCCTATGATATCAGACAAGAAAGCGTGTGAGAAAATCATTGCGCTATCTGAGAAAAATGGAAAACTGCGCGAGATCCCAATAGATCGCCGTTCATCTTCAACTGCGCTTGCCAAGGTGAAAGAGATAAAGAATCAGCTGAAAATGACATTTTTATTGTGGGCCAAAGATGCTGAAAAGTCTATCGGAAATCCTGATGACCTAGCGTTTCTTCGGTCAATGGAAACACACCGTATTGCGTCGTTTGGATCTCATGATAAGGTGCTGGCCTCACAGATCCAGCGCTCTCAGTTACGCAAAGCCAAAGACGCAGAGAGGAAAGAAAGAACAGAGAAAGAACAGGAGGCATCATGCAGTTATGTACAGCTTGAAAGCAGCAGTGATGAAGATTATGAAGACATCTCAATGCAACAAGAAACTTCTAGAAAGACACATCATCGAGCTGTTCGTCATGGAACACCGGCGTTCATACCACATGACATACTCACCAAGCCCAAGTTAGTGTCTTTGGCCACTTGAATGAAATTAACACCAGCCCAACAAGCACTATTCTCGGAAGCCTTTGTAGAAGAATCTGAAGGTGAACAAAGTTTCAACTTATTATGCAACAGCTGATAAGTCAAGGCGTAGGGTAGACCAGCAGATTGCCAATTCCGTCAAACAGTCATGGATACCACCAAAATTTGCATCTCTCCACTGCGATTCAAAGATGATGGGTTCACTGCAGAATCAGAATGTATCAGATGAGAGACTTGCTGTTGCTGTAGGTGATGCTAGTGAACTTAAACTTCTTGGCGTGCCATTATATGAGCCTGGTACTGGTATTAACCAGCGGTCTGGGGAGATCATAACTGAAAAGACTATGACGTTGTTGCATTTCTGGAGTTGTTCACAGTCCATTGTCAACTTAGTATTTGATACCACTGCGAGCAATACAGGACATTTGAGCGCAGCGTGTGTCATTCTCCAGCAGGCAATCGGTCGCCATTTGCTATGGTCTGGGTGTCAACACCATGTTGGTGAAGTGATCATTTGGCATGTCTTCAATGATCTCAAGATAGAGACATCGAAATCACCAGAAGTAAGCGTCGTCAACAGATTTCGCACAAACTTCCAGTTCGTTCCCCACAGCAGTGAAGAAAACTTGTAATTTTAATCCCAGTTCATATTCTGAAGAGAAACAAATTCTCATTCAAGACTGGAAGGCACAAGTTGTTCAGGTCGCACAGTCATCAGTGCAACATCAGCGTGACGACTATCAAGAGTTCTCTGAGCTTTGTTTGTTGTATTTGGAAGGGACATATCGAGAATTTAGCTTCAGGCACCCTGGTGCAGTACACAAGGCCAGATGGATGGCAAAGATTATATATGCAATTAAGATTACAGTTCTGCAAGACCAAATCGCCACTCTACCACCAGGAAAAATCACAAGACAACAAGGCCCTAAGATACGTGAGTTTGTTACATTTGTCTGCCTGATATATTCTCCATGGTGGACAACCTGCCCTTCAGAAGTCGATGCCCTGTGGCATGACCTCCAGCTGTATAAGAGCATCCTCAAATACGAGAAAGTGAACTCGCTGATATCAACAAGCGCCATAACTGCTTTCAAACGTCACCTGTGGAACCTCACAGCTGAAATGGTACCTTTAGCATTGTTCATTGAGTTAGTTCCACAAGCAGAGCGCCGTGCCATAGCTGACCGTCTACTAGCAGTCAAGCCAGAGGACGAGAATACTGC
Source organism: Bathynomus jamesi (assembly GCA_023014485.1). Classification (NCBI taxonomy): domain Eukaryota; kingdom Metazoa; phylum Arthropoda; class Malacostraca; order Isopoda; family Cirolanidae; genus Bathynomus; species Bathynomus jamesi. The sequence goes on from JAJOZX010001085.1 coordinate 243,327, forward strand.
AGCAGCACCACAAGATCGGTTTGGACTGGCTTTGGCAAACCTAAGTTCCCAAACATGATCACTCCTACAACAACTGGTTGGTAGAGACTCTTGGAGTATTTTCTCTTTATTAGACATGGACTGTGGATTCCTCTCTGAGGATGTTCATGAGTGGCCAAATTCTGGTGCTTTCTCAACGTCTAACACAAACATTGCTGCAATCAATGTCATCAATGACTGCCCTGAGAGAGCAGTCAAACTGAGTTTCGGAGCGACCATTCCACACAACTTCGGCGTCCAATTCATCTGCCACGAAGATTCTCATCTAACCATTGTCTCACTGATCGAGCGAAATGCGGAGGTGCACCATCTTGCTGAAACCAGAACTTTCGTTCAGCATACAAAGACATTTCGTCAGTGTACAGTTGTCCGCATATGTAATGTTCCTCGCCTCACAGGCGACTCTGTACATGTGGCAACGCCGCAGTATAGTCAAGGTACCCCAACTGAGGGAAGATGGGGTGGACTGGGGACAACCGAGTCCAACAAAATATAACAGAAATACAGTATATATCTAAAGGACAATTGAATGTGTAGTCATTGACATACTGTACAGGTAATTATAATGTAATGTCTATGTTCATAAAGATAAACAATTAATATGATCGTGAACAGCGTTCAACTCCATGTAGTTTACTAGTCTTATACAGTAATAAGGTTCCATTATGATTAATGCAAATCTATATGAACTGCTACTACAATAGAACTTTTTATATACTAGTGAATGCGAAATGTTCGCCTGTAGGAAGTTGTCGCGTTTTTCTCGTAGGCTATAGTTTACACTAAAATATCCAGCAGGCGAAAATTTGATAATTTAAACTAATCTTTGGAAGATAGTAAGAAAATAAAACTTAGATCATTAAAATATTTTATTTTAAAAGTAAATTCAGCATAGTGTAATAAAACATTGTAAAGTAAAACCAATAAAACATTTGGATCACCTGAAGATCAGGGCCCTCAGCCTTCTTTCGTTATACTTATAAGGCAAGCTAACGAAAATATTACGACTTAACCTAACCAATCGTCAAGGGCGTACAGTTGACCTAACGATTGGTTAGGTTAAGTCGTGATATTTTCGTTAGTTAGCCTCATAAGGCTAACTAAAGAAGGCTGGGGACCTTGATCTTCAGGTGATCCAAAAATTTGAAATTATACTGTATTATTACTGTACAACAAGAATGTGATGAATGCAGTTAATTTCCCAACTCTTCCCGAATCGTCTCCATCATTTTGAGTAGGTTATTCCATGCAGAGACAATCCGTTTAGCATGAATAGGTTTCAGTGTGGAGAGCTTCAAATCTACAGTATCTTACCGAGAGATTCATTTACGTTGAGTACTGCTGAAACTTTATCCGCATACGAAAAATAAAACGTGCCTTGATATACGACCTCAACCTCAACCAATCAGTCCAGAATAAATGTCGTCATTGATGACGTCATTTTAATCTGTAAGATTATAACTAGCAACTGTTGACCTCGAAATTATGATGCCGCAAACTCGTCCAAGGGGATCACATGAAGATCCGTCGCCCCAGCCTTTTTAGTTAGCTTTATCAGGCTAACTAGCGAAAATATCACGACCTAACCTAACCAATCGTCAAGGGCATACAGTTGACCTAACGATTGGTTAGGTTAAGTCGTGATATTTTCGTTAGGTAGCCTTATAAAGCTAACTGAAAAAGGCTGGGGTGACGGACCTTCGGGTGATCCGTCCAAGGATATGAAAGAGCGAAAATTTGCTGCCGCAAAATTAACCTGGTTTACAGTATATATACTTATAAACTCATACATTATTATACTAATGATCTGTGTTCATACTATATTTCTACACCGACTCTGAAAATGAATCCAGCTCAAGATAAAATTGCACAGCGAGGCCGGATAATTGGTATGCGGGAAGCAGGCCTCTCTGTAGCTGACATAGCCAGGGAACTGGGATTTTCGGACCCTACTGTTCGACGCTGGGTACAGAGGTGGCAGGAGACTGGGAATCCGCTAGATCCTCCTAAGTGTAGGGCACCAAGAAAGACCATCCCAGAAGAAGACCGGAGAACAATTAACGAAGTGCAGAACGATCCTATCACCAACGCAGTCGCTATCCGGGAGACACTAGATATGGTGTGTCAGTGGACACCGGAAGGAGACGGTTGCAAGATGCAGTAGGGTGTGTCAATTTTGGGGGTGAAATGACTAAATTGAAAATCATGTGATTTGGTAGCAATTTAATGTAATCATTTGGCATACAAAATAATATCCTTGCTTCAAAAATAATAAAAAATAACTCCTACCTACATCAATTTTAATTCAAAAATTCCATTTTTTGTAAATTCGTAACAAAATAACAAATGTGCGCAAACATCCTATCAACATTTAAAGTGGCAATAAGATATCATTCAGAGTCTTTATTTGAAAGTAACCAATGCAGTCATGTCCTTTTTGCTGCGGTTTCGTGACATCAGCATTCGGCTTTGATGTAGCCTTCTCGCCTCTCGTGACTGTAAACTTGACTAGCTGCTTCTGTGACCATTTTCACACATCTCTCCACACTCTGAGTGTGAGAAGGCCACTTTGGCACTTGCATTGGGGCCTCTTTAAGTTGTGTTAAATCTTTGTTTGTTATACATGTTGTCAGTGGTGGCTCCAAAACTTCCGAACTCAAGTTAACTAATTCTGACAATTTCGTGGCATTGACGTCTATCGGGGGGTACCTTCCTTGTCTGAACAGAGCAGTCTCCCAGCTGGTCATCATTTAGTGATGTTCCTCTAAGCTTTAGAATGATTTCCACAGCCTCAGTTCGCTCTTTGGTACATTGCTGCAGAGTATTGCTTGCAAAACTGCCTCTGGCCTAGCATACCAAGCGGACCTTCTCACCACAGGTAACACGATGTCCACCACTACTTTCCTATGGGTTCTCAGTAGCTGTAATTGAAACAAGATGTGGTTGGGCCCCTCCATCCACATTGGATTAAGTTTTACATTGAACCAGTGAGGAAGATAAAACCCAATAATAAATTCAACAATCAACATCAAATTCTGTAGCATTTTGCCCTTCAGTGCATGTTTGGAAATCCAAATCCTGCAGAAACGAATCGCTGTAGTTAACCAACGACTGTGACTTACGGGTCCAATCTCCAAGAGAGCCAGATTTTGAGGCAACTCTCCTGATCTGATTGCTTGAACAATACGATAAGCTTAAGATTGATCCGTGCTGAGGTCTTTGATAACTTCTTCAGACAACACTGGAAGGGGAGGGCCTATTTCGACCTTTGGAAATGTATTTATTTCTAATTCCGTTGCTTCATCTAGCATGTTGCCAAGGGGGCCTGACCACTTGTTGTTGCTCTTTGTAGGACCATCAAGTTCCTGGATGAGACGACGAACAGGTAGTTCCCCTGTGTGCAAATCACATACAATCCAAACAAGCCTTCTTCCAAGTTTTTTCTCTAAATGCGTCATAACACCGCCCTGCCATCCAGTGTTCACCGCAGTTGAGTCTCCACCAACGGCCTGCAGTGAACTGTCAAGTCTTCTTTGTTGAAGCCAACATATTATTTGATCAGCAATTGCCTCTGCATGTTTCTTGCCTTCTACTTCTGCTCCAGGAACAAAGTGAAACAAATAGCGGCCACCAGGTTCGGAACACACAGAGTAGTGTTCTTTTTTTATGAGACCGGGAAACTTTCTGTCCATTCCCTCTACCTCTAGGAGAACTTTTGTGTGTTATCTCTTCTTCCATCAAACAAAAGACAAGAGAGACCTTCCTCCTTCAAATCTTTTTCATGCTGATCAGATATTTCCTTCATTATTTTTTCTTGTGCTCTTCTTATCTTATTATGATCTATCACTAATGATGCCTGCATCTATCCAAGCGGCAGTGGCAATCTCTGCAGTCTCTCGTAGCCCCGTATGGTGGCGAATACTGGCAAGGGCAATGTTTGAGATGTCTTTAGTGTTGTATTTCATTCTCTTCGGCGAAGGTTCAGATGGCATTTTGGAACTACCATCTGATGTTGCTTCTTTCTGTTCATCTGAAGAGCTTTCAAAGAAGTGAGAAACCTCTTGATAGAGCTCTTCATCTCTTTGGGTGGCTTCTTCACTCTTCTTTTTCTTCCTTTCTTCCCTCTCTCGGATTTTCTCTTTTTTCTTAGCAATAACAATCTGTTTTTTGGTTTCTGAATAATCTGCCGAACCAATCTGCATACCTCCTTGGCCTCCTGCCTTTGTTCTCTGCGCCTTTATGAAAGCCAGCTCCACAACAGGGATCTTCTTCTCACGAGGGCAGCGACAATCAATGTGAGGGTGAGGTTCTCTTCTGCATGAGGGAGAACAATTGGCTTCAGAACACAACTCTATGGGACACTGGCAGTTCAAAATGTCAAGAAGAGTATCAAGTGTGTGCAGAAATTTATTTTTCTTTGCTAGTTTTCCTTTACCAAGTGATGTCTCAACTGCTTTGTGCTACAGCCTTGTTAATTTTAGCTCAATAGTTCTATACTGATTGAGTACAGGAGGTTTGAATAACACATTAGCTTTTTTCCACTGATGCAGGAGAGGGAATCATGTCCCTTATGAGTTCTTTCTCTGTGTAGTTCCTTCTATCCTTTGTATTTTGTTCACGAAGGAGTAACCCTAGTCTCAGCATGTCTCGCACTGTTGGTAGTTCTGATACGGGAAGCTCCTTGCCTGTACCGACTAACAGGCTCAAGTGGCATGACGACTGACCTCTTGTCTTCAATTTTGGCATCTTAGGAATATCTGAAAAGAAAGAAAAACATTTAAGTATTTTATATCAATTACGATGTTTCAAAGTTTAGTCATTCGATGTTCTAAAATTCAATAAAAAAATATTTCATGGGATTACAACATAATTAGACAGAAGAATATGATAATAATAAATAATTGTAATAATCAATAGTCCATACTTACAGTTAAACTTTAGTATTCGTCTAGTAGAATAACTACGAAGTAGGTACAAGAGCAATAACAGCAAATCACCGTCTATGACATCTAAAAGGCAACTGAGGACTGAGAGTGAGGGACAGTTCTATTCATGTTGTGACTTGTACATTGTATAACAACTATATGACCTTGAAAACACTCCATATGCGATCAGTGGGATAATTCTGTGACAAATGAATAGTTAATCAATTTATGTCCTAGTATTTAGTAAAAGAGTCAATTTCTGAAACTTTAAGGTAAAATTGATGTAGGTAAGGGTTATTTTATTTCATTTTGGTTGGCCAATTTCAAGTTTTGACATGAAAAGACTATATTTTAACTACCAAAATTGATTTGAAAAAAGTTGACAAAATTGACACACCCTAATGACGCAGGATATCACCACCGTACTCCTGCCAAAAAGAGAGGATCGATGAACGACCTCGTCAGGCCAGGCTCTCGTTTGCTCGCCAGCATATAAATGATGATCTCACATACTGGACCAGAATTATCTCTGACGCGAAGACGTTTGCGTCTACAACTCACAGCCGTTATCGGTGTTCGCGACAGGACAACACGAGATATGCCCGCCAAAATATTTACGAAGTGGCACGGAGTGTGCACGTGACGGCGAATGTGTGAGAATGGATGCACCTGTAAGAACTAGGAGAGCTAACTGAGATCCACGGGAGGTTTACGGTAGATCAAAATATATAGAGATCATGGAGGAGGTGATGCTGCCTTCTGTACGCGTGTATGGCTTGCCCTATCCCTGCAGATTATCTTTATGCAGGTATGTTTTATTTGTGTGTTATAGAATTTTATACTATTACTAGAGTAAGATTTATGTATTACATGCATTTGTATGTCCGGTTTCCACATTTACATTGGAAGAATAATGGTCATAAAATTGTTCTTTAACTCTTTCAGTAGTATGACAACACTTTAGGATTTTATTCTGGATAACTGCAGACTGTATTATTTGTATAACGGCACACAATTACATTTAGCCGAGAGAAACTCCTAATACATGGGGGTTAAAACCTATCTCGAATAGTGGGTTACTGATGAAGCGTATGGATGAGATATAATTCTATTTTTAATATTTAAAATCCATTTGCAGGACAACTCTCCCATCCACACCCCCAGGATTGTTAGAAGGTGGTTCGAGGAGCAGTAAAATCTAGAACTACTGGACTTGCCTAGTAAGGGGTGTGACCTCAACCCCATTGAGAACGTGTGTGGGAATGTGGTGAACTCGTGGGAACCTGGGCAGGAGCTGACCAGCCGCCAGCTGCTGGATCACACTATGGCTGAGTGGAGATGTTCCGAAGGGACCCACACATCATTCATAAACATGTTGCATCTCTGCCACACCGATTACAAGATGTAATCTATATTATAATGTAGGTAAGTGCGATATATATATATGTAACCAAAAAAAATTTATAAACTTTAAAATGCATTTTCGCTGCTCTTCTTTTGTATAATGTTAAAGTAAATCCTATTGAACATTATATTGCTATAATTGTGGAAAAATGAAAATTTGAAGCTAAATTTTGAGCAAGAAAATCAATAAGGAAAACTGTTGATTGGTCCTTGGTGGTCCTTGGATTTTTTTTAATATAATGGAAGTAAGTGCGATATATATATGTAACAAAAACTCCAAACTCGGAAGGATTTAACTGCGGAGCTACCTCGGTTATTGAAACTGGTTAAAATACCACCCACTCAAACTTTTTATGCTGTCTGGTGATTGAAAGCAAATTCTTCCAGTTGTACGTCATGGTGCAAGACCACAGATTGTTGAGGCAACACTCAAGAGATCTTATGTCTGGGATCATGTGGAAACAATGGAGCTGACAACCAATCAACGTGTCCTCGCTACGGGCAATTCTGATGAAAGAGAGTTTGCTAACTATTTACTTGATGTAGGAAATGGGAACATTCCTAATGAACCAAGTCTAGGTGTATTCAAAATCCCTCTGCCTAATGATCTTTGCCTGGAATCTGGCAATCTGTCTGGACTGTGTGGTTTTGTATTTCCCAATCTGGAAGCAAACTACTCACGCCCAGCCTGGCTTGCAAACAGAGCCATCATCACTCCAACCAATGAAGCAGCACAGAAGGTAAATGAAATCGTGCTGAAAAGGTTCCATGGTGATGAAAGAGTGTACAAGAGCTCAGATACAGTAGATAATGAGGTTCGATATCCAATAGAGTTCATTAACAGACTCACTCCATCAGGGTTCCCAGCACACATCCTCAAAGTAAAGAAGGGGAGTTGCATCATGCTTTTGAGAAATTTGGATCCTCTAAATGGACATTGCAATGGCAGTCGCTACATCATCACAAGAGTGCATAATCATGTGATTGAAGCTGAGGTGGCTTTGGGGCACAATGCTGGAACCAAGTTGCTCATCCCAAGGATTCCTCATGAGTCTCAAGAGAAGGAGTTACCTTTCACATTCACTCGCAAGCAATTTCCTGTCAAGTTAGCCTTTGCTATGACATGCAACAAGGCACAGGGCCAGACACTTGAACAGATTGGAATATATCTACCAACACAATTCTTCTCACATGATCAGATGTATGTTGCATTATCTAGAGTTGGGAAGAAAGCAAATCTGAAAGTCCTGACAGAAAGAAATGAAAAGGGAGTATTTGTTGACAATTATGTCTACAAGGAGATTCTTCAGTAATGAAATAAAGATAAGTTTATGATGAAGTGTTCTTTTTTATATTTTATAACAGGAAATAATACCTTGAGGTAAGAAAATTCATTTCCCAGATGAAGTAATTGGCCGAGGGCTCCAAGCCTTCCGCAGGAAATAGCAAAAACCGCCCGTAGGGCGGTATTTTTGCTAGTAGAAATGGGGAGGGGGTGGATCAAATACTAACTATGAATCGGGTATAGCTGTGCCATTTATGTTACTCTATGGCAAATTGTGAGCATTTTGTATGACTATAATTTTGTATGAAACTATTTAGTAAAACATTCCCAACCATTGCATATTTGTTGTAATAAAGAATTGGTGTTTTATTGTATAGACTATATATTCCATATTAAGATCTAATATCTCCACATTGATAATGCAACAGGAAATCTGGAAAACATTAATGGGTTTATCTGTTCACCGTGATTAAATCATTATCTCTCCACATTGATAATACAAATACAGTCTGGAAAACACTATTAATATAATAGGCATCAGCCACAAACCGGTGGTGATATCCTGCTTCATGCAACCGTCACCTTACGGTTTCCACTGACATGCCCATATGTAGTCTCTCCTGGACGGCGACAGCAAGTAACCATGTCAACACCACGGTTTGGCCTATTAACGTTATTTTACAAACATTAGTATCATATTATATGAATTTATAAGTATATGTAAATATGTTTATGCTAGTATAAACGTGGATTATTCTTATGTGACCTTGATAATCAGTTACTGTTATTCACCTCGAAACTGTTAACAAGTTGTTTGTGTAACAATTAATAAGCCATTTCCCACTAACTCTCTCTGTCCCTCTACCTCGCTCTCTCTCTCATTGTCTCATATATATATAATATATATATATATATATATATATATATATATATATGATGAATAAAACCACGAAGGGAAAAGAAACACAAAGTGTTGCTCAAGCGCTTTCGTCTAATGACATCCTCAGGAACACTGAAGTGAAAGGAGAGTTCAAGGCAATATATAGGTTACAAAAATAAACATATATATATATAGTAAGTATAGAAAAAATTGTGGGCGGAGCAAACACATTTGTATGGAAAAATGACACTTTTAGCACTTTGGCCGAAATTCAACATAAATTCAAATGGCTTGTTTATGAAACAGGTCACAAAAGCATAAAGAAATAAAAATAATTATAAATATAAATTGGAAAAAAAATTACAAAATAATGCCTTAGTGATATATACGTCACAGCCTAAATAACCATAAAGAAATAAACCAACAGATAAAAAACCAAAAATTATAAGTGGAGTCTACAAATTCAAGCTCAAAAGGAAAGTTTACAAATTGATATATATGTCACAAAGAAATAAAGAAATAAACCAAAAAAAAAAAAAAAAAAATAATAATAATAAATTGAAAAATAAATTTTAAGAGGGGCACACAAATTTATAAGGGAAAAAATTACCAAAGGTTTTTTAGTTATTGTCTGAATCATGCATACTATGGTCACAAACGAATAAAAAAGTACAAGTAAATATAAATTGGAAAACAAAATGATGCCTAGATGATATATAAAGAACTATAAAAATATATACAGCATATATAAGGTATATATACGAAATATAAACGCAATATATAAGGAATATATATATATATATGCATAAGGGAAAAAATTACCAAAGGCTTTTATAATTATTGTCTGAAAAATCGGTAGGTCACAAAAGAATAAAGAAATAAAAATAAATATAAATTGGAAAATTTACAAATAATACAACTACACATGTATACCTGCATAACCAAATATAAATACATATACATACATACATATACATACATACATATATATATATATATATATATATATATATATATATATATATATATTATACATATACATACATACACATACATACATACACATACACGCATACAGCAATAAATTGAAAAATAAAATTGTAAGAGAAACATACAGATTTATAAGGAAACAAAGACAAAAACAAATTTTTACCACAGATTTAGCAACCTGCCCTTTTTGTTTAAATCCATTCTGAAGGAATTCAGAGCAACGGGATCGAGTTGAAGCAGACCTTTACTCATGTTAAGGTTATTTGTAAGTTGAATTATAGCCGACTCAAGAATATTTCTATTGACAATGTTGCTAGAGTGAAACAAAACTGAAGCATTATTCCAATCAATACAATGGGATAACTCTGACAAATGGACAAAAAGGGCACTGGACAACTGTCCCGTTCTAACGGAATATTGATGCTGTTTTACACGCGTTTGCAAATCCTTTCCCGTCTGACCTATGTAAAAGGAATCACATTGCTTACACCCAATTTTATAGATAATGCCTGAATTATTGGTAGGGCTATTTTTTACTATGATGTTTTTCACAATATTGCGAGTGTTATTATTCACACGATAGAAGGTTCGTTTAGCCTTATTAAGACAAGATTCCATGAACGCAGATGGGTAACACAGCTCACTTCCAATACCGTTGATATTTTCCAATTCGGCACCGATGTATTCCGGACTGGCGATCCTAAGAGCGCGGAGAAACATTGAGGAAAATATGGCCTTTTTAATAGGGGTGTCATGCAGTGATGTAGGTCTCGAGATCGGTCTCGGTCTCGAGACCGATCTCGAGACCCAATTTGCAGATCTCGATCTCGATCTCGGTCTCTGCTATTTAGATCTCGGTCTCGATCTCGGTCTCGACAGACGCGGTCTCGGTTTTTCTCCTCGAGACCTTTCGAGACCTCTCGAGACCGTAATGAAAAATATATGTTATTGGCATACTCATGATGGTGGCTTGGTTGAACAGACACAATTCAGAATGTTTATGAAAGTTTGTAAAAGTAAGGGACTCTAGATATTCACTAATCAGTCACCCTGTTTTGAGTTGCCACGTTTGTCTTGCGGGGGTGTGTGGGTCTGGACTTTATTAGGTTAGCGCTACAAAAAAATTTGCCCCCCCCCCCCCCCCCCCCCCGTCAGATTAATTTTATTTAAAATGGAAACACTAATAGAGAATTATATACATTATATGATGAATAAAACCACGAAGGAAAAAGAAACACAAAGGGGTGCTCAAGCGCTTTCGTCTAATGACATCCTCAGGAACACTGGAGTGAAAGGACAGATCAAGGCAATATAGGTTACAAAAATAAACATACATACATACATTCACATATATATACATATATATATATATACATATATATATATATATATAAATATACATATATATAGTAAGCATAGAAAAAAATTGTGGGAGGAGCCAACATTTATATGGTCACAGAAGAATAAAGATAAAAAATAAATATAATATAAATTGAGAAAAAATTAATTACAAAATAGTGCCTTAGTGATATATATGTCACAGCCTAAATAATCATAAAGAAATAAACAGGCAAATAAAAAACCCATAAATACATATACATACATATATATATATATATATACATATATATACACATACATATATATATATATATATATATATAAAGACACTTTTAGCACTTTGGCCGACCTTCCATATAAATTCAAATGGCTTTTTTATGGAACAGGTCACAAAAGAATAAAGAAATAAAAATAAATATAAATATTGTAAGTGGAGTCTACCAATTGTATATGTATGTATGTATGTGTGTATATGTATGTATGTATGTATGTATGCAGTTAAATATATATATATATATGTATATGTGTATGTACCTTACCTTACCTTACAACCTCACAAAGGTTCTGCGGGATGATTTCTCATTTCGTGAAGGTCAAGCTTGTATATTATATATATATATATATGTGTGTGTGTGTGTGTGTGTTTGTATATATGTGTGTATATGTATATATATTTGGGTATGCGGGTATATATGTGTACGTGTATTATTTGTAATTTTTTCAAGTTATATTTATTTTTATTTCTTTATTCTTTTGCGACCTACCGTTTTCTCAGACAATAATTATAAAAACAAATTTGGTAATTTTTTTTCCCTTATGCATATATATATATATATATATATATTCTGTATATATTGCGTTTATATTTCGTATATATACCGTAAATATGTTGTATATATATTTTATTGTTCTTTATATATCATCTAGGGATCATTTTGTTTTCCAATTTATATTTATTTGTACTTTTGTATTCGTTTGTGACTATAATATGCATATGTGGTAATTTTTCCCTTATAAATTGGTGTGCCTCTCTTAAAATTTATCTTTCAATTTTATTTTTTAATAGTGACATATATATCAATTTGGCAGCATCTATTAAATCGATTGTAAATCCTCCCTTCTGAGCTTGAATTGGTAGACTCCACTTACAATATTTATATTTATTTTTATTTCTTTATTCTTTTGTGACCTGTTTCCATAAAAAAGCCATTTGAATTTATATGGAAGGTCGGCCAAAGTGCTAAAAGTGTCTTTATATATATATATATTATATATATATGTATGTGTATATATATGTATATATAATATATATATGTATGTATATGTATTTATGGGTTTTTTTATTTGCCTGTTTATTTCTTTATGATTATTTAGGCTGTGACATATATATCACTAAGGCACTATTTTGTAATTAATTTTTTCTCAATTTATATTTATATTTATTTTTATTTCTTTATTCTTCTGTGACCATATAAATGTTGGCTCCTCCCACAATTTTTTTTCTATGCTTACTATATATATGTATAATATTTATATTATATATATATATGTATATATATATATATGTATATATATGTGAATGTGTATGTATGTATGTTTATTTTTGTAACCTATATATTGCCTTGATCTGTCCTTTCACTCCAGTGTTCCTGAGGATGTCATTAGACGAAAGCGCTTGAGCACCCCTTTGTGTTTCTTTTTCCTTCGTGGTTTTATTCATCATAAATACTTTTCACGTGTCACTTTCGTGAAATAATTTTTCATACATTATATATATAAGTGGGTGGACATTGAAGTACTGATAAGGATATTAAAGTAGAACTTAAAGAGGAAATAAAAGGTACCGTATGTTATAATTTCATTATAAATTTTTAAAATTATCACAGAATTCATTATACCGGTATATTTTTTATCATTAAAATTCATTATAGATCTCTTTGGGCTGAGTGAATGTTGAATTAATGTCATATATATATATATATATTATATATATATATATATATATATATTATATATTAGATATATATATATGAAAATTATTTCACGAAAGTAACACGTGAAAAATATTTATGATGAATAAAACCACGAAAGAAAGGAAACAGAATGGTGCTGAAGCGCTTTCGTCTAATACATCCTCAGGAACAGTCATTAGATGAAAGCGCTTGAGCACCATTCTGTGTTTCTTTCTTCGTGGTTTTATTCATCATATATATAATATATATATATTATTTATACCTTATGCTAATTGCCATGCCTCTGTTTATAGTACCGATATGTCAATTTATTTTTCATAGAAATGGTGTTGGAAAAATGCTATACAGGAAACTCAAGCATGGAGAGTGAGCAGATACAGAGAGACAGCGCTCATTCTCACAGCAGCGATGACGAAATAAAATAGAGTCAAACCAAAGTTCCGAGACTAATGGCAAAATATCAAAGCTATCGCTCCAAGCAGAAGAACGTTGAAACTGGGAAGATTTTGAACCGCAGGGAACAGTTGCGGCGGTACCTCTTAGAGATCGATGCATCTCATATTTTAGACAACTGCTCTCCACTCCAATAAAGTTTTGGCACCAGAAAAGGGATAAATTCCCATCACTGGCCAATATTGCCACGACTATTTTAACAGTGCCTGCCTCCAGTGCTCAAATTGAGCGTGTATTTAGCCATGGAGGCATAATAATGAGGCCCCACAGAAGTCGAACTCCAGCAGATCTTCTGAGCATGTTGATGTTCCTTAAGTGTAATGAGCACCTATCATACTTTAAATAAATGCACAAGTCAAACTGGGTAGTGGGTACGGTCATTACACCTTCTGTAACAGATATAAAAAGTAAATAAATAAAAAGTACGTGTATGTATATATATATATTCATTTGTTAATTTATAGGCTACATTTTTTGCATTCAACACTACATCTGAGAAAGTAATTATTAGTTTATTAATATACTTAACATAGTCTAATTTCCATAGTAGTGTAAAACAAATTGAAAGGGCATGATCTTGGTCTCGATCTTGATCTCGGTCTCGAATTTTAAGGGTCTCGATCTCGGAAGGTAGATCTCGATCTCGAACCTTTGATCTCGGTCTCGATCTTGGTCTCACAGGATCAGGTCTCGGTCTCGGTCTCAGTCTCGGACTTGGTGGTCTCGACTACATCACTGGTGTCATGTCCAGAGTAAAAGTGTACGTAGGACAAATTGTTTGTTTTTTCCGGATAGATACTAAACTTAAAACCCGGGCTATCCCTATGAACACGCACATCCAAAAACGGGATTGCGTTGTCTTGTTCCACTTCTAAAGTAAATTTAATGGAGGGGACTTGGTCATTTAACTGAAGGAGGAAGTCATCCAGGTCACGATTCATGGGCCAGATACACAAAATATCGTCGACGTACCGCAACCAAGGGATGCCAACCCCCAGGATTCTCGGAATGTAAGTAATTTCAAAAAAACTCCATTTTTCACGTGTCACTTTCGTGAAATTTTATATATATATATATATATATATATATATATATATATATATATATATATATATATATATATATATATTAGGCCGGGTCGAAGGTGGGAAATTTTTTTATTTCTTAATAAGTACACTATGTGAGAAGTTTCATTTTATCATCTTAACAAAATATTAAAATATCACGCATGTTCTACCCCTAGTACCCTTAGCACATACCCCCCTTTTTTATCCTCATATTTGCATATATTTAAATGGGAAAAAATGTTATTTCTTAAAACGTACACTATGTGAGAAGGTTTTTTCATCACTTCAACAAAATATTAAAAAATCAAGCATGTGCTACCCTACTACCCCTATCACATGCCCCTCCAACCTTTTTTACTCTCATATTTGCATATATTTAAATGGGAAAAAATGTTATTTCTTAAAACGTACACTATGTGAAGTTTTTTATCACTTTAACAAAATATTAAAAAATCAAGCATGTGCTACCCTACTACCCGTATCACATGCCCCTTCTCCCTTTTTTACCTTCATATTTGCATATGTTTAATGTTGTTATATGTTACATGATAAGTTGTTTGTTTAATGCTTGATATTTTCATGTTTCAGATAAATAGAAATAATTTGCAATTGCTTTAATTATAATTTGAATTATCATAAATTATAAATTACATATAATTTGATTTTACTTCTCAATATAAACTATGACTACTAGAAGCAAGTCCTCAAATGCAGCCTTTGGATATCCTACGGAATTCCCAGCAGCCATGACTCCTTCGAAAGCAAATGTGAGACACTACCTTTTTGTGCGCCGTCGTGAAGAAGCTAAATCAAAAGGATCAGCAACTGCTAATGATTGTTACAGGGTTGTTGTAAAAGATATTGAAGACATTTGGATGAAATTTTCTTTTCCTACGATTAACACCAAAGGTATCTATCTTAAAGTCCGTCGACTAATAGAAGAAGCCTCAAAATTGAACAAGGTGCCGTTACATCGAAGAAATGAAAGTTTTGCCTTAAAAGTAGCTCAGTATGATG
Source organism: Bathynomus jamesi (assembly GCA_023014485.1). NCBI lineage: Eukaryota > Metazoa > Arthropoda > Malacostraca > Isopoda > Cirolanidae > Bathynomus > Bathynomus jamesi. Next base: position 258,701 of record JAJOZX010001085.1, read on the forward strand.
AATTGTTTGATATATCTTCTTGTGAATGCTATGATAAGGGAATTGATAGGAAATCTTGCAGGTGTGAGGATAAAATACCAATGGCAGAATAGGAGCCTTTTGTGGGTCAAAAACAAAGAAAAAATCAGTTAGGACCAATTGATTGCATAGCTAGCTCAACAAAGAAGAGATCTTTAGCAAGAGCCCAAGAAGCACAAAACCGTCAACTAAAAGCACAAGAAGAAATGACTGAAGCCACCAATATTTTTCCATCGGAATTTATAGAAAATACCGAAGAAGACATGGATGTAGATTCAGAGAGTCAAGATGTAGATTATGAGGCCGATTTAGAATTGACTGAGAATATTCGGAACAGGCACTCCTATAAAAACCTAGCATTAACAGCAGATCGTTATCGTGCAAGTTGTAGAGCTGCAGCTGCAATAGTCAATGCAGCTTTAAAAGATATGGGGATCCTTAACCACACCAACATGCTTGACAGAAAGAAATTAGAAAGAGAAAGAAATCGCATGGGTGAAACAAATACTTTTAGGTCTAAATCCGAAAATCTGAAGATGGAGTGCCTTGGATTTGATGGAAGGAAAGATAACACATTAACTAACAGACTAACACATTAACTAACAGACTCGAACAGCACAGATACTATCAAAGCTTTACTGTGTGATGGTACTCCTGTAAATACAGGAAAAATTGGTGGAGCCATAAAATTGGTTGAAATTCATCTTAACAGACCGGTGCGGTGGTTGGTGTACCTCTTGCATTTGAATGAGCTGCCTTTTATGCACATCTACAAAGCCATTGATGGTAAAACAACAGGTCCAAATACTTTTGTGGGTTCAATTGGGAATAAACTGAAAACAGATTTAACAAAATTGGAGGTAGTCAAATATTCTCGCGTAAAGGGAAACATTAAAGAAATTCCAGCAAATGTTGTAAAGGAGCTAAGCTGTGATCAAAGATATCTCTATGATATGTGTCTGGCAGTGCAAACTGGAGACACTTCTCAGAATCTGTCCACTCGATCCCCATGTACCCTTCACTATGCTCGCTGGCTAACTCTAGCCAACAGGGTCCTTCGAATTATATATCTCAATGCCAAATCCCGGTAAAAACCTTCAAGATATAGTCAAGATTATTATGCAGTTCTATTCTCCAGGGTGGTTTTGGATAAAATCTCATCCTAATGCAACTGATGGTGCATATAACTTTTGGCATTTAATGTGCTTGCTTCGAAATTTAGAACAACATAGATCAATCGTAGAACCAGTATAAAAGAATAACGCCTACTTTGCCCACCCAGAAAATATACTCATATCAATGGTAACTGGCAAGAGATTAGAAATTAGGGAGCAAGCTATTCAGAAAATCATCCTTTCAAAAACAGGATTTTCAGGTACCAGAAACTTTCAGTTGCCTCGAACCCTCAATTTCCCATCTACTGACTACACCGAGACGATCGATTGGCAAAACGAGATCATTACTCCTCCACCGCTACTAAACAATTTTAGCGACGATGAGCTACTACAGGCTCGATGTAAGCCACTGGCGATAGCTTCTTTTCCATGCCACAGTCAAAGTGTGGAAAGGGAGGTGAACCTAGTAACAAAGGCATGTCAGGAAAGAATAGGATATGACAACCGTCAAAAGTTTATCTTAAACTCATTAGAATGAAGGCGAAAACTGCCCAAGTTTGAACGGAAGGCTCATTGGAATGCGTAAGAAACATATGAAATAAAATTTCCTAATGATATTGGAAATTTCTTCCCTTTTGATGCGATAAGGAACAATGAAAAAGTGAATTGAATTTTAGCACATTTATTATGCCTCTAATTTTTTCTTCTGAATATATTGTTGTATTTAATTAATTTTCTTAATACTGTACATTATTAAATAAAATATTATACGTTAATAAAGATTTATGTCATCAAAAAACCTGAATGTAGTGTAAGTCTCTTATAAATGGAATATTCTTCAATATAGGTGAAAAAGTGAAAAATTGTGCCAGGGATAGGAGGATTCAAACAGCGAAAATAATTTATGAGGGGGTTCCTCTGTTCCATTCAAACCCCTCACAATATGTAACTTTTCAATATAAAATTTCGACCCGGTCAATATATATATATATATATATACATACAGTATATATTCAAATATATACATATATACACAAATATATATACATATATACAGTATATATATATATATATATATATATATATATATATATATATATATATACAGGGCGTCCCAAAAAAATGTATACACACTTTAACAGCTGATAGCTCAATTGATGTTTCTTTCTTTCCAAGTTAAACCCATTAGAATTAATAATGGCAGTCAGACTAAGCTTTGAACAAAGGAAATTCATTCTAAAATGCTACTGGAAGTGTGAAAACGCAGTTGAAGTGCAAAGACAGTTTAGGAGGGAGTTTCAAACAGATCCACCAACGCGACTTACCATCACTCGAATTAGAGATGAAATTAGCAGATGGAACTGTTCAGAATGTCCACAAGAAGCGTTTCGGAAGACCACGGACATCGACAAGCCCCACAAAGCAAGAAAGAGTACTGGAAACGTATCACCAAAGTCCAAGAAAATCTGTGCGGCAAGCGAGTCGTGAGGTAGGAATTTCAGAATCGTCTGTCCAACGCATTTTGAAGCGCTGTCAATGGAAAAGTTACATTCCAAGATTAGTCCATGCTATTAATGAAGATGATCCGGACCGAAGAGTGGAGTATTGCGAGTGGTACTTGGCACGATGTGGATGTGGATTGGACGAAGGGGTTTCGTAGAATACCCTCCGCGTTCACCAGACCTCACACCACTAGACTTTTTTTATGGGGATACTTAAAAGACAAAGTCTACGCTATAAAACCTGCAACAGTCGCTGAATTGAGAGCAGCCATTGAACGAGAATGCACACAAATACCAAACGAAATGTTTCGTGATGTTTGCGATTCCATTGCTTCGCGTTATCAGCAGTGCCTGGACCAGAACGGACGTCAGTTTGAAAACAGGCGTTGACAAAACAATTAAATAATGTCTGTAGATTCTATTACATTTTGAAAATGAAATGTATTTTAATAAACACTGCCTTTATAATTATTTAAAGTGTGTATACATTTTTTGGGACGCCCTGTATATATATATATATATATATATATATATATATATATATATATATTTGTGTATATATGTATATATTTGTGTATATATACAGGGCTATTTAAAATGATTCAATCTATTTCAACTGAGAATACTTCCATACCTATCAACCGTGCATCAACTGGGCATACACCACATGAAAGAGAAAATCTCCAAGTTTTACAAGATCACCGCGAGAGGGCTCCAAAGTCACGCCGTGGCCTAGCCTAGCAACAAACAGTCAGTGTGAAAATGGCGTCCGCACAGTAGAAGGCGTTTTGTGTGTTGCAGTTTTCGAGCTGTAAATCGGTAGTCACAGTGCCGGATCTTACACCGTGCGACTTCTTCCTTTGGGGGTACGTTAAGGATACTGTGTACGTGCCACTGTTGCCCACATCTTTGGATGAGCTCCGAACTCGCTGGAGCGAGTATGGGAGGAAATCGACTATCGTGTCGACGTTGCTCGTGTAACTAGGGGAAGTCACATAGAGCATTTATGAGGTGAGAGACAAAATTTGGACAGTTTTTCTTTTGGTTGATGTATCACAAATCACTCTTTATTTTTAACATTAAAAAATATTCTCATTTGAAATTAGGTGAATCATTTTGTATAGCCCTGTATATACACAAATATTTACATATATACACAAATATA
>JAJOZX010001085.1:267500-347500 GCA_023014485.1 Bathynomus jamesi
TATATATATATATATATATATATACTGTTATATATTATATATATATATATATATATATATATGTTAAACACAAACCGTGCATGGAACAAGGAACTCTTCTGGGAAAATTAAATCCACTATAGTCCGAATAAGTAATGGTAAATGACAAATACCATAGTTTTTTCTTTTTCATGATTTTAGCCCGACGTGGGCAACGGGTCTCTCGCAAAGAGATCCCGTTGCCCACGTCGGGTTAAAATCATGAAAAAGAAAAAACTATGGTATTTGTCATTTACCATTACTTATTCGGACTATAGTGGATTTAATTTTCCCAGAAGAGTTCCTTGTTCCATGCACGGTTTGTGTTTAACATATAATGTTCTCAGGGAACCATTCTGAGTTTGTGTATATATATATATATATATATATATTATATATATATATATATATATATATATATATATATATATATATAGGGTGGGCCAAAAAAAAGGAGACCTCGAACTTTCGCTGTAAAATCCAAAGTTAATGTCAGATTTCAATATTTTTTTCACACACCACAACTAAATAAATTTACTCTAAGGTGAGCGGATTTCAAAGAAAACTAATGAAAATTACGGATTTATTGAACATTTCTTTATGCCACTGAAAATTTTCCATTTACACTATTACTGTATTATTGGGTCGGCCAAAAAAAAGGGAGACCTTTTAAAGCCTTCATATCTCAGCAAATACGGCTCATAGAACCATGAAATTTTAGTATGTCAGTACTAGATAATTTTATGGTTTGTACGCTATCTTTTAGCATCTGTTTTATCGATTTTCTTGAGGAGCTTGTCCAATCCTCCTGCAGTTGCCTTACGTTAATTAAAATCGCTTTAATTATCGCAAGATTTTCCTGGAATATTCGCCATAAATCCAATTTCTCAGCTAAAATGATAAAGATGGCATACAAACCATAAAATTACCTAGTACTAACATACTAAAATTTCATGGTTCAATGTACCGTATTTACCGAGATATGAAGGATTTAAAAGGTCTCCCTTTCTTTTTGCCGACCCGATACTAAAGTAATAGTGTAAATGGAGAATTTCCAGTGGCATGAAGAAATGTTCAATAAATCCATAATTTTCATTAGTTTTCTTTGAAATCCGCTCACCTTATAAGAAATTTACTTAGTTGTGTAGTGTGAAAAAAATATTGAAATCTGACCATAACTTTAGATTTTACAGCCAAAGTTTGAGGTCTCCCTATTTTTTGGCCCACCCGATATATATATATATATATATATATATATATAGACCGACTAGAAATTCATTTCCTCGCCGTTCAGAAACATCTGCGAATCATCAGACTGAAAAAACACACATGGGCTTCAAGGAGAGAGAAACAAAAGAGTTCTTGTCTTTTCCCAAAGAGGCCTGCGAAAAGCTAATGTCTTCCGAGCGTATATAAGCCAGAGTTCACTAAAAATCGCTCTCACTCTGCTCGTTACTCCTCCTCGTGAATCTCCCCTTTCACGTAGCGCCGTTCGACCTCAGCCGGCTTCAGTCCTTCAAGCAACAGTTCAACAATATACGAAGCGAATCAACACTTGAGGCGACCTACTATTTCATCCCGCCGGAAGCAAACATCACTCTACCAGCGTCATCTTTCTGGCCTTGGCTTCGCTCATCCTTCACCCCAATTCGATCGGTGCCCTTTCAACAAGTCTATCAACGTGCCATCAACACATCCTCCTGCCGGTAGGTCAGTATGTCCTCGGATTGTCTACGTCGAAACGCAGTACGGTCAGTCTTCAGAGTTATCCACGTCGAAACGCAGTACTGTCAACCTTCACGTCGGCCTTTCTCAGTCTTCAGAGTTATCCACGTCGAAATCGCAGGTCGGTAAGCTTCTGGTAGGCTCCCACTCGGCCTACAGTGCTTTGTTACGTCGCGCTAGACTATTCAGGAATCAAGGCTGAAAAGTCCACAAACTCTACCTAATCGAGTAGGCCCAAGTGTACGCAAACATCCGGTAAACTAACTTTCCTATTAGTACGACTACAGTAGGCCTGTTCAATTATTTTACCGTTTCAACCATTTTTCAACCGTATTTGTATCCATTTGTTTATGTGTTCTTTTATGCATTTCATTTTACTGATCTAATCCATTTACTGTACCATACCGTACTTTCATTATATCAGTTATTATTGGCTTAATTACTTATTGTGTGTTCACTGCCGCATATCTCATTAGCCTTCCTAAATTAGTGTTTGTCATCATTGTACTTAACGATTATACAGTGTAACCATTTGTTATTGCTACTAGTCAGTCATTTGTAATATAGTGCAAATACCGTTATAGAATTGTTAATCACTGTCAACAAATAATTCATTTATTTTTCTAATTAAACACAAAACAACAGGGTAATTTCTGTCTCCTTATTAAATATTGTTTGTTTGGGCTGTATCACAGACTGGTGACCCCTAATTATTCATTTCAATATAATTCATTAATTATAGGCCACTATATATAAATAGGCCACTATATATATATATATATATATATATATATATATATATATATATATATATATATATATATATATTTATAATTTTTATTTTTTACCTAAAATTTTATGGCTGAAAAAGACTGTTTCAAACAATGTGCTACCACGACCAGGATAACAAGTTGAAATTGCATTTATATGGTAATTAATTCCAAGACGAAGAAAATAGCTAAATTTTTTAAGTCGGAAGAAATATACCGTTGAAAAAAGTGACAGAAAGATACGCTGACTTATTGGAATTATTATTTTGAGTTTTGGCCACTATATGCTAATCTTCTTTCGTCTCTTGAACAAAATTGAAAGTATAAGGTCTTTCAAAATAATTTTGAACAAGGAAAGGAAATATGTAAATTAAGATATATATATATATATATACATATATATATATATCTAACGTAAAGAACGACGCTTGTATAGGAGAACATTCCGCGCAAGATGAGGAGGGAGAACGAACAAATGAAAAAATGAGGTAACCACCCGGGAATCGAACCCGGGATCTTCCGATTGCCGGTCAGATATGATAACCACTACACCATGGTCCTCACTCGATCAGAAGTCGTAATTCTCCTACATACGCGCATAAACCAATGCCCCGAGGGGGGCACCTCCCGCATGCCGCACCTATATATATACATTTCAACTGCAAAGAACACGCAGTATAATTAACGTAAAGAACGACGCTTGTATAGGAGAACATTCCGCGCAAGATGAGGAGAGAGAACGAACAAATGAAAAAATGAGGTAACCTATACAAGCGTCGTTCTTTACGTTAATTATACTGCGTGTTCTTTGCAGTTGAAATGTATATATAGGTGCGGCATGCGGGAGGTGCACCCCTCGGGGCATTGGTTTCTGCGCGTATGTAGGAGAATTACGACTTCTGATCGAGTGAGGACCATGGTGTAGTGGTTATCATATCTGACCGGCAATCGGAAGATCCCGGGTTCGATTCCCAGGTGGTTACCTCATTTTTTCATTTGTTCGTTCTCCCTCCTCATCTTGCGCGGAATGTTCTCCTATACAAGCGTCGTTCTTTACGTTAATTATACTGCGTGTTCTTTGCAGTTGAAATGTATGTATAGATATATATTATATATATATATATATATATGAATAACGAATAACGAGGTGTGTGTGTGTGTATATATATATGCACAACTCGTGATTCATTGCTTTGATATTCGTATATATACTATATATATAATGGTGTAGATTCGTAAGTTAGTAAAGGTTTAAAGCTGCACACGGCCTCTACAAACAGCTTTATTAGTATTGTTACATAATGATTTAATATACATGAGACTGGTGGGTGGGGAAGGGAATGAGGGAGTGTAGAGGTTGGTTGTGTAATGTCTATTTTTGGTTCAAATTCACTAGTATATAAAAAGTTGCATTGTGGTAGCTGTTCATATAGACTTGCAGTAATCATAATGGAACCTTATTACTGTATAAGACTAGTAAACATGACGTTCAACGCTATTCACGATCATATTAATTGTTTATCTTTATGAACACAGATATTACATTATAATTACCTGTATGTCAATGTTATATGTTGTTGAACTCGGTTGTCCGCTCTCCACCCCACCTTCCCTCAGTTGGGGTACCTTGACTATCACCGCGGCGTTACCACATGTACGGATTCGCCTGTGAGGCGAGGAACATTACATTTGCGGGCAACTGTACATTTTCAACCCAATGAGATTTTCGTCGCTCCAGAAACGATAATTGTAGCGATTCACTGTTCCACGATCAATTCTGTTATATCTTATTCCCTTTTAAGAACGGAGTTTTGTTACACCCTATATATACACAGTGTATATATATATATATATATATATATTAGTGATGGATCGAATAACCGCAACCGCAACCGCAACCGCACTACAACCGCACAAAAATTCACAACCGCAACCGTAACCGCAACCGCCGTTCCATAAGTGCGGTTGCGGTTGTAAAAGCTTAGTTAATTTTAATTTTAGGTTAATTAGAAATATTTCTTTTTTTAAAAAGAAAATGATGGGTCTCCTTATGCGTGGAGCGGGAACGTTGTACGATGAGAGGCGTTGCCGCTTGAAAGGTGAAAATGCAGCAAAAATATTATTCTTGAAATTCACACTGCCTGTCATTAAGTTTGACATCAGTTTTTCAAATGAATAATAATCCATAACTTTCCAATGGGTGGAGGCTGGGGAAAGTGGTAGGTGGGATGAACAGTGCGATGGGTCCTCGTCCCTCATCCTGGTAACACACTTAGTGCAAAATATGGTTTTAATTAATTTGACCTATTCTTTCATAATAGCTATATAAGTTTAGCATATACTTCATTTAAATAATATTTATTTAGTAAATACCTTATGTTGAACACAAGTTTTGCAACACACAAATAGCGGTAGCGGTGTATTGCAAAACTTGTGTTCAACATAAGGTATTTACTAAATAAATACTATTTAGTATATATTATGTACCAAGTGTGGCTAAATCGCACTATAGTGGCTAAATCCAGTTAATAATTACGCATTTTTCCTAGTATATGATAAACGCAACCGCAACCGCGGTTGGAAAAAATTCGACAACCGCAAACAACCGCAACCGCGGTTGTGAAAAACCGACCACTCGATCCATCACTAATATATATATATATATATACAGAGTATATACAGGGTGGGAGAAAAGTCTTTAAAGATTTTATAAATACAACTATTTAGTTAACAGTATTATACAGGTAAGTGTTCAAATGATGAAACAAAGCAAACAAAAAGTCTATAAGAATTTTATTCATACAAATATTTTGTTAAGTTGTAATTTAATCTTCTAAGAGTTCTCCATCCGCAATGATACATTTATGGATTCTCTCTATGAAACTCTTCATCGTTCTTCTGAACATATGAAGTAGGATCCTTTTCATTTCTTGATATATTCTGCGGCCAAGGGCATTCACATTTGGATAGATAAAACCAGGAGTGTAGAGTTTGTCACGCAAATAATCCCAAACCCAGAAATCACATAAGGTTAAATCAGGTGATTTGGCTGGACACTCGATCGGACCTCGCCGCCAAAGCCATCTTCCTTCAAGGTTCGTATCCAGAATCTCACGGGCAGCTGCGGAGTAATGTGGCGGCGCTCCATCATGTTGATACTGTAAAGCCAATTCCTGCCAACGCTATTAGTAAATTGTAGCAAAACTTTGTCTCTCAATACTTGGCAAGAGCGTTTTCCATTGATCGCTCGATATGTCAAAGGAAACGAGTCCTCAATAACCAAAGTACGCCCAAACTGTTACTGTATCCTTTTTAACGGGTTTACGCAATCATATTTTAGGATTATTTTCGCCCACTATTGAACGTTCTGTTTGTTTTCTTTACTCGTTGAACCGAAGACACATTTATCTGAAAATGTAATCTTTCCAATTAAATCTGGACCACTGTTAAACTTTTGTCTTATTGTTTCAGCAAACTGCAGCATCTATTAGAATTATCGTAGTATATTGTATGAGCTGAGAGTAAATGGGTTTGTAATCGTGATACCCCTGTGATTTCAATATTTTTGCTACTGAAAATTTGAAAATACCTAATTCCTGTACGACTTTTCTCGTTGAAGTTGTTGCAGCGACTTGAAAACTGGCGAGGACATTTTCTCTGTTGTTGCCTGCTGTCGCCTTTATCGGCTTTCCGCTTTTTGGAGGTTCTTTTACCAGGCTCGCTGTTTCCAAAAGTTTGAGCTTCCAGTATCGAAGGGTGGTTGTATTTGGTGCTGGTTTATTATAATTTTCTTGAAGTAAACGCAAACTTTCTTCACAACTATTATGAGAAATACCCACGATACAAGATACACTTTTGCTTCATTGCTGTATTCCATCCTTACTCTCATGGCGGTGACTGGGGGGAGGGTTTACGGCCATCCTGTTGCAGCGGAGGGTCATTCCTGGCCTTGTATAGTTGCTTTGAAAAGTATCGTATGCACTGCATTGATATAATTGGAATTTATTTATTATTAACAAATTATTTGTATATATAAAATCCCTCAAGACTTTTCTCCCATGCTGTGTATATATATATATATATACACAGGCATACCCCGGTTTTCGCAAGAGTTATGTTCTTCAGACTCATTAAGAATAGCGAAATTGTGAATAACGAATAATTTTTTCCCTATAAATACATGTTTTATGGGGTATGTGTTCCGGTGGCCATTTTTCTTAATGTAAGATGTTTGGATACGTTCCTACGATACATAAAAACAAGTATAAAACACAAATACAGACCTGCATCAGCATAGTAAGTTATGAATAAATCAATAAAAGAATAAACATATCTGTATTGTACTTTTATTTCCTCAAACCACCCCCGACTGAGGTCAAACCATCCCCGACTCGCACCGAAAGTTTCACCACCACTGCTCTCACCTTCACCAACGACTTCCTTCCTCACATCTCGCCACAAAGACCGTGTCTTTTCTTGAATAATGGCCTGCGATATTGAGCATGCTGCGCTGCGTTTGGTAGCAGGCGGAATTGTGAATTATTTTTTCCCTTATCTGGCATTGCGAATAACGGAGCGGGGTTTGCGAATAGCGGAATTTGGTGTAAAAAAATATTACGTATAAGCAAAGCAACCAATATCGAAGCAATAAATAACGAGGTGTGTGTGTATATATATATACAGGGTGGGCCGTAAGTTTCCATACATAGGAAAAAAAACATTTTTTTATGGACAACCATTTTTATTTATATAATATGCTCTACATGGTTGCCATTGTTTTGAAAACACATTTCAATACGTGTTCCCCACTGTTGATGAACACGCATTAGCACAGTTGACGTTATGCTTGTAATGGCGTTGGTGATACGTTCCTTTAGATGATTTATGTCTCGTATCTTTTCCTGATACACCATGGCCTTCAAGTGCCCCCAAAGATCGAAATCAAGGGGGGTGAGATCTGGGGATCTGGGAGGCCACTCCACAGGACCACGCCGACCAATCCAAGCATCCGGAAACTGCTGATCCAAATACCGACGCACGTGAAGACCATAATGAGGTGGAGCTCCATCTTGCTGGAAGTAAACTGGGAAGTTACCTTCCTCGTTTAGCAGGGATGGGAAAATCTCTTCTTGCAACATGTTAAGATACCTTTCCGCATTAAGATTTCCACTGACAAAAATTGGTTCCATAATTCTGTCACCCCATATCCCGGCCCACACCATCACTTTACCGGCACCTTGCATCTTCGTCGGACTCAGCCAGTTAGGGTTAGCATTACTCCAATAACGTATGTTTTGCCGATTAACCTCTCCATTGACGTAAAAATTTGCTTCATCAGTAAACAAGATCTTACGTCAAACGCATATTCTTAGGGTATCTGAAACATAAAAACAAACGTTTAATTTTTCCTATGTATGGAAACTTACGGCCCACCCTGTATATATATACATATATACCTCGTTATTCGTTATATATACAGGGTGTCCCATAAGTCAGGCATCATAGGAGAAATTCATATTTTTCTATTTCTACAAACCATAATTCATATTTTTCTTATGCTCGGGATGTCAATTTCCCGTCCACCATTCTGTTCAGTGACGAGGCTGTTTTTTTATGGAAATGGTGAGGTAAATCGACAGAACACCCGCTACTGGTCTCAAAATAACCCTCACTGGTATACCTCTTGAAAGGAACAAGGTGCATCTCGGGTGATGGTATGGTGTGGCATTTGGAAGGATCGCATCATAGGCCCCCTCTTTTTCGATGAACATGTCACTGGAGGCACCTACCTACGTATGCTCAAGGAAGAAGCATTTCCCAGTGTCTTGAACGAAGAAGGAAATTTCCCAACATGGTTCTAGCAAGACGGCGCTCCTGCACATTACAGGACCCAAGTAAGGGAATACCTGTACCAACAATTCCCTGGTCATTGGATAGGACGTCGAGGGCCTGTGGAATGGCCAGCTAGAAGCCCGGATCTCACGCCACTAGATTTTTATCTCTGGGGCCACTTGAAAGCGCTGGTATACGCAGAGAAAATTACGAGTGTTGAACATTTGCGGCAGCGCATTATTGGGGCATGTAACACCATTACTCCTGACATCATACACCGTGTGCTTGCTGACTGGGTATCACGTCTGAATTTGTGTATTGAAAACAATGGTGGACATATTGAGCACGTTCTGTAAGTAAAAGCTTTTGTTTTGCCTTTTTTTATTATTTTTCCTATGATGCCGGACTTATGGGACACTCTGTATATATATATATATATATATATATACTGTATATATATGTGTGTATATATATATATATATATATATATATATTATATTATATATATATATATATAATATATATATATTTATTATATATATATATATCTTAATTTACATATTTCCTTTCCTTGTTCACAATTATTTTGAAAGACTATACTTTCACTTTTGTTCAAGAGACGAAAGAGGATTAGCATATAGTGGCCAAAACTCAAAATAATAATTCTAATAAGTCAGCGTATCTTTCTGTCACTTTTTTCAACGGTATATTTTTTCCAACTTCAAAAATTTAACTATTTTCTTCGTCTTGGAATTAATTACCATATAAATGCAATTTCAACTTGTTATCCTGGTCGTGGTCGCACATTGTTTGAAACAGTCTTTTTCAGCCCATAAAATTTTAGGTAAAAAATAAAAATTATATACATATATATATATATATACAGGGTGGGCCGTAAGTTTCCATACATAGGAAAATTTAAATTATGGTCTTCACGTGCGTCGGTATTTGGATCAGCAGTTTCCGGATGCTTGGATTGGTCGGCGTGGTCCTGTGGAGTGGCCTCCCAGATCCCCAGATCTCACCCCCCTTGATTTCTATCTTTGGGGGCACTTGAAGGCCATGGTGTATCAGGAAAAGATACGAGACATAAATCATCTAAAGGAACGCATCACCAACGCCATTACAAGCATAACGTCAACTGTGCTAATGCGTGTTCATCAACAGTGGGGAACACGTATTGAAATGTGTTTTCAAAACAATGGCAACCATGTAGAGCATATTATATAAATAAAAATGGTTGTCCATAAAAAAATGTTTATTTTTCCTATGTATGGAAACTTACGGCCCACCCTGTATATATATTAGCCTACGGATCACCAATTTGTGCTGGTCTATGAAATAGGCTTACTATAATTAATGAATTATATTGAAATGAATAATTAGGGGTCACCAGTCTGGGATACAGCCCAAACAAACAATATTTAATAAGGAGACAGAAATTACCCTGTTGTTTTGTGTTTAATTAGAAAAATAAATGAATTTTTGTTGACAGTGATTAACAATTATAAAACGATATTTGCACTATATTACAAATGACTGACTATTAGCAATAAGAAATGGTTACACAGTATAATCGTTAGGTACAATGATGACAAACACTAATTTAGGAAGGCTAATGAGATATGCGGCACTGAACACACAATAAGTAATTAAGCCAATAATAACTGAGATAATGAAAGTACGGTATGGTACAGTAAATGGATTAGGTCAGTTAAATGAAATGCATAAAAAAACACATAAACAAATGGATACAAATACGGTTGAAAAATGGTTGAAACGGTAAAATAATTGAACAGGCCTACTGTAGTCGTAATAGGAAAGTTAGTTTGTCGGATGTTTGCGTACACTTGGGCCTACTCGATTAGGCAAAGTTTGTGGACTTTTCAGCCTTGATTCCTGAATAGTCTAGCGCGACGTAACAAAGCACTGTAGGCCTAGTGGGGTCCTACCAGAAGCTTACCGACCTGCGATTTCGACGTGGATAACTCTGAAGACTGAAAAGGGCCGACGTGAAGGTTGACAGTACTGCGTTTCGACGTGGATAACTCTGAAGACTGACTGTACTGCGTTTCGACTTAGACAATCCGAGGACATACTGACCTACCGGCAGGAGGATGTGTTGAGGGCACGTTGATAGACTTGTTGAAAGGGCACCGATCGAATTGGGGTGAAGGATGAGTGAAGCCAAGGGCAGAAAGATGACGCTGGTAGAGTGATGTTTGCTTCCGGCGGGATGAAATTGTAGGTCGCCTGAAGTGTTGATCCGCTTCGTGTACTGTTCAACTGTTGCTTGAAGGACTGAGGCCGGTGAGGTCGAACGGCGCTACGTGAAAGGGGAGATTCACGAGGAGGAGTAACGAGCAGAGTGAGAGCGATTTTTAGTGAACTCTGGCTTATATACGCTCGGAAGACGCTAGCTTTTCGCAGGCCTTTTTGGGAAAAGACCAGAACTCTTTTGTTTCTTTCTCCTTGAAGCCCATGTGTGTTTTTTCAGTCTGATGATTCGCAGATGTTTCTGAACGGCGAAGAAAGGAATTTCTAGTCGGTTTATATATATATCGGGTGGGCCAAAAAAAAGGGAGACCTCAAACTTTGGCTGTAAAATCTAAAGTTATGGTTAGATTTCAATATTGTTTTCACAACACACAACTAAGTAAATCTCTTATACGGTGAGCGGATTTCAAAGAAAACTAATGAAAATTATGGATTTATTGAACATTTCTTCATGCCACTGGAAATTCTCCATTTACACTATTACTGCATTATCGGGTCGGCAAAAAAAAGGGGAGACCTTTTAAATCCTTCATATCTCGGCAAATACGGTACATTGAACCTTAAAATTTTAGTATGTTAGTACTAGGTAATTTTATGGTTTGTATGCCATCTTTATCATTTTAGCTAAGAAATTGGATTTATGGCGAATATTCCAGAAAAATCTTGCGATAATTAAAGCGATTTTAATTAACGTAAGCCAACTGCAGGAGGTTTGGGCAAGCTTCTCAAGAAAATGGATAAAACAGGAGATGCTAAAAGATGGCATACAAACCATAAAATTATTTAGTACTAACATAGTAAAATTTCATGGCTCTGTGTATCGTATTTGCTGAGATATGAAGGCTTTAAAAGGTCTCCCTTTTTGTTTGCCGACCCAATAATGCAGTGAAAGTGTTAATGGAAAATTTCCAGTGGCATAAAGAAATGTTCAATAAATCCGTAATTTTCATTAGCTTTCTTTGAAATCCGCTCACCGTATAGGAAATTTATTTAGTTGTGGGGTGTGGAAAAAATATTGAAATCTGACAATAACTGGATTTTACAGCAAAGTTCGAGGTCTCCCTTTTTTCTGGGCCACCCTATATATATATATATATATATATATATATATATATATATACAGCATAACGGAAAATTTCTTTTCCTCTCCTCCCTCACATGGCTCTAAAATTCCAACACGAGGGCAAGAACAGACTACAAAGGAACGCTTTTTTGATTTTTGTTTCTCGAACATACCCGCCAAAACATTTAGCATTATCGAACCTATAAAAGTGCCAGTCCACTTCAGGTCGACGTCATTCGCTTTCATTTGCCCATTGCTCAGGCCTCACTCAGCACTCACACTTCATCTCCAATCTTCGACATGTAACTCCACCCGCTCTCCGGCCTTCGTCGAAGAGCCGCCCGCCGTCCTTTAAATCTTTATTCAAGCATACACGAAGTTTGTCATCTCCGTTGAGGCCCACTACTGTTTCATTCTTCTGGAAGCAACATCACTTGAAGATTGGGATGTGGATGATTTCATGCATTTAGCTGTCTCCGATGAATTTTTTGTTTACGTAACACGTCGGCCTAACTACCAAAATGATCGAGTGTGGGCCACAACACCAAATGAAATCGATGACAATCAACATTATCGCGAATTATTAAAAAGTCCAAACTGTGTTGGTGTGTTTGTTTTGTTCACTGCAAAGAAGCTCATGTGGGTGCTGAAGCCAAATGGTCAGAGTTGAGATGGACAGTATTTTCGTGATATTATTCTATCCCAGCATGTCATTCCTTTTCTAAGAAACCCAAACAATGTTATGGATGTCGATCAGGTCACACTTTTGCACGATAAGGCCCTCTGCTTTAAGGCATTAGCCACTCAACAGTTGTTGCGGAACCATGAGATCGATTTCTTTGGAAATGAAGAATGGCCAGGAACTTCTCCTGACCTGAACGCCTGTGAACACATTGGATCAGTTATAAAGGACAAGGTTGAATGTCTCTTGTTTCAAGACCCTGCAGCAAATCGATTTTCGAAGGATTAAATGACGCAACACATTGAAACTGTTTTAGCAAATTTGCGTAACGATCAAGATCTATTCACGTCACTTTTGGCAAGCTACCCAAAGCGAATTCAGGCTGTCTTGGAAGCCATTGGCGGGAACACCAAGTTTTAATTGTTTCTCATTAAATGCAGGATTAAATTCTCTTTTGTAAGGTATGTTTAGTTTTACTGTACCTCTAATGGTTTAGGCCATGGGCGGGGGGCTAACGTTTATTGGAGCCCCGTAGAAGAAAACTACTCCAGAGTAACAAATCTGTTGTGCCACCTAACCAGAACCCCCGTCAACTTCGAACTCGAACCAACCAAGGTCATAGACCGAGGGTTAACATATATATATATATATATATGTAGACACACACACACACACACACACACACACACACACACACACACACACACACTATATATATATATATATATATATATATATATATATATATACCTTTCAACCTTTCGAATGCGATGATTCCTCATTTCACGAAAGTCAAGCTTGTCGCCCCTTCTCTCGAATTGGCCTCGTGAAGTACTGAGTTGGTTTCTCGTACTCAACACCTCACATAGCCAAGTACGCCCTGCTCATCGGGGATTGTTCTGAGCCAGGCGTCTAATCTTCTCTTTGAAGATGTTCACTGCAACACCATTCGTGTTCCTTAGGTCTTTGGGCAGCTGATTAAACAGTTTTGGTCCTCTCATAACAAAACTATTTTCTTTCAGGGTTAAGGATATTCCCTGTCTAGCCTTTAATTTGAGAACACGGCATATACTTCCTTTTCTACTTTCCACTGTTGTTTGGGGAGTTACATGGTTCAGAATAAGATTAGGGACTAGTTTCTCCATTATTTTCGAAGGATAAATAATGGTGTAGCTCTCTCTCCTCCATTTTAGTGAATATAGGTTTAATTCGCGTAATCTTTCCCAGTAGGTTAGTTCTTTGCACCCATTGATCTTGGCTGTGAAGCTTCTCTGAATCCCTTCTAGTTGTCTAATGTCTTCTTCTTTATATGGACATGTTAGGACCGAGCAGTATTCCAATGAGTATGATCACTGTTTTCAGTAGAGGAATCATTATATTCCTATCCCTTCGTTTAAAGGTTCTTAGTATCTGCACAGTTACTCTCTTTGCTCTGTTCACTGCTATCTTATTTTGTGTTTCAAATTTCGCATCATCAGTCATTACAACCCCTAAATCTTTAGCTTTAGAATTTCTCTGAATTTCCTGTCCATTTGGGGTATAATATTCCATGGATTTTAGGCTCTCTTTTTCCATAGCGTAATAGCTGAATTTTTTGAAATATATATATATATATATATATATATATATATATGGTAAATATGCAGCAAATAGCCCCACCTCGACGTTTGGTACGAAAGTTAGTTATTAGGGTGTTTTCATGTGCTTTCCTCAGAAATGCCACTCATTTGATCGCATTTAATCGAAAGTACGAAAAAAAAAATCGTTTTTTTGTCGTTTTATTTTCAAGTAAACACAGGGCAAATGAGTAGCATTTCTGAATAAAGCACATAAAAACACACCCTAATAAATAAATTTCGCTACCGTTATTGCTAACCTAACCTAACCTAACCTAACCTAAATGAAGAGATTTCGAAAAAAAATAAATCGTTAAGCTAACGAAAATCATTACTGAACCTAACCAATCGTCAAGGGTGTACAGTTGACCTAACCGGGTATTCAGTTGACCTAACCGGGTATTCAGTTGACCTAACTGGGCATCCAGTTGCCCTAACTGGGCATTCAGTTGACCTAACTGGGCATTCGATTGACCTAACTTTGATATACTGTACCTAACCAATCATCATACTACCGAATGCTAACATAAAAAATTATGAACTCGAGGTCTAACTGTAGGTATTGCTTACAGTAGGATTGGGAAAAATGTTTTCGGAGGAAAACGCTTATGAAAGCTAGATTAACACTTGCCGGAATGTGTGACTTCGCTAGACATGTGCCCTTGAAGAGAGATATTGAGCCCGTAAATTTGCACGGAAACGAACTCTTCTGCTTGTTTTTTGGAAATTTGCGTTTACACACGAAAACGTCTCGGTCACTACGGAAATAAAGGGGCTGGGAACACTCTGGACAGTTTCGCGTACAGGGAACGACACGGTGTTCTTGAAAAATGTGAACCGCTCGTGAATCGTCTCCTAAAATTTTGAACACTTCAACGTAGCCTAGGTCACAACTTTTACAAATCTCACTGCACATGTTTACGCGACAAAAATTTAAAAAGAAAGAAAGACCTCAGCTGTATCAAAGGCCGAGGTTTTTCCGTGACTAAACGGTCGGGGAAAAAACTTGATAAGTTCTTTAAAATTCCTAATTAGTTGTCATTGGTTCTTTCAGGCGAAGTTGTTTTTGAATGTTTAATAGCTTTAAAATTCCTAATTAGCTGTCATTGGTTCATTAAGGCGAGGTTGTTTTTGAATGTTTAATAGCTTTAAAATTCCTAATTAGCTGTCATTGGTTCATTAAAGCGTGGTTGTTTTTGAATGTTTAATAGCCTACTATTGGTCCAAAAAAGGTGCACTGTGATTGGTCGTTCACACATTTCCAGAAAATTGTCGGAGAGCGAGGCTGTCTTATGCCTGCTGGCAGGTCGCGAAACAAAAAAAATGGTTAAAACTTAAAAAATCAATAACTTCGTTAATTTTGAATTGCGGGGAGTCTGGCTTTCAACAAATTTATTCTATTGCTGTATACTACCAAATGCTAACATCAAAAATTATGAACTCGAGGCGGGGCTATTTGCTGCATATATATATATATATATATACAGGGCGTCCCAAAAAAATGTATACACACTTTAAATAATTATAAAGGCAGTGTTTATTAAAATACATTTCATTTTCAAAATGTAATAGAATCTACAGACATTATTTAATTGTTTTGTCAACGCCTGTTTTCAAACTGACGTCCGTTCTGGTCCAGGCACTGCTGATAACGCGAAGCAATGGAATCGCAAACATCACGAAACATTTCGTTTGGTATTTGTGTGCATTCTCGTTCAATGGCTGCTCTCAATTCAGCGACTGTTGCAGGTTTTATAGCGTAGACTTTGTCTTTTAAGTATCCCCATAAAAAAGTCTAGTGGTGTGAGGTCTGGTGAACGCGGAGGGTATTCTACGAAACCCCTTCGTCCAGTCCACATCCACATCGTGCCAAGTACCACTCGCAATACTCCACTCTTCGGTCCGGATCATCTTCATTAATAGCATGGACTAATCTTGGAATGTAACTTTTCCATTGACAGCGCTTCAAAATGCGTTGGACAGACGATTCTGAAATTCCTACCTCACGACTCGCTTGCCGCACAGATTTTCTTGGACTTTGGTGATACGTTTCCAGTACTCTTTCTTGCTTTGTGGGGCTTGTCGATGTCCGTGGTCTTCCGGAACGCTTCTTGTGGACATTCTGAACAGTTCCATCGGCTTCAAACTTATCTCTAATTCGAGTGATGGTAAGTCGCGTTGGTGGATCTGTTTGAAACTCCCTCCTAAACTGTCTTTGCACTTCAACTGCGTTTTCACACTTCCAGTAGCATTTTAGAATGAATTTCCTTTGTTCAAAGCTTAGTCTGACTGCCATTATTAATTCTAATGGGTTTAACTTGGAAAGAAAGAAACATCAATTGAGCTATCAGCTGTTAAAGTGTGTATACATTTTTTTGGGACGCCCTGTATATATATATATATATATATATATATATATATATATATATATATCGCGCGTAAATTTTAGGGGAATGGGGTTGGGGTACGGTAGGAACGTGGAGCGAGTCAGGGAGAGAAGAGGATGACGATAAGGGGAACGGGAAACTGTATCGAGTTCGCAGGCGGTTCCCAAAACTCGTCGCATGGAAGTTCTCCTCGATGAATGCGCTCCTGCCGAAGGGAAAGAAAAAGGCGTCGTTCATGGAAACAATCAGGAGGTAGTAATTCCACGGAATGATTCAGACAGACAGTTGAAGAAGGTAGGGGACCGCTACCCTGAGCCAAGTTTGATAAGTGTCTGTGTTTTGCAGCCCACCTGTTGCGTGGAAGCGTGTGTGAGTACGTGCGTGCTTGTTTGCTTGAAGAATGCTTTTTAGGCTTTCCCATAGGAATTGGGGGAAAAACACCACGTTGTGCCTGAGGTATGGGTTCGCTGGTGAAGTTGGAGTATCGTCAAAAGGGATCTTGCCGCATGATTTCTCGTACAGCGGCCGAAGAGGACCGTTGATATATTTGGCAAAAAACGTTGACGAGAAGATGCGCATGAAACACTTTCCTTAGAACGCGGAAAACTTGGAAGTGGGGTTAGATCAACCGCTATCCGGGAAGAATGTGAGGGGGGTGAGTTGCCTCCTTGAAAGACAGACGGCATCGCTGCAGTTCGGACCGTGGATGAAACTGACCCATGTGGTATAAATTTTCAAATTTGGTTCCTTTACGTATGCAGAAGAAAAATGAATGTTAAATGCACTGTTTGTTAAAATGTCGCTTAAAAAAATATTTGCACTGATTTCACTTTTGATTTGGCTGGGTATTTTGTGACTCCGGGTAGTCACCAATTTATAGCGTAATTTTGGCACTATAATAATAATGATGATAATAATGGTTAATTGATGATAGTTATAATTGTTAATGATATGGCTGGAGGTTACCATGATCTTTGCAGATCAAATAATGTTATTAATTAAGTTGATTGATAGAATGAGTTTTCTTCCTTTATTAAACAAAATAAATGATTTATGAATGAGACAAAATATGAAGATTGGTTGTTTACAGTTGAAATTAATGTGTACTGGAATAATGACTTCAATATAATAATGACTTCAATATTAATAACGCGCGAGGTAATGATTAGTCTTTATATAAAGTTAGGTGAATGACACCAGGCCTAAATGGGGCTTGCACAAAAGGTGTTCAAATGGTGGTAGCTCTCGTGTCACTGCTTCTTCGAAGAGAGAGGTCGAAGTGCGTTGAGAAGTCCTTGTAACGAAGTTGGTGTGAGGCAAGGCAGAAAGGATGCTTGAAGAAGTCCCGTGCTGTGACATCATCTTGGTCGTGTTTGTGTTGATGAAACATCGCTAAGTATTTGAAGTATTTGAAAGCATCTTCTCCACTACACATATACTGTGTATATATATATATATATATATGTTATTTTTGAGCCTATAAACGAACCCCCGACCAACTTCTTGAAATCATGTAAAGTAAGATATCATTTAAAATAACATATACGAGCAGGCGCCAGTCTTTATTTTTCTTGCGCAATATTCAGAGTCTGCTAAATCTCTTCTAAGCTTTTAATCACACGCCCGGAGAATGACTTACGATATAAAAATAATTATGAAATCAATCTAAAAGCGCACCGACAAACTTTGGCGATATGCATTCGCCTTTCCATGCTTGTCTCCAATGACAACATCACACATCCGTCCCAAGGGACTTCGGCTCTGAGAATCAAATATTCTCTTGTTCTCATGATGACTCACTTATGACGCATATGAGAATGGATTCCTTCGTATATAAGGAGGGGTTCAGCCATTAATGTACAGATTCAAGATTCAGAATTAGACTTGGTCTCCGCGGGTGGCGGGTTGCGAGTCGCCTCGCATGCATTAGTTTTGCTTCGAGACGATTTAGAACGGCCTTGAAGAAGGCCTAGAAGGAAAATGGTTTAATTATTAAAGCGCGGTGGCGAGGGAGCGCGATACCGCGCATTGATTTATTTTACGACGGTACCTAGAACGGGCACGAGAGAGGTGTTTCAAGAAGACAGACCGTCGGATTTTTATCGTAAAGTAACGTAATTATATACCCTGAGTGAAGGGTGAATTTCACTTCATTTAGAAATAAGTTTTTAGCGGAATATTGGAATTGAGGAAGCAACGGAAAGAAACGTCAGCAGACTTAATTCATTTATTTCTCAGTGACCTTAATTGTCAATCATAGACTTAAGAACCATCTAATTATAACCCGGTGAACTTACATTATAATCAGACCTTGTGAACTTAAGAGCCAATCCAGTTATTGTAAACTTTCGCCTGTAAACCGCTTATTTGAATTTAAGTAAAGTACCTGAAGATAAAATTGACTCTCTTAATCCCATCGTAATTTAATCCATATTCGACGAGTATGAAATAGGGGCTAAGGAAGCTCCCGGATTCCGTAAGTGACTGACCCTAAAAAGGGGGGTCAGCGCACTCTGTTTAAAGGAGTCTTTTATTGTATATATTTTGGGGGTGAAATAAAAAACACACGACACCGGGTAAAAACATCCATTCCCCCGAGTATATATGATATATACATTTATATATATATATACATTATAACTGCAAACACGCAGTATAATTAACGTAAAGAACGACGCTTTGTATAGGAGAATTATCCGCGCAAGATGAGAGCGAAAGAACGAAACAAATGAAAAAATGAGGTACCCACCCGGGAATCGAACACGGGATCTTCCGATTGCCGGTCAGATATGATAACCACTACACCACAGGCCTCACCCAAACAAATGCCGTAATTCCTCTACATACGCGCAGAAACCAATGCCCCAAGGGGTTCCAAAAAACCTTAGCCCCGCCCTCATTTGTAGCTTACATGTTTACTTATATCGAAATAGTTTTTAGTGATTATAAAAATATATAAATTTCTTTATTTATTGCAGGTATTAAAATTACTCTAGCTGATAAAGTGATAATATAATGGCTTCTTAATTAATTGGTGATTCGGAGAGGCAACGTGTGATAGATCGCATACGAGCAATAACATTTCGGGAAGCTCGTGACGCTGGAGCCACCTTTATAACACGTTCATGGGTTGCCAAAAAGTTGCGAAGAAGTGAGGACTTCGTCAAAAGAAATTGGAATAAAACTTTGGATGAATGTGAAATGGATACAACCAAATCTGGGCGCCTAAATTTGCTACTCTCTCAGGAAACAAAGGACATCATTGAAAGCGGTACGCGTAAGCGGAAAAACAGCTGTGCTAAACTTTCTAGAGTGATCGAAGTGTTGAGAGGAAAGATCGTTAGTGGTGAGATCATTCGACTGTACCGTCATAGGCAAGGTTTAAAGCCTTGGCATGAACTTCCAAAGCCAAGAAAAACTCAACTTAACATCGATGACAGAATGTGGTTTGCCCATTATCTTGAAGATTGGGATGTGGATGATTTCATGCATTTAGCTGTCTCCGATGAATTTTTTGTTTACGTAACGTCGGCCTAACTACCAAAATGATCGAGTGTGGGCCACAACACCAGATGAAATCGATGACAATGAACATTATCGCGAATTATTAAAATGTCCAGACTGTGTTGGTGTGTTTTTTTTGTTCACTGCAAAGAAGCTCATGTGGGTGCTGAAGCCAAATGGTCAGAGTTGGGATGGACAGTATTTTCGTGATATTATTCTATCCCAGCATGTCATTCCTTTTCTAAGAAACCCAAACAATGTTATGGATGTCGATCAGGTCACACTTCTGCACGATAAGGCCCCCTGCTTTAAGGCATTAGCCACTCAACAGTTGTTGCGGAACCATGAGATCGATTTCTTTGGAAATGAAGAATGGCCAGGAAATTCTCCTGACCTGAACGTCTGTGAACACATTGGATCAGTTATAAAGGACAAGGTTGAATGTCTCTTCTTTCAAGAACCTGCAGCAAATCGATTTTCGAAGGATTAAATGACGCAACACATTGAAACTGTTTTAGCAAATTTGCGTAACGATCACGATCTATTCACGTCACTTTTGGCAAGCTACCCAAAGCGAATTCAGGCTGTCTTGGAAGCCATTGGCGGGAACAAAAAGTTTTAATTGTTTCTCATTAAATGCAGGATTAAATTCTCTTTTGTAAGGTATGTTTAGTTTTACTGTACTTCTAATGGTTTAGGCCATGGGCAGGGGGGGCTAAGGTTTATTGGAGCCCCGTATATATACACATGAGGGTAATTCAATAAGTATCAGCATTTTTTATTTTCACAATTTTATTATCACATCTGATAGATTATAAACACATCACTTCTCAACATAGTCTCCTGTTTCTCAGTACACTTAATCCAGCGATCTACAAGCTTCCTTGGAATCGCTGAACTCTGAAAGCGTTCTTTAGTGGTCCAAACAGGTAAAAATCCGAAGGTGCCAGGTCTGGACTGTAGGCTGGATGGTCGAGAACTTCAAATTTAAGTTCTTGAAGGCATTTTCTAGTCTGTGCAGCGGTATGATGGCGCGCATTGTCGTGTAACAGAATAACACCTTCCGACAATCTCCCTCTCCGTTTTGTGCGAATTGCTTGCTTAACTCATTCCGAAGCATGTCAGAATACGATGCACCTGTTACTGTAGTTCCACGATCTAGGTAATGTTCGAGGATAGGGCCTCATGTATCCCAAAACAGTGTTAGCATAACTTTACCTGCTGACGGCTGCGCTTTGAACTTCCTTGCAACGGGATGTTGGGTGCTTCTATTGCATGCTCTGTCGTTTGCTTTCTGGTTCATATTGATGGATCCAGGTTTCATCTGCAGTGATAATGCGCTCCAAAAAGTTTTCACCTTCATTATGATACCGCGCCAAAAGACGAGAGCAGACGTCCATACGATTACGCTTGTGCTCTTCTGTCAACTGTTTGGGCACCCATCTTGCACAAACCTAGTGAAAGCCAAGAATGTCATGAACTATCAAATAGGTTGATGTCTAATGAAGATGCAATTTCTTTTATTGTTAATCTTCTGTCATCGAAAATCATGGCTCTGGCTTCTTCCTGCTTGTCACCACTGGTTGATGTTGACGGTCGTCTGAGCGCTAAGCATCTCTCACACATGTCCAACCTTCCTTGAACATTTGAATCCATTCGTACACACTTCGCCGTGGTAACGCATTATTCCCATACTGAGCACATAAACGCGTGCGAATTTCAGTTCCTTTCACACCTTCTGCCCACAAAAAACGAACCACGGATCTCTGTTCTTCCAGAGTACAAATTAAAAGCGGCGCAGCCATACTCACTACTCGTACGATATGTGACAGCTACGAGTAGCCTAAATAAGCCTATACTATTGCTAGCCTAAATAAGCCGATAGATCTCAGTTAGGCTCGTTATTACGAGTATATGTTATACATACTATATTATCACTAAAATAAAAAGTGCGGATACTTATTGAAGTACCCTCGTGTGTGTATATATATGTTTGGTTGAACAATTGACCATAGTTTTTATTTATTAATTTATTATTAGTTAAAATTTTCCAACGTTTCTCTCTGTCCTCCGTTCAGCTGTTTTAAACTTTCGATGACCCGTTTTCTTAGATCGTTACTGATTTGAGATTCTCTCAATTGATTTTCAAGTGCATCACGCTCTTTATTTAGTCTTTTTATTTCTTCATTCATTCGATTGTTCAACCAAACATGTTCAAAGGAAAAGCTGTTCCCCAAATATACGGATATATATATATATATATATATATGCACAATCCATGAATGAAACAAGGAACTCGTCTGGGAAAATTAAATCCACTATAGTCCAAATAAGTAACGGTAAATGACAAACACTATAGTTTTTTTCTTTTTCATAATGTTAGTCCGACGTGGGCAACAGGTCACTCGCAAAGAGGCCCCAAAATATAGCTTCCCTCACCAGCTATCCTGTCCCAAAGCTGGATCCTATCTGCCTGGCAGATAACTGATGAGGGAAGCTATATTTTGGGGCCTCTTTGCGAGTGACCCGTTGCCCACGTCTGGCTAACATCAGGTAAAAGAAAAAACTATAGTGTTTGTCATTTACCATTACTTATTCGGACTGTGGTGGATTTAATTTTCCCAGAAGAGTTCCTTATTCCCATGCACGCTCTGTGCATAAAATAGAAAATATCCCAGGGGACCATTCTGGGTTCTATCCCATATATATATATATATATATATATATATACTTAGGCCGGGTCGAAAAATTAAATTTGTGAATTTTCACATGCCTGTGTCCAAGAAATTTGTAGATGCACTATAAATGCTCAACAATGATTAAAAAAACTAAATTGATCAAGTTTTAGATGTTCCGCAAGTCCTCTGAAGATTGCAAGTAAAACGTAAAACCATACAAAAAACTTTAAAACTTTTAAAACTTTATTCAAATACATAAACTTTATTAATTATTTGGCAATTATGATTTTTTATTAAGATTTTCTTGTATTTTTTGTATTCTTGTTGCTATTAAGTTTTTTCTTGACTGTGTTTCGTCCAGAATATATATAATTTATATATACAATTTTTCTTTTCAGAATTGATTATTTGAATAGTTAAATACGCGTTGTTACACTAGCAGAGTGACTTTCCCAAATTATCCGAAATGGCTGAGGCCGTAAAAGTGAAAGCAATTGTTGAAAAATTCATGAGTCCAGCTGTTTCCCTTTTTGGGAAAGCTGAGCTCAGTGAAAATCAACTTCCCCTATATGAAGACGTTTTAAAAGAATATTTACAAACAAGATATCTCTTACTTATAGCTAGGGAGGGGAAAAAAGAGCCAAATGCTAATGATGTGACAAGAATAGTTGCATCAAAGGTAAAAGAGATCTGGAAAAGTGCATCAATTCCAACAATATCAGAACAGCAAATATTAGCCAGAGTAAAGGATTGTCATGAAAAATCTAAAAATATGATGAAGACTGGTAGAAAAAGGAAAGATTTTGAATCTAAACTGACCGCATTCAAATCCAAAAATCAAAGGCTTTTTGATATTGCTGCCTGCAAATGCCATGATCTGTTTTCTTGCACTTGTGAAAAAGAGCTAAAAGTTCCTGTCATGGAACGTTCTTTCCTAATTGACCAAAGAGGTGCACGAAAAATGGCAATAGGCAGTATTGATTTACAGACAACGAAGAAACTGCAAATAAGATCTGAGCGTAAAGAACAAGAAAGAGTACGATTTTCTAAAAACATTGAAGATAGAGATATCAATAACCCATCCACTTCCAGGGAAGAGCCAATGGACTGGGATAACTTTCATACAATTCCTGATTCTGACACATCAACAGATACAGATAGACAGCGTGATGATGATGATCACATCGAGGAAGGTATAAAGAAATCAGGTGAAGAACATAAGCTCACTCGCAAATTGCCTTCATTAGCAAAAACTTGTGACCGATTCGGAATATCAGACAGAGCTGGTGCAGCCGTTACCTCTGCTGTTCTGGAAGATTTTAGTCTCATTACCTCTGAAGATTATCACATTGTTGTGGATAAGAATAAGGTGAGACGGCAGAGAAAGAAGATCAGAGAGGAGTTGAGTAAATCAAGTGAAGAAAGTATAGAAACATTGTATTTTGATGGAAGAAAGGACTTAACTAAAGCAAATATCTGTAAGGATGGGAGGTACTACAGTACAACAATTACTGAGGAACACATCACGCTTATAGCTGAACCAGAATCAAAATATCTTGGGCACTTCACTCCTGTGACTGGAAATTCAACTAACATTTCTAAGGAAGTGATAAAGTTTCTTAACAGTAACAATATTAAGGTAGACAATCTGAAGGTCATTGGATGTGATGGAACCAATATAAACACTGGCATACATAATGGAGTTATCAGGCAACTAGAGGTACACTACAATACTCCTTTTCATTGGCTCGTGCGTTTGCTGCATACCAATGAGCTACCTCTCCGCCATTTGTTTAATTATTTGGATGGTAAAACCAAAGGACCAAAAGCCCTTGCTGGAAGTGTTGGCAAAAGTCTTACTGCGTGCGAAAAGATGCCAGTTGTCAAGTTTGAAGCAATCAAATCAAGTGATATGCCTTCTATTCCGGGGGATCTCGATCTAAGCCAAGATCAAAAGTATCTCATGGAAATTTGTAATGCAGTCGTAGAAGGCCAATGTTCCCAAAACCTTGAAAACCGCAACCCAGTTCTTTGAATCATGCCAGATGGCTTACGACAGTCAACAGGATAGTTAGACTTTATGTTGCGACCAAAAAGCCGTCAGAAAACTTGAAAACTCTGACCGAATTCATTGTTCGCGTTTATGCCCCAACGTGGTTTAATATAATGCGAAATCCTTACTATTACCAGGGACCAAGGCACCTCTGGTTTATGATAGCTAGTTCAAGATACCTACAGTATCTGATGAGCTTAAGGCAGTCATTGATCCTGTTATTGAAAGACGGGCATATTTTGCTCACCCAGAAACGTTATTGGTCTCGATGTTATTTGATGAAAGGCAAGTGATGAGAGAGTTAGCTTTCCGGCGCATTCTCTTAGCCAGGGAAAGTGTGTCCTCGGGCATTAGAGAATTTAGACGGCCTAAAATTAATTTCTTGGCAAGAGACTACACAGATTTAATTCGATTTGGAGACTACCCAAGACATGAACCACCTCTGACAAAAAGCTTGACAAATACCCAGTTAGAGCTTATCGTAAGGGGCGATGAAACTAACCCTCTATTGAAAAAGTACCCATGTCATTCACAAACTGTGGAAAGACATGTCAAACTTGTAACAGAAGCATCAGCTTCTCTCTGTGGCCAGGAAAATAGAGATGGTTTTATAAAAGCAAGAAATGCTTCAAGATCAAACATGCCTACATTTGAGTCAAAATGCGAATACAAATGTCAATAAACTACATGTAAAAACTAATGGAAGGGAGGGTGGGCTGGGCATGGTGTGGAATTCGACCTACAGTCATCTCCTCGTGGTGAAGAGCTGTAGTTTACTATACGGAGTATCGGAAAAAATCACCAAAACTTTAAGTGACTTGTGGAACCTCAAAATATTTATATAAAAGCTTGAAACTTTGTCATGATACTTCCTATGTAGGTACACAAACTTTCGTAATACGGGGTAAATTCAAATTCCCCCAAAAAATTTTCAAGCAAAAACGACCCGGCCTAAATTATACAGGGTGTCCTAGAATGAACTATCTATTTCAATGAAATCGGACAAATTTTTTAAAAACACACTTATTTATGTTTATCATGTTTAATATGTGTTAAAAATGTATAAATTTCTAAATTTTTTTCATAATTTTATTTTCATCATTTTTTCATTATCTGGTCCAATGAAAGACCGTCTGAAGTCATAGAATGGCAAAGAGACTCTCCAAAAGTTAACGTGTGGCTTGGAATGACCAAATCCAAAATTTATGGCCCATTCTTCTTTGCAGAAGCAACTGTAACAGGTACCGTCTATCTTGATATGCTTCAGCAGTTTCTCGAACCACAGCTTCTTGATGATGGCATTCTTGATAATGTTGTGTTTCAACAAGATGGAGCACCATGTCATTATGCTCTAATTGTTCGAGAATACCTCAACAGACGCCTTCCGAATCGGTGGATTGGACGTGGAGGACCTCGACCTTGGCCTCCGCGTTCTCCGGATTTGACACCCCTGGATTTCTTTGCATGGGGTTTCATAAAACAAAGGTTTATCGCCAAAAGATCAATGCTTCTTGTTGAAACAACATTATCAAGAATGCCATCATCAAGAAGCTGTGGTTCGAGAAACTGGTGAAGCATATCAAGGTAGACGGTACCTGTTACAGTTGCTTCCGCAAAGAAGAATGGGCCATAAATTTTGGATTTGGTCATTCTAAGCCACACGTTAACTTTTGGAGAGTCTCTTTGCCATTCTATGACTTCAGACGGTCTTTCATTGGACCAGATAATGAAAAAATTATGAAAATAAAATTATGAAATTTTTTTAGAAATTTATACATTTTTAACACATATTAAACATGATAAACATAAATAAAAGTGTGTTTTTAAAAAATTTGTCCGATTTCATTGAAATAGATAGTTAATTCTGGGACACCCTGTACATGGTTCCATTACTCGCAGATTCTTTCCAGAAATTTGTCAGCATGAAAAACAAACCATAAGTATTTCCGAGATTACTCGTGAGTACTCGAGTATTAAAGTATACCCAAAGCTCCAATTTCATCATCACATATAAAACTGCTAAACAATACTTTCCATACCTGCTGTTCTGACTGCCATCAAATCATACTGTTACCGTGGTCGCGATGTATCATTAAATCGCAAGGCCGCCTCAGCAAGGAACAGTTAGACGGAATTAATATTCACTTTAATTTGTTTTTATGCAGGAAAAATGGGCCAAGAGTGAATGCCTGCAAAAGCCCCCCACCCCACTGTAGAAATAAAAGAGAGCTAAAATGAAGGTCCAGAGTTTTAGAGATATCTAGACACTCTGCATTTGAAAGGTTGGACGTCATAGACAGAGTTAAAATTGGATTGACAAAGATTGTCACAGGGTTCACCGGTTGAGTAGATAAAAGAGTGAAAATACCAATTAATCACATCACAGTGATTATTCAATGTGGGGTATAATCAAAGATAGAGTCAACGGCCAGAAACCTTGGGACTTCGATCACACGATGACTTTGATACGCCAAGAGTTCGAGACGTTGAATAATAACAAAGAACTTTGCTGCCCTATTTGTTGTTCAGTGGTTCAAAGATTGCAACGTGTGCATTGGACATGATGGAGGACACTTTGAATAATTTCTGTAGTAAGTGATAAATATTATTCTTCACAAGGTGATTCCATTATTCTCGGTAAACCGACTTATACCGCACCCTGTGTGTGTGTGTGTGTGTGTGTGTGTTAGGAGTAATGTGGATAATTGCCTAATGTGCATGTTAGAGCTTTGCTTCAGGTTAGGTTAGGTTAGGTATTTTTTTGAGTCAAACACAGTCAAACACTCAGAAAATCACATAACCTAACCTAAGGCAGAGTTCTAATGTGCACATAAGGCAATATCTTTCCTAATGCCAACATTAGGTAATTTTCCACATTACGCGTAACATATATATATTATATATATATATATATATATATATAATGCTTGAACGCTCTAAGAACAGAACCACAGTGTATGAAAATGTATGTTAGGAATATTACAAAATTTACACAAGAATGGAAGAGTTACATTACACATGCGTATGAACGCTCAGAGATTTATACTGAAGCGCATACAGAAAACAAACATCCAAACTGAATTCAAAACAATAAAACAGCTTTGGAATACACTGACACTATCTGTTAATCTGTAAAGAAAAATGGGACGAAAGAGAAATGAATTTGATATTTATTTTTTTTTTTTACTCTCTGTACATTAAAAGGTAATGGAGTAACTTTATGAGTACGATAAGAAGAACTTGAATAGGAAGTGAAGTTGATCCTTCCGTGCCTTATCTTGAAGGATGTAACAGAGAGAGAGGCCTTGTTAACTTTAAACCATTCTATGTGGTAATATACTTTGATAAGAAATTTCTTTGTATGCGCATCATGTCATCATCATAAAATCTATTGGAAGGATCGTTGATATGCGTCATATTTGATGCTTTCGTGTTCTTACATAACACACGCACTCACACTTATAAACGACATTTATAAGTGACTGTTTTAATGAGTTCGAAATAATATAGCTAAAATATGTATCATATTTTGGTTACCTGCATATTTCTGCAGTCTTACAGTTATTTAAAGACATCTCAGAATATATAATATATATATATATATATATATATATATATACACATTATAACTGCAAACACGCAGTATAATTAACGTAAAGAACGACGCTTTGTATAGGAGAATTATCCGCGCAAGATGAGAGCGAAAGAACGAAACAAATGAAAAAATGAGGTAACCACCCTGGAATCGAACCCGGGATCTTCCGATTGCCGGTCAGATATGATAACCATTACACCACGGGCCTCACTCAGTCAAATGTCGTAATTCCTCTACATGCGCGCAGAAACCAATGCCCCAAAGGGGCACCTCCCGCATGCCGTAACATTATATACATTATAACTGCAAACACGCAGTATAATTAACGTAAAGAACGACGCTTTGTATAGGAGAATTATCCGCGCAAGAAGAGAGCGAAAGAACGAAACAAATGAAAAAATGAGGTAACCACCCGGGAATCGAACCCGGGATCTTCCGATTGCCGGTCAGATATGATAACCATTACACCACGGGCCTCACTCAGTCAAATGTCGTAATTCCTCTACATGCACGCAGAAACCAATGCCCCAAAGAGGCACCTCCCGCATGCCGTAACATTATATACATTATAACTGCAAACACGCAGTATAATTAACGTAAAGAACGACGCTTTATATAGGAGAAACGGAGTACCTTTTCATCTTTGCCAAGGGAATTGTCAGATGGCTTAGGTTTAGTAAATCATAGGACAAAATGTACTGGTATTAAATCGTAAAACAAAATGTACTGGTATTTCTTTTATTTTTGTGATATACATATAATGTCTGGCTGCCTTATGGTTTTCTGACTTTTTTCTTTAAAATATTTCATACAAAATTATAAATACAAAAAATTAGTACTTGTAAAAATTTTTCCTTATGAAACGTACTTCATTGATGAAATTATTAAAGTATAATTGTAGCTCTTTTGTTTATAAATTTACAATTCAAAAGTATACAAAACTCAGAGAAAAACTTTTAATTCCCCCTATACAGTATTAAAATATTTCCTACAAAATTAACAATACAAAAAAATGGCACTTGTGATAAAAATTTGTCCTTATAAAAAGTACTTCATTGATGAAATTCCTTTGTTCCGTATATAAATTTAAAACTCAAAACTCAGAAAAAGACTTTTAATTCCACCTATATAGTATTATCATACATATCGTACATACTATAGCATATTCTAGTTAAGAACTCCAGGAAATTTGGGAATATTGTGGTGCAGAAAAAGAAGTTGTTACTCGGTATTTGGCAGTAAGCTTGCACGCTTTTCTTCAAAAACATTTCCTGCTTCTGAGAAAAATCGCTCAGAATATACTGATGATGCAGGTGTGGACAGATATTTTTTTGCAACTATGCTTAGGTGTGGAAACTGTTGCTTATTTTCCTTCCACCAGCTCAATACATCATCATCTTTACCTTTAGACAATATCGATAGCGTTTTTCCAGCAAAATACATGTTAATCTCCTTTCTTAGGCTCTCATCTGTTGCTTTTTCCTTATCTTCAGCTGATAACTTTCTTTTTTTCTTTTTTCGCCATGAATCCGCACTTTCATCTGACTCGCATTCAATTAAATAACAGCTGAGGAAGTCACTAGCAATGTCTGATTTTAGAGCTGTCGTTGATGATGATGGTCCAGCAAGATTTCGAGATGGAGAAAGTGATGTACTTGATGTTGTTGAAGATTTATCATTATCAGAGTCAGATGCATCTTCACTTTTGCTTTGCATATTTAGCACAATTTTAACTTCTGATAACAACCATTTAAAAGCTTTATCTTTCAGTTCAGTATCAGAAAACATACTAAGCTTGTACCTTGGATCTATGGTAGTACTAATAACATATTGACGGCTATCATAAACATTATTTAATCCT
This sequence comes from Bathynomus jamesi, assembly GCA_023014485.1. Taxonomy (NCBI): domain Eukaryota; kingdom Metazoa; phylum Arthropoda; class Malacostraca; order Isopoda; family Cirolanidae; genus Bathynomus; species Bathynomus jamesi. The sequence continues at coordinate 297,562 of JAJOZX010001085.1, forward strand.
TTTCTCTCCTTGTTTATGAATCACTTTTCCATAGCTCGCTTCAGCTCCCCTTTCATTGTCTTAACTCCACTGTCCTCCTCTTATTCACTTGAAAGAAACCTGTGTAGTGCTCTGACATGTGCTATTACAGATGACAACATTGACTTAGATTTGCTGATGTTTTCTGTTACCATGAAAAAAGGCTGCAAAAGTCTGAGAGTCTTTTCTAATAACTGCTATTCATTGACAGTCAGTGATGGAATATTTGCATGCTCAGCGGTATAAAGCTAAGCTTGGGGTCAATTTCTTTTTGTAGTCTTCTCAGTTCATTGCAACCCAGCGTTGAATGGTTAAAATGAGTGGAAATACTCTTTGACTTGCTAATGAGGTCATTTACAGAACGCTGGGAAAATAAGGGTTCCTTTATTACAAGCTGTAATTGATGTATAAAGCATGATATGCTTACAGAGCCTGTAAGGTCTATGCCAAGCTGCATGTTATAGGCAGCATCTCGAACAATGATATGAACTCTTTCTGGTTCAATTTGCCATTCAGTCAGCATAGATTGAAAGGCTGTAGCAATATTAATACCTGTATGTGACCCTGGAAAGTGCTTACAATGAAGAACACAATCTCGCTTTTCTAATTCATTTGTTATCCAATGAGCAGTTAGAGATATAAACGATTCTTGAGAGTGTTGGTTGCTCCATATATCTGTTGTAAAACTAAGGTATTGGGCCATGGTCAGCTCATTTAACACTGCTCCTTGCAATTTTTTGTATGACAATGGTAGCATGGTTTCAGTAAAATATTTCCGGCATGGTATAAGGTATTTGGGCTGAAGGTGTGCTATTAGTTCTATAAATCCTTGATTCTCTGTAAGAGTAAAAGGCTGGTTGTCCATGGCTATCATGTTCATAATTTTTTGATGCATAATCTTTGACTTTTCATCATCAATTTTCCAAAGTTGTTTTGCTGAGAAACTTTCAAATAAAGTCCTCTGCTTTTTTTAAAGCCTCTAATTTCCTTTCTTTAGGAGCAGGTTTTGGTACTTCTGCAGGATTTGGTGCATTCTCAGATTCTTCTTGGGCAATCTTGCAGACACTATTGTGTTTCGTTTTTACATGTCTGTGGAGTGGAGTGGTACTATATGCTTTCGGTGTGGAACCTCTCTTTATTTTGGCATGGCACAATTTGCATTCTGCATAACTCTCATTTTCATCTTTAACTGTGAAATAGTTCCAAATAAAGGATGACATTGTTTTTAGTTTTTACTTTATTTCTTCAATTTTGATTAATTAAATGATGCATAAATGATGGCTAAAATATGGTTAAAATGCATTGATGCAATTTATAATAATTAAAGCTGTGAAGGAGTTTGATACTGCCTGAAAATAAATTGAAAAAATATTGAATAATAAATATATAGCTAAATTATAGGGATGGGTGGTATCGATATCTAAGTATCGCTATTTCTGATACCATTAATTAATTAAGCATTTTCTAAATTTATAAAAGATAATAAAATACTTGTGAAACGAAAATAGAAACTAATGTATTGTCACTCTCACCTCCCAATGGTGAGTAGAGGGGACATACTGAAAAACCAGGTGTATTGTTAAAGGAACTGAATAACCATTAAAACATGAAATAATTTTATTTGAAATTTGTAAAAAAGTCTCAAGTCCGGCCGGACTTTACCAAAACGTCCGGCTGAGTCCGGGTCCGGCCGGACCCAGAAATCTTGAGTCCGGTACAGCCCTAATATATATATATATATAAACAAACTTTGATTGCATTTACCGCAACAGTGTAAGATCACCCAAACCCTCAAGGAAAAGAACTAAAACAGTGTTTAAAAAGGCTAATTAATTTCGGCTGGTCACAACCAAGCCCTTTCCAAAGCCATAAACTAGTTAAAATGCCCAACAAGGTTAAAAACCTCCGTCCTGTGGAAGAGCTGAAGTATAAATGACTGTGTTAAGGCATAATCACGGACAAAGAGATGGTGGCTGTCATACGTCTCGCAGTTGAGAAGGCAAAATTTTTTTTTCCAGATTTCAAACATTCAAGGTAAGAAATCTTTAAGTAAAAATCAGTCCTGAACATTTGGCAGCCGGTCACCACCCGAAATTGCCCTACAATATTTTAAAATGTTAAAAATAAAGCTATCCATACTATAGGACAGCTTAATATTTGAAATGGTGTTTACTCCTAAAATATAAAATGCCTCGTATATATGTCTCTGTTCCAGGTCCCTAACCTTCAAAATAGGTTTAGAATCCTGAAAGTTAAAAATATGATTATGAAGTTCATACATCGTACATCTGCACTGTTTACTTTCCTTCTAATTTTACTGACTAACCAAAATTAACTGTTCTTCCCTAGACATTTTTCTACACAACAACACGACTGGTAGCAGTGACAAACTTCTACCTTCACTCGTGTTTTCATTTGTTCGCTGATACTCGAAACATCAACGAATGCAGGCAACGAGCGACCGTGAGCGCCTGAGGACAAACGAGCACAAGATAACTACAAATGCTCGTTCGCTTTTGTCAGTCCACACTCGTTTACGCTGGTTCGCTTGGTCTGGACTCTGAACGCGCTTTTAAAGGGCCTGATTAAACAAGACTATAGGAGGGGATCAGGTGATACCAAACAGATGCCTGATTGGCTAAACGCAAATACGAGTATGAAACAAACGAAACCTGTTGTTCTTGCTTCGTGGCTCATATCACGTATTCTCGTCCATATTCATAATAGGCCCTTTTCCTAATTTTATAATCTATCTGTTAAACCTATATTTATACATTAAGAACTGTCATTCTATATTCATTATTAAATCTCATTTTTACACTCCCAACACCTCCCACTCACAAACATCCTTGGTGAATTAGCTTACAACTTTTCTATCATCATTGACCTAGAGCAGAATGTACAGCACCCTACTCGTATCCCCGATCGCCTTGGAGATAGACCCAACATTCTCCATTTATTTCTCACCACTCATCCTTCTTACTTTGTCAAATTTTTCTTTCCGTTGGGCTCCTCCGACCACAACCTGACATCTGTTTCCTGTCCTATCGCTCCAATCCGGCCTTTGGATCCTCTCAAGAGGAGACGCCTTTGGCACTTTAGTGCGACTGCTTAGGAGGTCCTTGGGCAGTACTTCTGTGATTTCCCATGGAATGATTACTGCCTCCGTGGCCGGGGCCTTTCCGAGTGTGCTGAGTGCATCACGGAGGTGATTCTTTCGGGCATAAAGGCGTTCATTCCATTTTCTATTTCTCCTACTAATGCAAAAAAACTTTGGTTTAACTTTATTTGTTCTAATGCTATCCGCAACAGAGAGGAGTCTTTCAGAAAGTACCGTCACCATCGAACTCTTGACTCTCACTCAGCTTATATTTCTGCTCGGAATCGTGCAAAAAATATTCTTCGACTCCCCAAACATTCCTTCATCTGACAAAAATGTGAAAACCTATCTACTGTAATTCTAATTCTTCTCGCTCTTTCTGGCATCTAGCTAGAAACCTCTGCAACAACTTTACTTCCACTTCGTTCCCTCCTCTTTTCCATTCCGACTGCTCAGTTCCCGTCTTTTCATCTGACAAAGCTGAACTCTTTGCTCGAACGTTCTCTTACAACTCAACCCTGGACGATTCCGGTGATGTTCCTCCATCTTCTCCTCCCTCCGACTAATTATGTCTGAAATTAGAATCACTTTCAAAGATGTTCTTTTTGCCCAATCTGGGCTCAACTCTAGGAAGGCGTACAGTCCTGATGGTATTCCTCTTGTTGTTCTTAAGAACTGTGCTTCTGTACTGATACCGTACCTCGGCAAAATCTTTCGTCTTTGTCTTTCATTTGGTATTTTTCCTTCGTGCTGGAACTTCGCTTTCATTCAGCCTGTCCCAAAGAAGGGTGACCGCTCTAGACTCTTCATATACCGTCCAACTGCTGGAATTTTTTTGCCTCTCTAAAGGTTTTTTAACCTATTCTTAAACACCTCTTTTCTCCCAATCTTCTTTCAGATCATCAATATGGTACCACAAGGGACGCTCCACTGGCGATCTTCTTGCATATCTCTCTGACTCTTAGTCATCCTCCTTTCGGGATTTCTATGAAAGTTTTGCTATTGCGCTAGACATATCAAAAGCTTTTGATAGTCTGGCACACAACTTTAATTTCGAAACTGCCCTCCTTCGGTTTCTATCCTTTTATCTGTGCTTTCCTCTCGAATTGGCCATTGTTGTTCTCCTAAATCTATTAACAGTGGTGTTCCTCAGGGTTCTGTCCTGTCACCCACTCTTTTCCTTTTATTTATCAAGGATCTTTTAATTCGCACTTCCTATCCTATTCCCTCCAATGCCGATGATTCCACTCTTCACCTCTCCACTCGCTTCCCAAAGCGTCTCTCTCAACAGTCACTCCATGATTAGCATAGGCCGGCTATGGTACACCTGACCTCTCAGAAAACCTTGTGGCTTTGAATGCCTCAAAAACTCAGTTCCTCCATCTGTCTACTCGTCAAATGACTAGCCCCTTACTTTCAACAACACACAACTCAATCCTTCCTCTTCTCTTAACATTGTTGGCTTTTCCTTTTCTCGTGATCTTTCCTGAAAATATCACATATACTCTCTTTCTGAAACATCTTCGAAGAGCTTACGTGTGCTGTACCGCCTCCGCAGTCTCTTCACCCCCGCTCAGTTTCTCTCTCTATACAGGGGTCGTGTCCGCTCCTGTATGGAGTACGCTTCTCTTATATGGGGTGGCTCAACCCACACAGCCGTATTTGACCGGATGGAATCAAAGGCTTTTCGTCTCATCAATTCCCCGTCTCTTACTCACTGTCTTCAGTCCCTCTCTTTTCGCCGCAATGTTGCCTCACTCTCTCTCTACTATCGCTATTACAACGGACACTGTTCTTCTGAACTGTCTAACTCAGGGGTTCTTAACCTCTGGGTCGCGACCAAAACTTGGGTCTTTAAATTGTCATTTATCATTTATTTATGTTATCCCTAATCACTTCACCATTATTATTTATTTAATTATCTATTACGAGTGAGCTATTTGAAGACATTGGTCGCCTAGCTAGCCTCGAGACCAGAATTTGGATCGCAGCCTAAAAAGGTTAAGAACCCCTGGTCTAACTGCATGCCTTCTCCTTTAAGGAGAGCACGTAGCACCAGAGTTTCGGCACCTTCTCATTCCTTTTCTGTCCAACTCCCTAATGCAAGGGTTAATCGGTATTTTCACTCTTTCATCTACTCAATCGGTGAACTCTGGAACAAACTTCGTCAATCCATCTTTCCCCCTGTCTATTACCTCCAATCTTTCGAACACAGAGTGTCTCAGCATCTCGCAAACCCTGGACCTTGAATTGGCTCTCTTCTTCTTCTATGGGTGGAGGGCGCTTTTGCGGACATTTGCCGTTGGACCCGCCTTGCATAAAAAGTAATTAAACTAAAACTACAAAGTCATTTCTGTTTCTTTTATTAAATATTGTTTATTTTGTTGAAAGGCCAAACTGGTGACCCTGTAAATATTTTATTTTTTTATTCAATCACTTTATTTTTGTGGGCCTACCGTCATCAGGCCACTATATATAAATATATGTATAAAATCATTAGCAGGCTCGCTCCTAAGAAGCTTAGTTTTCAGAAGGAAAAGGAGGACGAAGGCCGCATAGAGAAGCATAAATTCTGGACTGTTTTGGAAGAATCTCCAATCTTTAGGCCTGAAAAATTAAAACAAATTAAAAAGCTGATTACAAAAATAAAAAATTAAAAATAAAAGGTTTTAAACAATTAATATAATGTTTTCGGAAAAAGAAAAGCAAACTACATAATTTGAGCAAAGGGAACAAAGACACCACACGAACGCGAAAAATGACAAACTGGATAAAAAGAATACGAGTTGTAAGTAGGAAAACCGTTTTTGGTCATCTCTACATCCATAATAAAAATATTAGGGTGGAAAGAATGAATAAAATTAAGGAAAAGTTGTGAATTTTATTTTATCTTCAGGGCAACTGCTAATTAAGGTATTTTCGCACATAAAAATATTGGTCCCCACGTTTGTCAATATTTTTATGTGCCATTTGGAAGAGGATTTCCTTATTAGTTACCCTGAAGATTTTAAACAGATTTTTTATAAACGATACGTGGATGACACATTCATCCTTTTCAAAGATAAAAAAACATTCACAACTTTTCCTAAATTTTATTCATTCTTTCCACCCTAATATTGTTTTTACGATGGATGTACAGAAAGAAAACAAACTTCCCGTTTTATACATTTTAATTTCCAAACAAAACTCAAATTTTTGACCAATATTTTCAGGAAGTCCACATTTTTCGGACAAGGCTTTTTTTTTTATAATTTCTGTCTTCTTAATTTGAAACTTAATTCTTATAAAATATTAACCTTTCGTACCTATAAAATTTGTTTAGACTGACTGACTTTTCACTACGAAATGAAATTGCTTGAGAACTACTTTGCTAATCCCTCCTAATTAAGATGTACCAAAGAAGCCCCTTTTATATGTCTGTTCCGTAAGTTCGAACCCATTCAGCTTTGTTGAAAAAAGAATTAAACAATGCATCGTCTAAACTTTTTCCGTTTGTCAAATTAAATTTTTGCTTTATTAATCCGAAGAAAATTGAAACCCGTTTTCAATTTTCTATATTCCGGTTCCTTACAAGTGAAGCTAAAGACACTCTCTTTCATACTTTCTGCAGTAATATATACTGACAGCAACTCTGGATGAATTATAAAAAAGGTTCTGGCAGAACCCTAAATTTGCTGTACAAAGGGTCTTTTATACTCCTACATAAATTACCCCAGAGATGCTCAGCTTCGCAAATTTTTGCTACCCGCAATGTCCCGAGTTTCCCGGAGGTAATAACGCGTGCTCAATACAGTCTAATACAAAGAATTAAAAAATCAATCAACCCGATTATCCAGGGTATCCATGAGTCCTGTCGTTTGTCTTCTTAGCTATGGAATTCATGGTACGAAAACCTCTGTCTGTAGCTCCACTTAACTTCGACATTACTGTATTATTTCTAATCAACTGTATATCTTTCTATCCTTAGTATGTGAACTGTCATTGTATTATTAATATTTGTCATATGGACTATGGTCTGCCAATAAACCTTTTCATTTTCATTTCCATTTTCATTCATTCACCAAATCGAAGACCACTCTCGAACTGATGCGCTCCAAAGTTGTATATCTTTTTAATTGTTCTCGATGTAGTCGAAGAACATACGTCAGGTCAACCGAATGTATGCTTAGGGTATGCTACGGATCGATTCGCATAGTGGCGTCAACTTCAGAGCTGACTTTGATCGTAATGTAAAGGAAAACTCTGCCATTCGGTCTCGCACTAATAAGTGGCATCACACCATCCAATATAAAGATTTAAAAATTTTAGTTCAAACGAAAGATTGGAAATTCCTCAGAATTTTAGGATTCCTTTTCATTAAATATATTGCTCCCTCCCTCAACATAGATTATGCTGCCTCCACTTTGTACATTGCGCAACAATTAACTAACTGACCGAAAACAGTTCTCATACTCACAATTCTTATTTCTTTTATCCAGTTTGACAATTTTCGCGTCTGTGTGGTGAGTCTTTGTTTTTTTTTTGTTTTCCAAAAACATGGTGTGAATTGTTCAACCAATGGTTCTCAAATGGGGATACGCGAGAAGGTTCCCAGGGGTATGCGGCATCCTGCTTTGAAACTAACTTTCACGTGGAAAAGTACTCTCAAAAGACGGTAGAGCGGCTACACCGTCTTTTGAGCAATTATGAGTGGGAGGGAGGGGGTACGGGGCACTTGCCGAAGCTATTGATGGTATACAGCCGTAAAAAGTTTGGGAACCCCTGGTTTAAACAGTCTTATTTGTAATTTTTGTAATCAGCCTTTTAATGTGTTTTAAATTTTTAGCCTTTAAAGATGGGATATCTCCCAAAACATTAGCTAATATATATGATGCTGTTCAAAGGGGCATTTGTCCTTTTTTATATAAAGTTACGCCCAAACATCGAAATCGCTCAGTGAGCGGAAAAAAAACAGCCACAACGCGTTGTGGATGCACCTAAGTGACCAACACCGATGTTAGATATTTTTTCGCTTAATGGCCGTTCTCAAACAACCACAACGCGTTGTGGACGATTCGGATATAACCACAACGCGTTGTGGATGATTTGAAACGACCACACACCGATGTCTTTCATCAAACTCTATTTAAACACGACGTATATTAAAATGATATAAACACGACGTATATTTATCGACGTATTCACCGATTAAACTAATTAATGATGTAAAACTCTTTTAATGATGTAAACAACCGCTGACGCTATCATATTTTCTTACCGGAATTTTTTAGAGGCAAAAAACCCTTTAAAAAAAAAGGGGAGAGGGGAGCACTACGGGGCTCCGCCCCCGTACCCCCGAGACCTAAATTATACAGGTGATAATATTGAGTAACTGTACCCGCCTTGCCTGGGTAGCCGGAGCCAAAAGGACTAATGTAAAGGATAAAAAAGGCTAAGTGCACTTTTTAAAATTTATTACAAACCCAAATATTGTTTCAAACTAATATAAGAAATAGTTTAAAATAAAAAGTAGGAGGAACATTACTATATTTTTCAACACCAGAGGTATTGCCAACAATCAAATGACCTAATTGTACAGACGTATGTTCAGTCAAAAACCAAGGTTATCTTTTTTGGAAAACATTGGCCTTATCTCCGTACGCATTAATTTGATATTGCAAACCTAACCTAGCATAACGGGAGAATCTATGCCAGTGGTTCCCAACCCTCGGGTCGCGACCCAAATCAGGGTCGCGGGGGTGCTCAAGTAGGGTCGCGAAGGGTCACTATATTCACTAATACTTAATTCATTTTATATTTATATACATATTCTAATTTTATCGTAAACTTGAGGGCCGGGAGGTCTTGTTGGTGGCCAATTTAGGGGTCGCAGCAAAAAAAGGTTGGGAACCACTGATCTATGCCAAGCGTTATGAGTACGAGTTTTAGGTCGGTGTGTGGTCGTTTTAAATCGTCCACAACGCGTTGTGGTCATATCCGAATCGTCCACAACACGTTGTGGTTGTTTGAGAACGGCAATGAAGCGAAAAAATATGTAACATCGGTGTGTGGTCACTTAGGTGCATCTACAACGCGTTGTGGCTGTTTTTTTCGCTCACTGAGCGAATTCGATGTTTGGGCGTAACATATATATACATATATATATATATATATTTTTTTTTTATGCAGGAAGGAGGGGCCAAGGGTAAATGCCCGCAAAAGCGCCCCTCCCATAGAAGAAGAAGAGAGCCAAAATCAAGGTCCGGGGTTTTCGAGATGTCTAGACACTCTGCGTTTGAAAGATGGGAGGTCATAGACAGTAGGAAAGATGGACTGAGGAAGATTGTTCCAGAGTTCACCGGTTGAGTAGATGAAAGACTGAAAATTCCGATTAACCTTGTGTTAGATAGTTGGACAAAAAAGTAATGAGGAAGTCTGGTACTGCGTGCTCTCCTCAAAGGAGGAGGCATGCAGTTAGAGAGTTCAGAAGTGCAATGTCCGTTATAATAGCGATAGTAAAGACAGCGTAAGAGAGCGTGAGGCAACATTGCGGCGAAGAGAGAGAGACTGAAGACAATCAGTAAGAGACGGGGAATTGATGAAACGAAAAACCTTTGATTCCATCCGGTCAAGTACGGCTGTGTGGGTTGAGCCACACCACACATGAGAAGCATACTCCATACAGGGGCGAACAAGACTCCTGTACAGAGACAGCAACTGAGTGGGGTGAAGAAATCGCGGAGGCGGTACAGCACACCTAACCTCTTAGAAGCTGTTTTAGAAAGAGAGTATATGTGATCTTTCCAGGAAAGATCACGAGAAAAGGAAACGCCAAGAATGTCAAGAGAAGAGGAAGTATTCAGTTGTGTGTTGTTGAAGGTAAGGGGATAGCTGTGTAGAAAATTGTGACTAGTAGACAGATGGAGGAACTGAGTTTTTGAGGCATTGAAAGCCACAAGGTTTTGTCTGCCCAATCAGATATAGCAGAAAGATCAGAGGTCAGGTGTCCCATAGTCGTCCTACGCGAATCATGAAGTGACTGCTGCGAGGGACACACACACACATACACACACATATATATATATATGTGTGTGTGTGTGTGTGTGTGTGTGTGTGTGTGTTGTGTTTATTCCCATTAGAAGAAAAAATTATTATGAGCGGTGGTGTTATCATTCATATTAATGTTGCTTCATTAATAACACAAACGTGGGGAATTTGTAAATTATTCGCTTGTTTTAATTTATAATAGTTTCCTACATGAGAAAACAAAAAATTAGGACAAGTTTCAAATATTTTTCATATGTAATTTCCTGCTTTGCTTATTTAATTCACAATGAACAAAAAATCAATAGTAAATATAGAAGTATTCCATAAGAAGGCAAATTCAGAACGTTTGAGTTCTCTTCCACAGCTCGCATATTGAAGAGATTTTGCAGGCCATTTTTAATTTATCGAAATAAAAAGTTAAAATTTACATTCAGAACTTTAAAACTTTATATATATATATATATATATATATATATATATATAAATTCTAGGTCCAATTCAACCTTCTTGAGCCTTCTGACAGACTTCTCAAATTCTTAAATTCATTTTTGCATATAAAGTCCAAACTCGCGTAACACTCTAACTGTATATAAAATGCAAATTTGGGAAAAAAATTTGATTTTCTTTCTATTTTATTTGTGCTGAATAATTGATGGATTATTTCTTTTTTAAATTACCTAATAATTTTTTAGATTAAGCTTAATCATGTAATCGTGTTAAATTCTGCAAACTTCATTTTTTATACACAGTACATTCTCTCTTAGTTGTAAAAAATAAAGTCGTCTTGCTCAACACTTAATTTTTAAAATTTTAGCATTAATTCTGGCTCATATGTATGTTTAATTTTAATCCATAATAAAATGCATTTTTCAATTTCCATTTTTAGTTAACTCGGCAAATCATAACATCAGATCTGTTAGTATGCTGTTTAAAAGAAAACTATGACTTCATCTTTAAATATTTTGCTTATCTGTAAATATGCAGTTACAGCCAAAATTCATCTTCATCTTCAAATATTTTTGCCAAAAAAAATCAGCCTATTGAGAATAAAAAACAAAACAGGTCAACATTAAATAATATTGATGTCACCAAATTATGAGTATATAAACTTTTGTAATTCTTCAAATTATCATTCTGATTATTCTGATCTGACCTGTAATATTTTAAAAGCAGTAAACTACAGTAAGAGAATATCTTTGTCTTCTCCTTTGAACCCTGCTTTCTCCAGAAAACTTAGTTTAAAAATAGAATAAATAATTTCCCGATACGCTACAAGAAGAACCGGGGAACCATCAGATAATTTAGTAAGTTTTCACAGAATCCTCCGCTCCACTACAAGAAGAAATCAGAGTGTAGTATAAAAGAAACTACTGCGATTCCCTATACGGCACCAGCTACCCCATAGTGAGAAATCCGTTGCTGCCACCTAACTAGAACGAGCCACCCAAGGCCATGGACGGAGAGCTGACATATATATATATATATATAACTTTATATATATATATATACTGTATATGTTCAGGGAACATCCTTAACCCTGAAAGAAAATAGTTTAGTGGTGAGAGGACCAAAACTGTTTCGTTAGCTGCCCAAAGACCTAAGGAACACGAGTGGTGTTGCAGTGAACATCTTCAAAAGAAGATTAGACGCCTGGCTCAGAACAATCCCCGATGAGCGGGGCGTACATGGCTATGTGAGGTGGAAAGTACAAGAAACCAACTCACTACTTCACCAGGCTAACTCGAGATTAGAGACGACAAGCTTGACCTTCGTGAAATGAGGAATCACCCCACGGAACATTTGAAAGGTTGAAAGGTATACACAGTATATATATATATTATATATATATATATATATATATATATATATATATATATATATATTAGGGTGTCTCTTATTTTCGAAGTGTTGATTTTTTAGGTTGCGCCCACTCAACCAGTTCCATTGGTTGAAAAAACATCACATATAAAAGTTTGTTTGGATTGAACAATTTTTAGAGGTCGCCCCCGCTTATTAAAGTTCATAAAATATAGCTATTATTTATGCAATTAATATTTGAAATTACTAGCAGTTGTCAAGTATACTAAACATATGTTTTTAATTAATTAATCATCATATTTATGATGAATTCAATTAAATGAATATATTAGAGATAATTGTCAAGTTTGTAGCTGAAAATATTGCTTGATAAGACAATATTGGAAGATTGGAAGATCTCTTTGACATCGCCCATGGAGACGCTGAGAAGCTGATCAAGAATCGTGAGGACTGGGAGTTCCTTCAACTGCAAAGACAAAAAGGTCGTCCTGGCTCAATCGGTGGTGTGGACACTGTACATCTTCACCGCACAAAAAATGCAGTCAAACGGTTCGAAGCTGAGGCAGAGAGAAAAAGAAAGTCAGAATCTTTGATGGAGGCGTCTACTAGTCAAGTTGTACTGGCTTCTTCCACATCTTCCAGCAACACTGATGAAAGTGAGAATGAGGAGGAGGAGCCCAAAGGAGCTTGTGCTTTACCAAAATCTAAGAAAAAAAGAGGCATGAAAAACATCATGACTATTCAGATGTCTGCTGCCCTGGATCGTACACAAATTTCTTCTAGAAAGGCAACATTTATCCTCGCAGAGGCAGCTAAAAGCTTTGGTTTGGACGCTTCAGATTACAGCATAAACCAACATTCTATCCATCGCCTTCGAAATAAGAACCGAGTTCGTCATGCTAAAGAACTTAAGGAGCATTTCCATGGAGAATGTTCTATGACAGTCCACTGGGATGGCAAGATGATGGGGGACCTCACCTCGCACAAGCACATTGATCGTCTCCCAGTACTTGTGTCAGGACCTGGTGTTGAACAGCTGCTTGGTGTCCCCAAAATCCCAAACTCAACTGGAGAAGCACAAGCTGAAGCCGTATTTAACTGCCTGAATGAATGGGGAATTACAGAGAGAGTAAAAGCAATTTGTTTCGATACAACAGCTTCAAACACGGGTTAATATGTGGAGCCTGTGCTCTCATCGAAGCAAAATTGGGACATGATGTTTTGTACTTGCCTTGTAGACACCATGTTTTAGATTTATTGTTGGGAGCTGCATTTGAAGCAACATTGGGATCTACATCAACTGGTCCAGAGATATTGATCTTTAAGCGTTTTCGTGACAATTGGACTTCTGTTGATCAAAGCCAGTTCCAAACAGGTGAGACAGACACGATTACTAAAGAAGCAATTATCCAGTCTAAAACTGAACTAATTCAGTTTGCTAGATCCCAGGCACCTATGCTACGGGATGACTATCAAGAACTTTTGGATCTGTCCATCATCTTTATTGGAGGTGTCCCCAATAAAGGCAAGTTTCGTGCACCAGGTGCCATGCATCGAGCTCACTGGATGTCCAAAGCGCTCTATTCTATCAAGATGTGGCTTTTTCGAAACCAGTTCAAGATGACTAAGACTGAAGAACGAGGAATTCGAGATCTTTCCCTTTTTTCTGTTCTCATCTATATGAAGGCTTGGACAACATCCTCACTCCCTATTGAAACCCCATTTAATGACTGGCTCCTTATGAGGTCATTGATTAATTATCCTAACAAAAAGATTTCTGATGCAACTAAAAAAAAGCTCTCTAACCACTTATGGTACCTGTCTGAAGAAGCAGTTGGTCTTGTTTTCTTTGATGAGCGAATTACTACAGATGTAAAGAAACGCATGGTAAAGGCATTAGAAGATGAGTCCACTGATAGACCACCCAAGCATCCTCGGATTCCTGAATCGACCTTCTGCTCTGGTGAAGGACTACACCAACTTGTTACAAGAAATACTAGAGAATTCTTTACTAAGCTGAATTTGCCAGAAGGATTTCTGAACAAGGCACCCAGCACTTGGACATCCAACTGTGAATATTTAAGGGCCAGAGCTATTGTTGCAGCTCTATCTGTTGTAAATGACCTGGCAGAACGTGCAGTAGCTTTAGTTCAAGAGCTGAATAAGAAATTGACAGTGGGGGAAGAGCAGCTCCAGTTCCTGATCCAAATTGTTGCAAAACACCGCCAGAGTCACCCAGTTCCATCAAAAACTGTTCTTCTCAAAAAATAACCATCAATGAGGTCGCACCTTAAAATACACCATATTGTACTGGGTGATCCAGATAAATGGGACCCATAAAAAAAAGCCAAATATTCTTAATATTTAATTCCTTTCATAAAAACTATATATCATTCGAAAGAGTAGAGTTACAAGTTTATTATGAAATATTTATTTTTTAAAAATGACTCCTTTCAAATGTGCTCCATTAGTTGCCAAGCATTCCAGTGTTCTCGCTTGTAAGTTCTGCATCACTTTTGCAAGAGTGTGCGGTGGTATGGCCTGTATCTCATTTGTGATGGCGGCCTTCAATTCTTGCAAGGTCGTTGGGTTATTTCTGTAGACCCTACTCTTTAAATATCCTCAGAGATAATAATCTAAGGGAGAAAAATCCGGAGACCTTGCGGGCCATTCAACGTCTCCAAATCTTGAGATTAACTCGCCTGGAAACGTTTGACGCAAAACTGCCATGCAGTTCCTCGTGGTATGGCAGGTAGCTCCGTCTTGTGGAACCAGTGGTTTTCTAGACAAAGATCTCTTAATTTAGGAATAAGGAAATCGGTCAACATTTTTTCGTAGCGATCACCATTTACAGTGACTGTGTTTCCGGTGGAATCCTCGAAAAAGTACGGCCCTATGATCTGAGATGCAGTAAGACCACACCAAACAGTTACACGCTGACTATGCAACGGGACTTCGGTAATATTCAATGGATTTTCTGTTGCCCAGAAACGACAATTTTGTTTGTTTACAGTTCCATTCAAGTGAAAATGGGCTTCGTCTGACATAATCAAAATTGCTAGAAAATTGGTGGTGTCATTTACCTTCTGTTGGATCCATTGACAGAATTGTCGTCTTCGTGCGAAATCTCCATCGTTTAGTTGTTGCACTGTTTGAATTTTATATGGAAAGAGCATTAAATTTTGCTTGAATATACGGTGTGTTGTTCCATATCCAACTCCTAACAGCTGAGAAGCACGTCTGATGCTTATGTTAGGATTATCCTGTACAATTTCATGAGTTCTGTTAATGATCTCGTCTATCCTTGCTGTGCGCACTCTTCCAGTTGGTTTTCTTTTTCCAATGCTGCCAGTTAGGGAAAAATTTCTGACACACCGACGGATTACTTTCTTAGAAGGTGATTTTGACATCTGAAAATTTGTCTTGAAAGATCTTTGAGCTGAAACTACACTTCTTCCATGCTCATAATATTGCTCAGTTATGAAACGCAGCTGTTCCACAGTCCATGCAGTCATCTTGAAGGGTTAGTTTTAACTAACACTTTTATTTTGTTTTGTATCTTATCTTGTCTTGTATTGTCAAAACCTATACAATCCTGTACAAACTTGTAACTATCCTCTTTCGAATGATGCGTATGATTTTATAAAAGGACTTATACTTTAAGAGTTACAGGGGTTTCTTTTGGGTCCCATTTCTCTGGATCACCCTTTATAATCATTGTATATTAAATAAATGTTGTATAAGGAAATAATGCTAATTAAAGTAATTAAAGTATGTAAATAGCACTGGCATTTTGAATTTATCTCTATATAATAAACTAATGGTTTTTTTTGTAGCAATGCTTCATTGCTGATTGTATATAAAAAAAGAGCCAGGAAGGATTTTGGATAGGAGAAAAAGGATTGGGATAAAGAAGGATTGAGGACCAAAGGATGGATTATAACAACATCAAGGATAGGTTAGAAAAGGATCACTGATAAATAAGAAGGCCTATACTTATAAAAACGAATCAAACTAAAAAAAGAAGGAAGGAATTATGTGTATAATGAGCATAATCATATGTCAGGAGCTATTATGCCATGGTCACAATTTTTATTAGCCGGGGGCGACCCCTAAATATGAGCCAATTTGTGTCAAACTTTCAAGTTTTAGTTTTCATGCTAAATGGAACTATTTTAGGGGGCGCAGATAAAATAATTCAACATTTCAATTTTTGACTACCCAATAAGAGACACCCTAATATATATATATATACACACACATCATGCGCCTCGGTGGTGTAGTGGTTAGCGTCGCTGACTACGAATCCATCGGCCCCGGGTTCGAGACCCGGTGACGCAGCCGGCGCGCGGCAAAACCCAGCTGTTCATCTTTCCACAAAATAAAAGAAAGTGGTTGGTAGATAAATGGATACCCAGGTGGCCTAGTGGTTAAGATGCTGGGCTGCTGGTGGGGCGTGGTTCGGATTCCACGTTAAACTGTAGGTCTAAGGTGGAGTGAAAAGCTTGACCTTCGTCAGAATGAACAATTCGGGCTGAAGCTAACCAAAGGTTACCAAAGGTATATATATATATACCTTCTTCAATGACCGCTCTGATTCCTTCTTCGGGTTGTAGACAATGTTCCCTCTAATTTTTTTTAGTCCGTGTGCGCAAGAAATTTTCGTTGTGCATACATTTAGATTCATGGTGAAAAATTGTGCAAACTTTTCTGAGCGCTATTATCTTCAAAATTAAATATATATAAATATTAAATACTTAATAAATATTATTTCCATAAGGTGATAGCTTGATCATTACGGTACTATTAAATGGATATTAAAAAAGTTGACAGTATTATATATTCTTAAAAAAGAAAACATTTTATCCATTCTAAAAATATGAATAAAATAAAAAATAGTAAAATAAAATTCAACAAAATAAAGAAATAAAATAAAAATAACTAATTGAAAATGACTATTTTAGTTATCATTTCTCAAAACAATTTTTAGCATTTAGCAATTTAAGATAGACTATGAAGATTAATACATGATTTTATCCATTCACAAAATAGGAATCAAATAAAAAATAATTTTATTTTTTATGAATTATGAGATAATTACTATTAATTTTTATGCAAAAAATAAGAAAGAGAAGGGTTATATTCAATGCGTTAATGTATAAAAGAAAAAAATGCAAATACATAGAGTAAAAAAAATCAGTATTGTGTAATTGCGCGGACTTCGGCGAAGTCGGGCGGAAGGGATTAATACTTAAAGAACGACTGTAGAGTATGTTGATGCAAATGGTCAGACCTTGTATGACGATATAATTTTGAAATTACTTCATTTACTGTCGTGACTCATGATACGCTTGAGCCTGTGCGCATTTTATTTTGCTGTGTGCGCGGGTTTCACAACGCGTGTGCGCGCGCACACGCGCACACCTTAGAGGGAACATTGGGAACTTGTAGAGTATGTGGTTTTTTATGACAAACTTTGCTTTTGATGTGATTTCGTAGTTAAAAATAAAGAGCCATGAAATCTAGTAATCTTTGAGTCCACTCAAAGGGGCCGCGCCGCGATACTCAATTCACTGATCTGGAAATGTGATGTTCAGAAGGGAGTAGGGACTTGTACACCTTTTGTCAAGCCTCAATTTTACTTCATCAGTCATTTTAGCAACTAACAATTTTTGTTATTACCACAAAAATATTTTAAATTGCACTTTTAAATTTTTTTGTCCCAATCAAATCTGAAAGATCATTAAAAGTCATTAAAAAAGAAGCTGTTTAGTCTTTCTTTTGGGACACCCACACCCAGTGTATATATATATATATATATATTATATATATATATATATATGTATGTGTGTGTGTGTGGTGTGTGTGTGTGTGTGTGTAGAAAGTGGCAGTAAGTGAACTAAAATTCATGTCGAGTATATGCCACGTAAGTATAAAACTTATTGTTGAGATCAAATCCCAACATTGTTGTCATGAGTAATTTTGAAGTTTGGGATCAAATTAGATACTCTTTGAAGAATGTCGGTATGAAATACAGTACAAAAATAATTCTAAACGCAGGATAAAGCAGAAAGTTTGTTGTAACCGATTACTTTCCATTAACGTCATTCCCATTTTCATTCCCATTCCGAAAGTAGGAATACTCGAAGTGGAATTTCTGATTTGGGAAAAGCGTTTCCTGATTTGGGAAAGGATTAAAAAATGTTATCGTGACGCAGTTACGGTCCCAAGAGGTGTTTTTTGTAAAAACTCAAATTTAAAGTGAGAAATCCAATAGAGTGAAAAATAAAACGGATCAATTTGAGAATTGCTTCCATCCAGATTCCAACTTTCGGGATTTTTCTTTCATAGACTAAAAATGAAATGAGGATGACCGAGATTGGGAACATATCGTTGTAAACATGGTAAAAAAGTAAAAAGAATTAATTTTGATAACCTAATGATAATAATTTCACATTCCAATCGGCTTCACGAGAAAAGGATTGTAACCTTCATTGAGTTTATAGCATTTAACAGAAGATATAATTCATATGCGTTGTAATGCACAGTCGTTATTAATTTTTTTTTATTATCGTAAATTCTGGTAACAATTTTTATGAGGCTTCAAGCTACTGAGTTTATTTTTATACATTTTCATCACTTGTCTCTCTCTCTCTCACTGGAAAGACAAACATCTTTATTTCATAGATTGTAAAGATTTTAGGTCCCAACAAAAGATCTTCCTAAATTTTAACTTTCTTACAGTTTTATATATTAAATATTCTCTCTCTCTCTCTCTCTCTCTCTCTCTCTCTCTCTCTCTCTCTCTCTCTTACCTTTCCTGTAAAATGTCCTTGACTGCTTTTCCAAGGTCAAGGTATTTTTTTAAACTTTTTCTGCATCCAGAGGGGAGGGAGCAAAGGGTGAGGAGAGAGCCTTATGTTTTTCTACCCAGTTTTCTTTCTACAGCTTCTAAAATAGTTAAAATATGAACAGTTTAATAACAGGAACTTCGTCGAGTAGACTGAAAGGTCTTTGAGGTTTCCTCTTGTCTTGTAACTCCTTCTAACTCTCTCTCTCTCTCTTCCTCTCTCTCTCTTCTCTCGTCTCTTCTTCTCTCTCTATATATATATAATATATATATATATATATATATATTATTTCCGCATCTGTTGTATTTCTTTTCAACCTCACTTCCTATAAAGATTTCTTTGTTGATCTGAAAGCAATCGCCGTCTTCTTATAGCAGTCGAAAAATGCAAGGTGCATCTCCTTCTGAAAGCATCTCGGAGTCCTTCTCCGAATGATAAATGTTGCTCCTTTCTTAGCAATATCCTTTATGGATTTTGTTCATCATTGGTCGAATATAACTTTATTTTAAAACTTGTTTCGTAAAAAGCATTTTCTAACAATATTTCTTTTCTTTATTTTATCACTTTTATTATTTTTTTACCTTGCTTATTACGTTATTCATTTTTTATGCGGGAAAGATGGGCCAAGGGCGAACACCCGCAAAGAATGCACCCGCCCCCGCTCCCCACAGATGGAAAACGAGACACCCGAAATCAAGGTCTCAGAGTTGTTAAAAGCTACTGTATGTTATTTCTTTTAAATTTTAAAAAGAATACGTAGTGTGTAAGATGTGTGTATGTGTAGTGAGGAATAGGGAGAGAAGTGTGTGTTAGACCGCATGCTTGGCTTTTTACAGGGTAGATGGGACACGGAAAAAGATCGGTTAAGGAGGACAATGACAGGAGAAACGGGAGTTCCAGCATTCCCTGTCTCCTGCCTAACGTCCTCCCGTGAGTACTTCTCTGGTCGATTGGTGTCTACAATCTCCTCCTATAACTCACTGAAAGGGTGAGTTTGTACACTGATAAGAGTTGTATGTAATTTGTATACATTATATTATCTATTTACATACAGGGCGAATACATATATTTGCATTGAAATATAATATATATATATATATAGGGTGGGCAAAAAAAAAGGGAGACCTCGAACTTTGGCTGTAAAATCCAAAGTTATGGTCAGATTTCAATATTTTTTCACACCCAACAACTAAGTAAATTTCCTATACGGTGAGCGGTTTTCAAAGAAAACTTGAAAATTACGGATGTATTGAACATTTCTTTATGCCACTGGAAATTCTCCATTTACACTATTACTGCATTATCGGGTTGGCAAGAAAAAAAAGGGAGACCTTTTAAATCCTTCATATCTCGGCAAGTACGGTACATTGAACCATGAAATTTTAGTATGTTAGTACTAGGTAATTTCATGGTTTGTATGCCATCTTTTAGCATCTCCTGTTTTATCGATTTTCTTAAAAATAGAATAAATTAATCCATAATTTTCATTAGTTTCTTTGAAATCCGCTCACCGTATGGGAAATTTACTTAGTTGTGGGGTGTGAAAAAATATTGAAATCTGACCATAACTTTAGAGTTTGCAGCCAAAGTTCGAGGTCTCCCTTTTTTTTTGCCCACCCGAGATATACATGGGAATGAACTCAGAATGGTTCCCTGAGTTTTTTTATGATACACACAGACCGTGCATGGAAAAAGGAACTCTTCTGGGAAAATTAAATCCACTATAGTCCGAATAAGTAATGGTAAATGACAAACACTATAGTTTTTCTTTTTCATGATGTTAGCCTGACGTGGGCAATGGGTCACTTACAAAGAGGTCCCAAAAATATAACTTCCCTCACCAGCTATCAGCGGGTGAGGGATAGCTGGTGAGGGAAGCTATATATATATATATATATATATATATATATATATATATATATATATGCGTTAATGTCCAGAATAGAAATAAGAAGGATAAATTCTAAAATTAAATGTTTTTTACTTGCAATAAATACAAAATAATGAAACGAGAACAATTCATTATTTCATTTACAAAATGAACAATAAACAAATGACATCACTAATGAATTCACTTCACTTCGTACATCTGGAAGCAAACTCCTACATCATTTAGGTCTGTATTATACTAATTAAAGTAAATAAAAATTTATTTTTATTAATAAAAAATCCTTAAAATTGATCCCTCCCCTTCCAATACCACTCCACATTTCCCTCCTGCTCGAGTCCAGAGGGCCCCACACAGTCAGGATGGATTATGTGTGAGGTCTGTCGGCTACCTACCAAATAGAAAAGGATTCGACGACCTTCAAACCGGTGGATTACTCGCTATAAAACCTTTTGTAATGAAAACATATATATATTATATATATATATTATATATATATATAGTATAGAGAGAGAGAGAGAGAGAGAGAGAGAGAGAGAGAGAGAGAGGAGAGGAGAGAGAGAGAGAGAGAGAGAGAGAGAAACTAAAAGTTTCATAAAAACTTTTTCATTTTTAATTGTATTTTGGTTTTAACTGTAAAATAAATAAATAAATGGTTTATTCCTTGTTTTTCATTAAATTCTATGACGAAAATAGGAAGAATACAATAAATGAATGAATTTAAGAATCTTTTGGACAGTTTTTTTTAGATTTTTTTTATTTGTTTTTATAACATGAGAAGTGTCTTTCTCGTTTCGTCTTAATTAAATGCTTCGTCATTCTACGTTTCGTTGTAATTTTAATTTATTGGGAAATGTTGCTTGCCAAATTGCTCCACTCTTATACGTGTTCATATCTTGTTATTGGTTCGTAATGAACAATTTCACTCTCCCTTATTTTATGCGATATCGAGTTTTTCATTACATATTTTAATTGATGGTATAGAATACACACATACACAATGTGTGTATATATATATTCGATTCTTCAATTCTTCAATTCTGCAGCTCCCAGGTGGGTTAGTCACTAGTCAGCCTGTCAGTGGAGCCAGCCTCCTTCGCCACTCCGCCCTGTTCAGCAACACTCCCTTTTCTTCGAGCTCTTGCATGCTGGGCAAGTCGTATCTTCGCAAGCTCTCCTCCACTTCGTCCCTCCATCTCCTTCTCGGCCTCCCTCGCGGTCTTCTGCCATTCGCTGGTCTCCACTCCCAGCACCTCCTCGCAGTTCTCCCCTCCTCCATTCTCTCCAAGTGGCCCACCATCTCAATTTGGCAACGTCGATTTTTCTCAAAATCGGCGTTACTCCCCACATTGGCTCTTATTTCTTCATTCCTTATCCTATCTCTTCTCGTCTTTCTCAGAATAGTCCTCAGCGGTCTCATTTCTGCTGCATGAATTCTGCTTCGATCTGCCATGCGCATTTTCCAGTATTCCGACCCATAAATCAATTGGCGTTAAAACTGTTTCGAAGATTATTTTCTTAGTCCCAAGGGGCATATGTTCATCTCTCAGTAGCGAGTATAACATTACGACGTTTTTACTAAACTTTGTAATTCTTTCAGTTATTTCTTGTATATTACCGCTTTCTTTAGTAAACATACTCCCTATATATATATATATATATATATATATATATATACACACAGGTGTGCATATAACATATATAACTTATATACACACACATATATACACAGTGTGTATATATATATATATATATATATATATATATATATATATATATATATGCTGCAAACCCACAAGGAAAAAGAAAAACGATTTCAAATATTCCGACTTTACTTAAAGTAATTGGCATCAATGTAGTCTTTAAGTATAATAATACTGTTAAATCACGCCTAATAAAGAATAGCCCGGATAATATTGTTGGTTGTGTATTCGATCGGATGTACACAATGTAACTCAGTATATTTAGGCCAAACGGGTAAAACGTTAGATATATAGGGTAAAACAGTATAAATATGAGTGTAGAACAGCTAATAATTCCAATGCTTTGTTTAACCATATGTATAGATGTAATCATAGCATCAAGTGGGATAGTTCTAAAGCGCTTGCTGAAAACTGAGATATAATAGAAAGAAATATTCTAGAATGTGCATTTATCCATTTTAGAAACAATTTCAGTAACAGTGCAAGAATGTATAAAATTGACAATATCTTGTTAAAATTCCTTATGCCTCTCATTAACTCTTGTTAAGTATGTGTTAATTGTTTTGGTTTCTGCTACGTTGTATATATTTATGGGCATCTTGCCTTCTCTCTTCATTCTCTGACGAGGTATAGCTCTGAATACACGAAAGGCCATGGAATCGTTTTTCTTTTTCCTTGTGGGTTTGCAGCACTCATTCATTTCGCGTGTTTAATTGTGAAATTCATCTCATGTATATATAATATATATCAGTGGCGACTCCTGCACTCGGGCTTCTCGGGCTGAGCCCGAGAGGCAAGGGGCAAGGAGAAGCATGAGAGATAAAATTGTGTATTTATGGACTTAAGTTTTAAAAAAAAGTTTTAAATACAAATTGTAAAAATGGTTTTTGGCTGGTAGTATGTTACTATTTTTCTGTCTAGCCTTCGTCACGCAAGCAAATTTTGAGCGCATTTAGATACCCTTACTACTTATAAAAAACTATATTGACACATTAAGTTTTCGTGTAATCTATCAAGATCCTTTATTCGGGCGCAAGACATTACGCCCGAGAAAGCATAAGTAATATCGTATATTTAAAGTTCTTTTAATGAATAATTATTTGCTTGCATACGGTTACATAATAGTCCTTCTTCTAATTCTCATTAAATAAAATACGTTTTTTCTCCTATTAATTTTTTTTATAAAGGAAAAACATTTCAACTCGGGTTTATATCCTTCGGCCTTGTAGAGGCACAATTTTTAATTCTGGCGATATATGGTAACTTTTTACGTTTCGATAAGCGTGCCTTCAACTGCCTCGGGCGGCGGTGCAGTTTGATTTATTTTTAATATTATAAGTATTCTGAGAAGTATAGCCCACCCATGGAGGACATAGTGTTTTATCATTAAAAGAAAAACCATTTGGAAGGAGAAACATCGCTGAACAACGAGAAATTAATTATCAAATGAAAGAAGTTTCTCTGTTCTTGTTCGAATTAAATCATATTTAAGAAACACAATGGCTCAAGAACGGCTCTCGTCCCTGGCTAGGATTTCGATTGAAAAAGAAATACTTATTGATTTAGAAAGCAAAAAGGAATTACATGACCGAATATTAAAAGAATTTGCTTTAAAACCAAGACGCTTGGACTTTATGTTCAAGTAAATAAAATTCAAATAATTTTTTTTACCAAGGTATGTATTTATTTATTTTACTGATAATCTTAAGTTATTGTCATGCATTTAAATGTCGGCTCATATGTAGACTTGAAAATTTAAAAAGAGCCCGAGTAGTCTTGAAGAGCTGGAGTCGCCACTGATATATATATATAATATATATATATATATATATATATATTATATATATATATATATATATATATATATACATATATATATATATATATACACACGGAGGTCAGGACGTGGTTCCACCTTCATAAAGTTGGCCTGCTGAAGGAAACCTGCTTCTTCGATCTCTCCATTTTACATTACATAGCCAAATACCTCTCTCTCTCTCTCTCTCTCTCTCTCTCTCTCTCTTCTCTATCAGTATATATACACATCACAATAATGATGATGATGATACGTAAGGAAACGTCACAATTTTGAAAAGTATTTGGTATTACTGTAAAACTGCATCTCATTTTCTTTGGTTGTACGTAATCGCCTTTGCAAAAATTATTATGGAAGCATCACCTCATAAAATTGGTCTCGCAGTGACTTTAGAAGCAGTGTTTCCAAAAATTAAGTTACAATGAATTTTTTTCAAAGTACGTTTTTTGTTTCTATAATGTAAAACTTGAATGTGACATGTTCCAAATTTGACGTTCCCACTGCGACCCCAAGCAGAGCCTTGTAGAACTTGTTATACTCGACATGTGCTACTCGTGCGGGAACAAAAATATCCTGGCCAACGGGCGGAATATTTTTGGTAATTCCTGGCTGTTATTGGTAACACACAATTACTGTGCAGTCAAAAATAATATATTATAATATTTTTTTTTACCTCTTTTTTTAGCGAAAATATCACGAATTAACAGAACCAATTCTCAAAGTTAAATTTAAGCTCTTTTAAAAATTTTCTTTTTTACTGTATTCAAAAATAATATATATATATATATATATATATATATATATTATATATATATATAACGTTGCAACCTTTCAAAGGTTCTGCGCAATGATTCATCATTTCACGAAGGTCAAGCTTGTTGCCCCTCCTCTCGAGTTGGCCTGGTGAAGTAGTGAGTTGGTTTCTTGTATTCTCCACCTCACATAGCCAGGTACGCCCGGCTCATCGGGGATTGTTCTGAGCTAGGCTTCTAATCTTCTTTTGAAGATGTCCACTGCAACACCATTCGTGTTCCTTAGGTCTTTGGGCAGCTGATTAAACAGTTTTGGTCCTCTCACCACAAAACTATTTTCTTTCAGGGTTAAGGATGTTCCCTGTCTCGCCTTCAATTTGGGAATACGACAGAGTCTACCGTTTCTACTTTCCACCGTGGTTTGGGGAGTTACAGGGTTTCAGAGTATGATTAGGGACGAGTTTCTCCATTATTTTCCAAGTGCAAATAATCGTGTATCTCTCTCTTCTGCTTTCCAGTGAATATAGGTTTAGTTCGGGTGACCTTTCCCAGTAATTTAGTTCTTTGCACCCCTTGATCTTGGCTGTGAAGCTTCTCTGAATCCCTTCTAGCTGGCTAATGTCTTCTTTTTTATATGGGGATGTTTGGACCGAGCAGTATTCCAATATGGGTATGATCAGTGTTTTCAGTAGAGGAATCATTATATTCCTATCTCTTCGTTTAAAGGCTCTCATTATCAGCCCAGTTATCGTCTTTGCTCTGTTTACTGCTATCTTTTTTGTGATTCAAATTTCGCATTATGTTTCATTACAACCCCTAAATCTTTTGCTCTAGAATTTCTCTGAATTTCCTGTCCATTTGGGGTATAATATTCCATGGATTTTAGGTTTTCTCTTTTTCCGTACCTAAACAGCTGAAATTTCTGTGTTAAACTTCATATTGTTGTCTTCTGTCTACTTCTAGATTCTGTTCATGTCGGTTTGTAGAGATCATATATATATATATATATATATATATATATATATATATATATATATAAGGCCTATATTATATATATATATATATATAAGCAAACAACCACAAGGAAAAGGAAACACAAAGTCCGAGCGCTTTCGTGATATATTCACATTATCAAGGAAGAACAGAAAATATTTCTGTTCTTCCTTGATAATGTGAATATATCACGAAAGCGCTCGGACTTTGTGTTTCCTTTTCCTTGTGGTTGTTTGCTTATTAATAAGGTCACGTGTTATTTTGTGATTCTAGTGCATATATATATATATATATGATTTTTTTTTACTTTAAAATTAACCAACTGGCTAAGTTAATTGAATGCCAGGTTAGGTCTACTGTACGCCCTTGACGATTGGCTGTCGTAATATTTTCGTTAAAACTGAAGAAAATATCACGACTTAACCTAACCAATCGTCGAGGGCGAACAGTTGACTTAACCGGGCATTCAATAATTTTCCCTTACGTTTCGATTAATTTCGTTAGTATTAACGAAAATATCACTACATAACATAACCAATCGTGAAGGGCGTACAGTTTACCTAACCGGGCATTCAGTAAATTTCCCGTAAGCTTCGATTAATTTTATGCAACTTTTACCTGATAATTTTTTTCTCTCGAGGAGCCGTTTCCGTGTTTTTGGGTGGGACAGATTCACAGACAGACATACAAACAGCATACACTCTATAGAGATTTTTAAAAATTTAAATTTTTGTTCCATTAAAAAAAATGCTAATTTTGTTTGCTGAATCGTAAATGCATTGAGTGTAAAGCACATGAGAGATCTCAGTAGTATGGGTGCATAATGGGCGAGTGCAAAAATGTTGTAATGCAATATTGGTCAATGTTGCAAATGGGTTATGCTACAAAGGGAGGGGAATGTTGCAGGTTGTTATGCAACAAGGGGAATGTTGCAAGATCTCATGCAACAAAGGGGGAGGGGGAATGTTGGCAGAGTAACAAAGGGTTATGCAACTTGGAGGCGGAGTTATCCTCCAAGAGAAAGAGAGGACAAGGAGAGAGAGAGAGGAGGAGAGGTGGTCGCCTGGCAGGAGCCAAGCGCATATTAAGACTTCAGCCGAGCGGCCTCTGTCTTAATATGTTTCTAATCAGCCAGCTGGCTTAACCAGCCAGTTGGCTTATCTGGCTGAGTTGCCAGATTGCGCTATTTATTTAATTAAAGTATATATTCTGGCTTAATCCGCCAGTTGGCTTAGAAGGCTGAGTTGCCAGTGTGCACTATTTATTTAATGAAAACATATATTCAGGCTTAATCCGTCAGTTGGAGTATCTGGCTGAGTTACCAGTTTGCGCTATTTATTTAATTAAAACATATTGTGACTTAACCCGCCAGTTGGCGTATCTGGCTGTGTTGCCAGATTGCTCTATTTATTTAATTAAAGCATATATTCTGGCTTAATCCGCCAGTTAACTTAGAAGGCGTAAATGGCTTGTTCAGGTGCACAGGTTGAGTTGCTAGATAGCGCTATTTATTTAATTAATGCATATATTCTGGTTTAGAAATCCGCTTTAGAAGCCAGCCGATTGATATAATTAAATGCCGTCTAAAACCAAAAGAATTGAATAAAACACCATTACATTATTCTGTTTATTTAGGCGAATTAATGGAAATATATAGAAAATAAATATACAATGGAATATATATGATCAAAAATAATAATATCACATGGACGATGAATACATAATAAATATACAATGGAATATATATATATATGATCAAAAAATAATAATAATAGCATAAGAAACACGAACGGGGAATATATAATCAAAAATATACAAAACGTTGCATTATCAATATATTAGTACAGGAAATATATATATATATATATATATATATATATACACACACAGTTATATTAAATAATTAAATATATTGAAAATAATAATACGCGAAACATATAACCAAATGCATATTAGTACAGAATATATATATATATATATATATATATATATATATATATATATATAAATGAACAATAAATAATCAATATTCATTTTTCCATGAGAAACCAAAATCGCCTGAGCGAGTTTGGATAGAATTTCGATTTTTGCTTTCTATTTTTTTCAGTGTCACAATCATGCGACCTACCATTCCTGTGGTTTAAATCGTATCCATATTTCCATATCTTATCTTGACCATTATCCTATATCAATTTTATTAAATATTCATTATTACTCGTGTCAGTCTATGCATCCGTACCTGTTCGTTCAAAGTCATGCAAATACGTTCGCATGTATTATTTTTTCTTTTTTTCTTTTAAGTGTGTTCACCTCTCGCAAGCTGCTCATTCAAGCTGATTCAGGGTGTTCGAATTCCGATGACGTCGCCAAAAACAAGCATCTGAATTCGAAATCCTCTCTCTTGCTTCTGCTACAAATTTATAACATAAGGTGTTATGTTGTATGTTATGTTATATTATTATAATATACTGTATTGTTTCCCTGTCTGGAAACTAGTTCGTTATCGGCTTACGTCACATAGTTATCCCCGTTCTCATTACTTGTACTTACTATTTCTTCCTAATTGTCATTCAAATTCTATATTACTTATGTATTACGTTGTCATAAATGTCCGTGTACTTCCAATGAAAAGTACACCGTATATTTCTCCGCTTTCCTCATCGCTGGCTAATTAGACTTTCAAACTCTGATAACCAACCAGGTTCTAATAATATTTGACATAATTTGGCGTAATTATTGTGAACTATAAATGTATAACATTGTTGTTAATCCCCTTTAAATTATAGAACAACGTTAACTCCCCTTCATTATATCAATTGTATCACCGATTTAGATTACGTTAGTAGTAGATATGTCAATTAACAATTTGCTAAAATTGCAATTAAATGTAATACTTTAATACAATGTAATTGATGTACCGTACTTTAATGAAACTGTAATTAATGATAGTAGTTTAGTACAGTGTAATTAATGTATTTTAATGACGATAATTAACGATAATAAGCGAATGTGAATTGGTTGGTAATTGTAATCATAATTGTGATAAACCGAAGTTACAGTGTACTCAGTGATGCACTTAGATTGTACTCAATGTAATTATGTCGCCTTTAGAAATGTATATTCGGCGAAAATACTATTATTTTTTATATTTATTTTTTTAAATTTGTATTTGGAATCTTTCAAAAATCTGATCATGTCATGTGTTTAAAGGGGGGAACTTAACCTTCAAACTGCACTACCCCAAAATTTAGATTATATATAAAGCATGTAATTGTAAAATAATGATTACTTCAACTTCGATTACTTCGATTAACACTCCCTTGTTAGAAGCCTCTCAGCGAGGAGGGGACAGAGGCCCCTTGCCTCCTTAATTTTTGTAGATTCTGGGCTGAGCCATGGACGAAAAAGGTCGAACCTCTACCCCCTGTAAATTTAGAGCACTACCTGTACATTTTTAGAAGTAAATTACAGTAAAAGAAAGTTTTTTTTATCTTTTCCTTCGAGCCGTGCTCTCGTCCGAGAACTCAGTCAAAAGAGAAAAATAATTTACCAATACGTTATAAGAAGGATCAGAGAATCCTCCGAATCCACCCAGTGGCATAGAAAGAGAAGAATTAACAGTCTGTCGACCCTATAGCGAGAGAAAAAAGTTAGAATGTTATAGAAGAAAAACCATAGCGAGAAATATCCGTTACTGCCTCCTAACCAGAACCCCCGTCGACTTCGAACCAACCCAGGGCCATAGACGGAGGGGTTAACAAACTGGCCACCCTCCCCCAGGATAAATAAAAAACTAGCGACCCCTGCCCCAGGATAAGAAACTGACG
Source organism: Bathynomus jamesi (assembly GCA_023014485.1). Lineage (NCBI taxonomy): Eukaryota > Metazoa > Arthropoda > Malacostraca > Isopoda > Cirolanidae > Bathynomus > Bathynomus jamesi. The sequence continues at coordinate 327,354 of JAJOZX010001085.1, forward strand.
ACCCCTGCCCCAGGATAAGAAACTGACGACCCCTGCCCCAGGATAAGAAACTGACGACCACTGCATCCAGGAATCTTCTAGTCTTCCAGACCCTGGAAGTCGAGACAACCCATAAGCACATAGAAGAAGGATTTTAACAAGTGGCCACTCTTTAGACAGGATAGAAATTACCCTACCCCAGGATAACAAAACTAGCGACCCCTGCATCAGGATTCTTCCAGTCTTCCAGACCCTGGAAACAGAACAACTGGCGACGCCCATTCTTCATCCAGGAACAAGTAGCCAGCAAGACACGTCTTTAGGACACGTCAAGGATTTCGCCATAGAAATTTTGCTATGTAGAGTTTTTTTTTAAGTAATTTGTAAACAGTTGAGAAGACAGCATTATTAACAGTTAACTATTATTAAGTCAGAATTAACAAGAAACACAGTGAACATTTCAGACACCAGTGATACATTTTTTTTATTGAAACAGTTATTTTCACAGAAGTTTATTGTCACAGAGTTAAATGTCACAGAGTTATTTTCAGAGAGTTAAATGTCACAGTGTTCTTTTCAGAGTTATTTTCACTATTATAGTTAGTATAGAATAATTTTATTTTATGTACCAAACATAATATTACTGTACCTTCGCGTACATTCGAGTGAAATGTGTTTACATTTCGAATTTTTGTTTACAATTTTTTTCAATTTATTGAATTGAATTGACTTGCAAATTGAGAAAGAGAGAGTTTATAGGGAGTTTATAGAGTTATAGAGATACTTGAAGCAGTTTCAAGTTCCAGTTTCAGTTTTCAGTTTCAGTTGGTTGCATCCAAGAGGGACAACCAAACCCCAGAGATTTATAGAGATACTTGAAGTAGTTTTGAGTCAGTTTTAGTTGCAAGTAAGTTGAAAATCAGTTTTCAGACAGTTTCAGTTGGTTGTATCCAAGAGGGACAACCAAACCCAGAGAATGGTAGACTCCAATGATAGCAGTTCAGTGCAGTCCACTTCAGTTAGCTCCAGTCAGTCGGTTGCATCCAAGAGGGACAACCGCCCCAGAGAATAATAGACTTCACTTGATAGCAATTCGAGTGCAGTCAATTTCAGTTTTCAGTCAGTTTTCAGTCAGTCAGTTTCCAGTCAGTCAGTTGCATCCAAGAGGGACAACCGCCTCAGATTATAATAGACTTCACTTGATAGCAGTTCAAGTTCGAGTCAGTTTCAAGTCTCAGTTAGTTTCAAGTTTCAAGTCAGTTTTAAGTCAGTTTCAAGTTTCAAGTCAGTTGTAGTCAGTCCCCAGTCAGTCAGTCAGTTAGTTTCAAGTTAGTCAGTCAGTTAGTTTCAAGTCAGTCAATCAGTCAGTTAGTTTCAAGTCAGTCAGTCAGTCAGTTGCATCCAAGAGGGACAACCGCCCCAGATTATAATAGACTTCACTTAATAGCAGTTCGAGTTCGAGTCAGTTTCAAGTCTCAGTCAGTTTCAAGTTTCAAGTCAGTTTCAAGTTTCAAGTCAGTTGTAGTCAGTCCCCAGTCAGTCAGTCAGTCAGTCAGTCAGTTTCAAGTTAGTCAGTCAGTTTCAAGTCAGTCAGTTAGTTTCAAGTCAGTCAGTTGCAAGTCAGTCAGTCAGTCAGTTGCAAGTCAGTTGTAGTCAGTTGCAAGTCAGTTTCAGTTCCAAATCAGTTGTAATCAGTTTCAAGAAAGTTGTAGTCAGTCACAAAAAAGTTGTAGTCAGTTCCAAAAAGTTGTAGTCACTCCCAAAAAAGTTGTAGTCAGTCCCAAAAAAGTTGTAGTCAATTATAGTCAGTCTCAAAACAGTTGTAGTCAGTCCCAAGTCAGTTGTAATCAGTTCCAAGTTAATCAGATTCAAGATAATCAGATTCAAGTTAATCAGTTTCAATTTAATCAGTTTCAAGTTAATCAGTTCCAAGTTAATCAGTTTCAAGTAGTTTCGAAGTTTCAGTCAGTTTTGAAGTCAGTTTGTTTTATTCGAAGTCAGTTTTATTTGAAGTCAGTTTCGAAATTAGTTTCAAGTCTTAGTTTCAAGCCCCAAGTCAGTTTTCAAGTCCCAAGTCATTTCAATGCAGTCAATTGAATTCAACTTTTTTTTGTTGTTTAAGAGAATTTAGTTTAAGAGAATTTAGTTTAAGAGAATGTAATTTAAGAGAATTTAGTTTAAGAGAATGTAATTTAAGAGAATTTAATTCAACCTTTCTTTTTGTTATAAGAGAAAATTAAATTCAACCTGAATTAACCAGTTTGTGTCTTTAGTTTAACCTTCATTTTTTTTTGTTGTAAGAAGGAAATTGACCGATTTGTCTTTTTTTCATGTAGTAATTGCGTAAGTAAATATATAGGTAAAATTATATATTTTATTGTTTGTAACCAAAACAGTTTTTACAAATGGTTGTAACGATTTTTATAATTATTGTGATTATATGATGACAGTAATAGCGTAATAAATCGATCATGTCCCAATGACCTCCTTTTTAAATTACTATGATGAGGAACATGCCGTCCCTTCGTTTTGTTTTACCTCCTTTAATTTTTGTTCTAAGCAGTGTGACAAGCAATTTTTTTTTTAAAGAGCAAAGTGCTCACGAAAGGACGTATTGTCAATTTCAGACATATCTCCCCGCTTAGTCACTCAATTCCCCCGAATGTAATACTTCAAACTTTGTTTTTTTATTTTATTTTATTTTAACACCCCAACCCCAGTTGAACCCAGTGTCAACCAGAGAAATGGTTCAACCATGGTTAATTCTTCTTTGGCTCCAGTCAAACCACAGTTTAACCATCTGTTTCCTTTCGCCCAGTTGGTCCAGAAACCAACCAGGAGCCTCTTTAGTACTGCGGAACATTCCTCAGTATCAAACGTGGTAATTCCAAAGTTGTGTTTTTTTTTTTTAAGAGTATGGACCCTATAACCTCATGTTAGTTCATTATAGTTTATAATTGATTTCTATTTTCAACTTTTATATTTTTATATATTTTTTTTGTTCGATTAATATCATTGGCATATCATCTAAAATCATTGGCATACTTATTGGAAAGGAAATTCACCATTCATATCCTGAATTTGTTTAATCTTAAGCATTGTTGCTTACTATATATAAATTTTGCTCATGCATTTATTCAATTAATTGAACAACCCTCTAAGCTAATCTGTCCCTCAAAATTATAAAGTGCACACTTGACCACAGGTTTATACATCATCCATTACGTAATTTGATTTTTACCTACAATAGTCAATAAAATTAATTTATTAACTGTACTATCATGGTAACTTTGGATATTCCTGAACTTAAAATTTTAATTTTTCTCTTTTACCTACTATTCATTAGGTATGTATTTTTTTCCACAGGAAAATAAAATTTCGTTAAAAATTTAACAATATCATTCTTTGTCCAACTTAATTTTGTCTAAATTAACGTATTAACCCTTTTATTCTGTTTGCATAAATTAAAGTATTAATCTTTGAATTTTTTATATTTTATAATAACTCTCTAAGCAAGTGTCATGTTAAAGATTTGATTACTGTGCATTGTAAGTCAACCACCCGAACCCACTTGTTCTGTATATAAATTTGTAATTATAAAAACCATTAGTCATCATCTAGTTTGAATTAGTTGGGAGGTTATGTTATTGTATTGTATTAATTGCTTTATATTGTTGTATTAATATAATTTTAAATGGGAGAGGCCTGTAAATATGAATAATCAATAATCAATATTCATTTTTACATGAGAAATCAAAATCGCCTGAGCGAGTTTGGATAGAATTTCGATTTTTGCTTTCTATTTTTTTTCAGTGTCACAACCATGCGACCTACCATTCCTATGGTTTAAGTCGTATCCATATTCCCATATCTTATCTTGACCATTATCCTATATCAATTTTATTAAATATTCATTATTACTCGTGTCAGTCTATGCCAGTGATGCACAAACCCTGGCCCGCGGGCCAAATGTGTCCCCCACGGGTCTTTTCAGTGGCCCCACGGGTCTTTTCAATTCAATGAAAAAGTTAGAATATAAAAGTGACCCAATTTATGACTTAGATGGAAAGTAAGTAGGCTAATACATTTAGTTATTTTCTTCGCTTGGCCCTCAAATCAAAAAAGTTTGTGCACCACTGGTCTATGCATCCGTACCTGTTCGTTCAAAGTCGTGCAAATACGTTCGCATGTATTATTTTTTTCTTTTAAGTGCGTTCACCTCTCGCAAGCTGCTCATTTATGCTGATTCAGGGTGTTCGAATTCCGATGACGTCGCCAAAAGTAAGCATCTGAATTCGAAATCCTCTCTCTTGCTTCTGCTACAAATTTATAACATAAGGTGTTATGTTGTATGTTATGTTATATTATTATAATATACTGTATTGTTTCCCTGCCTGGCCACTAGTTCGTTATCGGCTTACGTCACATAGTTATCCCCGTTCTCATTACCTGTACTAAATATTTCTTCTTAATTGTCATTCAGATTCTATATTACTTATGCATTACGTTATCATAAATGTCCGTGTATTTAAAATGAAAAGTACACCGTATTTTTCTCCGCTTTCCTCATCGCTGGCTAATTAGACTTTCAAACTCTGATAACCAACCAGGTTCTAATAACACTAATCAACAGCCAAAATGTATCTTCGATGAAACCATCATTTCTTTAGTAATTCGACGTCGCTGAATCCGAAAATGACCTTCATTTTGCATGATTGGTTCGCGTTTAGAAGATACACGGGTGCCCTGTTTTCATTATTTCCCAATTGAAATGAATATATCATTGAAGCATAACATATGGCAACACTGTAGAATGTGCTCGTTTGGCAACCTCGTTGTCTGGCGCCATCTTGCGTACATCGTAAATCCCTTTAGCTCAGTTCTAGAGTGACGCTTGTTGTGGTGACACGTTATTTCACATTTTGACATAGTGCTTTTGTAGTGTTTCCTCGTAATTTGCACCTGTTGTTAGTTCATGACATATAGAGTGTAGTGCGTGTTAAAGCGTAATCTTGCGATCAGTTTCTCATTGACGTTATAAGCAAAATGCCACATAAATGCGTTAATGACTCAAATAACTTTGCTATATTTGCGGCAAAGTAACATTAAAATCGCAAAAGAAGACGTTAACACCTGCAATCAAGAAAGCGTACCACCTTTATTTTAAGTGCAAATTAGGAGATCAGGACAAAACGTTGGCGCCGCATATATGCTGCATTACATGTGCAACTACATTACTTGAGTGGTACAATGGGAAACCGAGGTCAATGGGTTTCGGCATCCCCGTCGTGTGGAGGGAACAAAGTAACCACGTGGATGACTGTTTATTCTGCATGGTTCCGCCATTACGTGGAATTAGTAAGAAGAAAAAATGGACCCTCAAGTATCCTAATGTTCCATCCGCCATTCGACCTGTGCCCCATAACGAAGACATACCTGTGCCCAATCCTCCTACCTCCTCAGACACCCTCGATTTGGATGACGAAGAGCATCCTGTAACGAGTACAGATGAAGACATTGCACATCCCACAACATCACAAGATACCGACTTTGTGCCCAGTGAACTGTCTACAGAACCGTATAAAATCACCCAACACGAACTGAATGACCTCATCAGAGATTTGGACTTACCGAAGTCTAAGGCAGAATTGCTCGCCTCACGCCTTCAACAGTGGCATCTTCTTCATGATGATGTCCAAATATCCATGTACCGCACTAGGCAATCCACGTTGGAGACTTTCTTCATCAAACATGGTGACTTCGTGGTGTGTACAGATGTTGTTGGTTTAATGAATGCTCTAAATATAACATACAGAGATGACGAATGGAGGTTGTTCATTGATGCCTTTAAGCTAAGCCTTAAGGCTGTACTACTTCATAACAAAAACGAAAAAGCTGCCATTCCAATTGGATATTCTGTCCACATGAAGGAGACATATGAAAATATGCAATATCTGCTTCACCACATAAACTACAACGCTCACAAATGGAGCATATGTGGTGATTTGAAAGTGGTCGGCATGTTACTTGGTCTCCAGCAGGGTTACACGAAGTACTGCTGCTTCCTTTGCGAGTGGGACAGCCGTGCTAGGTCACAGCATTATGAAAGGAAGGAATGGCCTCTAAGAGAACGTTTAGTTCCAGGTGTGAAAAACGTTTCGTGCGAGCCATTAGTAGAGCCAAGCAAAATACTTCTACCACCGTTACATATTAAGTTAGGGCTTATGAAAAATTTTGTGAAGGCACTCAATAAGGATGGAAAGGCATTTAAGTATCTTTTCCAGAAGTTCCCTCGACTCAGTGAGGCAAAAATCAAGGAAGGCATATTTGTTGGTCCTCATATACGAAATCTGATGAAAGATGAACATTTCGAGACACTTTTGGAGGGCGCAGAAAAAGAAGCTTGGGTCTCGTTCAAGTCAGTGTCGCAAAATTTCCTTGGAAACAACAGAGCTCCAAATGCAGATGAATTGGTGGATAATATGTTGAAGGCGTACCAAAGAATGGGATGTAACATGTCTCTAAAAATTCATTTCCTCCATTCCCATTTCGACTTTTTCCCGGCAAACCTTGGTGAAGTAAGTGACGAACATGGGGAACGTTTTCATCAGCAGATTTCAGCTCTTGAGAAACGTTACCAGGGCAAGTGGAATTCATCTATGCTGGCTGATTTCTGCTGGTCAGTAATAAGAGACACTACACAGTCAGAGTACAAGAGACAGGCCAAGAGGAAACGACATTGAAGTGAGTGTGCTCCTTAAAATACATATATGTTGTGGGATAAATTTTTACCAGTACTTACACAATAATTACCATGATATCTTAAAAACGCGAACTAATTAAACAATTTCACTATCATTTTCAAATTCAGCATGCAAAAATACATAAGAATCGGCTACTTTCATTAAAGATACAAAAAATTCCTTAAAATTTGTTGACCAGTGTAATATTTGACATAATTTGGCGAAATTATTGTTAACTATAAATATATAACATTATTGTTAATCCCCTTTAAATTATAGAACAACGTTGACTCCCCTTCATTATATCAATTGTATCACCGATTTAGATTACTTCAGTAGTAGATATGTCAATTAACAATTTGCTAAAATTGTAATTAAATGTAATACTTTAATATAATGTAATTGATGTACCGTACTTTAATGAAACTGTAATTAATGATAGTAGTTTAGTACAGTGTAATTAATGTATTTTAATGACGATAATTAACGACAATAAGCGACTCTGAATTGGTTGGTAATTGTAATCATAATTGTGATAAACCGAAGTTACAGTGTACTCAGTGATGTACTTAGATTGTACTCAGTGTAATTTTGTCGCCCTTTAGAAATGTATATTCGGCGAAAATACAATTATTTTTATATTTATTTTTAAAATTTTTTATTTGAATCTTTCAAAAATCTGATCATGTGTTTAAAGGGGGGAACTTAACCTTCAAACTGCACTCCCCCAAAATTTAGATTATATATAAAGCATGTAATTGTAAAATAATGTTAGCAGCTTGTTAGCAGCCTCTCAGCGAGGAGGGGGCAGAGGCCCCTTGCCTCCTTAATTTTTTTAGATTCCGGCCTGAGCCATGGTCGAAAGAGGTCGAACTTCTACCCCCTGTAAATTCAGAGCACTACCTGTACATCTTTAGAAGTAAATTACAATAAAAGAAAGGTTTTTATCTTTTCCATCGAGCCGTTCTCTCTTCCGAGAACTCAGTCAAGAGAGAAAAATAATTTCCCGATACGTTATAAGAAGCATCAGAGAATCTTCAGAGAATTTAGTAAGTTTTCAAGGAATCCTCCGAACCCACCCAGTGGCATAGAAAGAGAAGAATTAACAGTCTGTCGACCCTATAGCGAGATAAAAAAAATTAGAATGTTATAGAAGAAAAACCATCGCGAGAAATATCCGTTGCTCCCTCCTAACCAGAACCCCCGTCGACTTCGAACCAACCCAGAGCCATAGACGATGGGATTAACATATATATATATATATATATATATATATATATATATATATATATATATATATTCAATTAAATAAATAAATATACATCCATTATGTTCTACGGGGTATATTAAATAATTAAAAATAATAATATACGAAACATATAATCAATTGCATATTAGTACAGGAAATATATATATATACATACACACACACATATATATATATATATATAATATATATACACACAACTAAATAAATAAATATACATCCTTATGTTCTACGGCGCAAAACGCTAAACTCACACGTAATAGAGTCTACATTCACATCGTTATTACTTTGTACTACGCGGTAAAACCGTCCAAGCAATACTTCACCGTTTAAATTGTACGGATGTCTATGCTCGACATAAAAGGCTTTCATATCGTTCAATACTATTTTTGTGCCCACTTTACATTCGGTTGGCAAGTTATCTTTAAACACGGCTAGAATACAATCAAAAGCACGCACAAAGAGGTCACCGTTAACCACAACATCATTATTAAATACAAGTTTATAAACACGCCTTTCCAATCGAGGGTTTTTTCTTACCGTCCCGAGCTTTTCAATCGTGGACTCTACTTCACTCTGCATAGCGGCAATTGAAATAATCTTCCAAGTCGTAGCGACAGCTATTCATTATATAGAGGTACAGCTCTTCAGGGTGAACAGTATAGACAAGCTCTGCCCTGTACCGCTCAAGTGCTTTGTACCAAAGTTCGGGATATTTCGAAGAATCTAAACCTTTTAAATATGCATCCAGCTGTAGACCATTCTCACCTTGTTCATTCCTACATTCGATAAATCCGTCGAGCAGAGCGGTGTATGCGTATTCAAGAACCGTGTCAACATAAATCATATCCGTAACACGAGCGTCTAATATAGGCTTCAACTTGCGGAATCCAACGATTTCAAACATTCTATCGAGGATGAATCGGTTTCGCGTAGGGACAGGAGCGTTATTGTCAGAAGCATTATTTCACATCAGTCGTATATCAACGCATGGCTGTTCGTTATTTATACACAACATGCAAACAACGGCATATGAGGGGGCGTCACTAATCTGCTCTCTTCTTGTGCCTACACCTGCAGGTATTTTATAACGGTCCTCTCCCCACTTCTCAACTATCACGAAGACTCTATTCATCTCCTCAACACTTAAATAAATAACATTACGTTTACCAGAGTTTGCTTGCCTGGAAATCGTTTCAAGTACATAGTTAATGGTGCCGATTTCACGCCTCAACACGCGCAATGACTTCGTTACGGATACATCGTACCAGGCGTTGAGAATGCTTCTCAAAGGAAGTTCCATCGAATTCGCACGTCCACTCGGTTCAAGCTCTGAGATGACTATGAGCCACAGGTGGACGGATCGGCACGACGGGCGGAGTGAGTCACGCTGATGAAACGTGTACGGGTTTGTTCGAGCTCGTGTGTTTCGTGAGGTACACGGTGGGCGGCTCGCTTGGGGGAGCGAGTCACACCATAAACTGCAGAAGCGTGAACAGGCTTGTTCGAACACTTATGCTGTTTGACAAACAGAATTTTCCGCTACATGAAACAATACCGGCTTTAATGTTTTATCAATCACCAGACGTTCATTTCCACAAACTAAACATCTTCACAATCCAGTGCACTTCTGTATCTGAGAGAAACATATGCCCATATTTATCCTTTTTGTTTAACAAGCAATACTCGTCTCTAATGTCTGTTAAAAACTCACACATCCCATTAGCCACAACCTCACTACAAACCTCGTCATGATATATATTAATATAGTGGTAAAAATACTTAAGATTCTCCATGATGACAAGATTTACATTCTCAACCGTAGGGTACGAGTAGTCGGTATGGTGTAACATGATATAATATCGCTTGTCAACCACTCATCAACAAGACTCACTATCCATAACCGTTGCTTATCTTCTGAAAGTGGTGCTTCATCTACTTCGCGGTATATGTGAGCCTTTATAAAGCTTAGGTCTATAACATACTTCATACATCGTTTGTACTACGAAATCCTACAATGCCCTCTCCAATGTAGCCTTAAAAGTATCAAAGGATGGGGGAATAGGGAGTTTTTCAGTATCTGCCTCATCTTGGCACTTTGCTGAATACCACTTCATAAATGTTGAACACGCAATATTAAAGTTAGCCATTAATATTTTACTTCTACGCGGGAGAATACACGTCTGAGCTCAAGGGTATGCAGAGCTCAACTGAGCACGCAGGGATAGAGATATGCTCAGGTAGTGGCAGGACTCACGTTGCCGATCTTACAGTGGGCGGGGCTTAGCTTTTTACTGTACACACACACGCACGCACGCAAAGGAGAAAATGAAACCTTAATTGGAACAAATATACGTGATAAATAAACATATCAATACACGTATACATAAATACAACCAAGGATTAAGGTAGCCAAAGGGTACGGTATCATAGGTACCAGGCACCTAGTAACGTTTCCTATAGGTGTTACGGCATACCTTCGTGCTCTTATGTTCCTTCACACACCCTAGTTTCTGCGCCCGAAAATTGTGCGTCCCCACAGTAGGTTGGGGTAGCTGGTCACCCTCATCTTCCAAGCACACAAGTTCCTTCAACGAGTCAAAGTTAACGACTCGACGGTTCGCATGGTTAAGCATGATACCCTTAGACTTCACGATATACTTCGTACCATCCCCTACCCTCACCCATATCCCATAGGTTTTTGGCCCTGTTCACACAAACGAGTCTGCGTATGCGCCATCACCATACTCATCCTTGATCTCGTCAGTTAGCTCTCCGAGGAATTCCCCAATAGCGGGAATGTATTCACCTTCCTTCGCTGTGAATATCACGATATCTGTGTCAACGTACAACACGCTACGTCGAAGAGAGTGCAATAGGCCCCAAAGTTTGATGCGGGCATAGGCCGTCGTGAAACTGGCTAGAGGTATGTTTGTAACCCGTGAGGTATCTGCTGCCAGCTCGGTGATGTACTTTATTCTGTAAGTATTACCTACATTCACGATCTCCATAACCTCTTTAACGGGAGCGTTGGCATAATCCCAGACTTCACTATAACCTTGTGCCAAATGGACGTTCCCCTTGCCGGTATACTGTGCAAACTTTCCCCAAAGACTGTTTAGACACAACTTTGCACTAAAGCGCTTGCCAGGATTCTTAACAATTTGGGATCGGTCAAGCTGTATACCTTTAGGAGCACGGTAACGCTGAATATAAGACTTTTTTCATCTTCGGTATCAACCCCTCGCGGATATCTTGGCTCCTCAAACTTATCCTTCAAAAAAGCGTTTATATATGGTGAGAAAAGGTTGGGTAGCTTCTGAAACCTCCACGCCTCATGTATCTTCATTATTCTATACCCATGGCGAACGGGTAGGGCCAGTTCAGGGCTTGTATATACACCTCTGATCTTAAGCTGGTGGGTTGTATGGTCACAATCACCGTTGTTCTCTTCTGCGCACTTCACGCACAGGGGAAACATGAGCTTGTGATCTATAACGATGGGTAAGTTCGGCATCCATAAATCGCGAGGGGGGAGCATGTCTACGAAAAAGAGTCCAAAGTAGCGTCCATTCAAGTTAGCTGAAAACTCCTCAATGGTTGGTATGGTAGAACCCACCATTTTTGCAGGTGCACCTACGGGGTACGGATTGTTCTTCATCACGTAGGGGTATAAAGAACAGAAGTCGTAGTAATGGAGTATCACACCTTCCGTAGGAGGAAAGTATAGCTTGAAGGGATTTGTACGCCCTCCGAACAAGCTATCACCGCATTTGAGAGGATCCAGCACCATTGAACGTTTGATCGTGTTTATTTCTTCACGGTACTGTCCATCTGTTTCCATCCGTGCATCATACTCATGCTCCCACAAGACTTTGTGAGTGAACTGGGAGCCTATAAGTTGATCGCGGGTGCGGGTCCACGCAAGACAGTCGGCAGGAGATCTACCGTGGATATCTCCTACGATTCCACACTCAGGACGGGGGCATCCGTGCCACCAGCAACCGTTAAAGGAGTACACAGTCTTCTCACCAGTGGCACGGTTTTCACTTAGACCATCAACCCAAAAAACGACCATTAACCTTAATGGGTACTTCACCCGTGTTGCGGGCATGCTTTATGTATACACCTGTCTGCTGCTGTAGGTGTATGAGCCAGTAAATAGCCTGCCCATAACTGCGGGGATTGTTTCTGTGGATAACGGCTAAGGTGTCTTTAGGCATGAAGTTATTCTTGAACACCGTAAAACATAATGAGGCGATGGTGGTTGCGACTTGCAACGGATCGCATTTGAAACGACTATGTACATCCTTCTAAAGGCCTGGAAACATACTCTAAGCACGCGCACATCATTCACGCAATAACGCTCACATTCATCAGCTATATTATAAGGATTACATTCATTAAAACTGTTGTAGTATCGGTCAAAATCTTCACGTTCATCTGTACTCATACATTCATAGTTAAAGTAATGTTGGGTGGAGGTAGTCCTACGTAATTTAAAGTTTCGCTAGTGAGGAATGTGTAAGGGAAATATCCTTTTGAAACTTCAGCGCTACGCCCATCACCTTGGGTAGCTTTGCTAATTTACAAGGTGTGAATAATAAAGTGTCTTTAAACTGTACATTACCTCTTATTTGCATCTGTATTAGTTTGTTGCCTCTTTTCAAGGGATCACCTGTAAATATCTCAGATGACTCGTGCTCAAGCAACTCCTTATAAAGGAACTGTGTGTCAAATTTTGCCCCGTTATGGGAGAATATACACAGTCATTTTTTTAACTTGTCCGCTAACTTGACAATATAGGACACAAGAGTTTCACAGGGCTATCGTGGGCATTCGTTTTAAAAACGTTTGTCCGTTTACCACATTTGTGACACTCATCACACTCGCTCTCCATACACTCATCACAGATAGTCTGGCTTACAAGTAAATGTGGAATAACCTCTTTGGTTTCAGCATTCGTATATGTTTCTATATCGTAGTACACAGTTATACAAGGGCTGTTTTTAGGCTTGGCGTCTTTCATATAACATACATGCTTTACTCCAACCGCCTTATATTTCTCATGGCATGTAGAACAGTGAATTTCATCACATTTATGCTTGAAATTCCCCAATTATCCATCATATGAAACATACCACATTCACAGATTCTCATTTTCCTGCACGTGCCAATTGATTTATGGAGCTCAAAACAGTTATTATTGAAAAATGTGCGTCTACACACATCACAATCCCTCTTCTCAGCTTCAACTACACGGCTTTCACATTTGGAGCTTTTACACTGCTCACATACCATGTGGCAATCTTTACAATGTTTCACTATATCATCCGCAAACTCGATACATCCCTTACACAAATCATGATGTCGTCCATATTTTCGACTTTTATCATAACTCGCGTAAAGGTCCCTTATATTACGGATGGGTAGATATGTTGTTCCTGACAGCCCTAAAATAAGTAGGGGTCTTGTACGATCTCTCACACTGCTTTTAAAAACATACACAGTCCTACGACGATCATCCATTCCAAATACAACTATACGAGCATTCATTTCCTGTTCTACCCTTCTCAGCTCTTCAGGACCCATATTACACTCAAATTCAAGTTTACAGTCTACAGCTAGTTTACGGGCACGCTCCACTACCGTAGGCAACCAAATGTTTTTGACCCGTGTATTTAGTACAGTAAACATACGGGCCAAGACTACTGCTATAAAGCCGCAACCACGATCGGCGTTTATATGCCGTCTATAAATAGCCTGAGAATTGAAGTTAAGAGTATAAGGTGTGGCACTATGACCCGCAACACGGAATACACGGTCAATATTTACCGTGAAGTTGTCCATATTGAAGGCTATACTACTTTGAGAGGCCTGCATTATACGGCCTAATATATACTCTATATCTTCAGCTGCCAAGCGTCTGAACGGTATTACTACCCAAAAATCATCTACATCTCCATCATCTGACCCGAATCCGAAGGACAGCCTCGTCCTGACTTCACGTTCGTCGCGGTTCTGAAGGGCAAACTCTACAATACGTTCAACTATGCGCCGTAGTCCGTGTTCAACACCATTGCTATACATGGATCTAGGATCAACCCTGACTATATACCGATTTCTAGTCAAGGCCGGGGTGGGGGTAGCGGTGCGCACCAACTCGAATGTTATGCCATCCTCAACAGAACGAGAAGCTGCTGTGGAGGATGTACCCGGAATTGAATAAGGGGATATTTGAGGAAGGTACTATTGTGGGGGTTGTGTCGTAAGACGTAGAAGGTTGGGGCTCTATTACTGGTGGTCTAACAACCGGCTCAATCCTGGCGCGCTTTATACCTGACGTGGTGGGCTCTTCATCATGCCTCCGCTTTGAACTGGGCGTGCTACAGGTATCGCTGGTGAGGATTCGTCAGCGGGGATGGATTCTGTAGCTGCACGGTCAACGGGTTCGTCTGTGATATCGATGATGGGGTGCTGTACATCGTCGTCATTCACGGTTCTGTGGAAGAAGAAAACAAAATATAAGGAGCAGCACTCAAAATTTGTAATATTTTGTAAATGACCCACTTAGGGTGTGACGTGTTAGAATGGAATCTGTAGAAAAATTCAGGTTCACAAGCCCTCCACATGTATTATATCTGGCCCTACAGGATGTGGAAAACTGTTTATGCTTAAAATCATTAAAGATAAGGGAGATGTTCTCAAAATTTGTGCATAAAGTATATGGTGCTATTCGACGTATCAATCAGTGTTCAACGAGTACCAAGATGAAATCTTGTTCCACAAGGGGGTCTATGACGTTAATTCGTTAAAAGGTAATGACATACAGTTATTGTAATTGACGATCTCATGTTGGAAATGGATAAAACGTTTGCCGAGACATTTACAGTGTTCTCCCACCATCTTAACATAAGCGTGTTCTTCATCAATCAGAATCTATTTTTCAAAAATAGATACATGCGCGATGTGTCGCTAAATACACAATATCTAGTCTTATTCGCACAACGTAGAGATGTATCACAAATTGGGGCATTAGCCAATCAAATGTTCCCGAACCAGCGTAAGGAGTTTTTGGAGATTTATAAAGAAGCCACAAACCAGCGTTATGGATATTTGTTTGTGACCTCCACTCGCGAAACACGTTTAGGTTGCTCCGAAGAACGAATATATTCCCAAGCGAACCTGAAACGGTGTATATTCCAGAATGACAAATACTGTAGGCTAAAGAAATACCGTGAATTAATAAAAATCTATCAACGATTGCCCCGCGCACTGCAACAGATGTTTGTTAAATATATCGACTCTGACTTTTTAAAATGCAGCTGTAAAATCTCTCTTAATGTTATAAAATGTAATGTGCCAATGAAACCCCCTCAGAAGGCTCGCTTACGTCGTTACAAGAACATAATACGAGCGCTCGCTCATAAAAGTCAAACTGTGGGTAAGAAAAAGCGAATTAATGTACAAAGAGGAGGATCATTCCTACCCATCTTATTTTCAGTTTTGGGTCCTTTACTGACTAGATTAATATAATGAAGAAGGTGGTTCTGATTCCGCACGAGGTGTATGCTTCATTGCAAAGTTCAAAGATTCCAGACACGGCTATAAAAAACGTAAAAATAGGCTTAAAAGAATGGAAAGCGACTTGCTAGCCCTATTAAACAGTGAAAAGTCACCTGATGAGAAAAGGATCTTGTACCAAGAGGCTTTGCAGAAATTTCTTCATGAGTACGAAGATTATAAGAATCCGACAGAGCTCCCCGTGGTTATTAGGCACAACGCGAGTAGTGCTGAGCATGGCGACACAGGACCTGGCCCCGACGTTAGAGATGACCAACCAAAGAACAACGGAACACAACACATCGAACATGTGTTAAAAAACAGTCTCCCACATACATTGAGGAATAAAGGGTTAAGTCTTTATAATCTATTGAGTGAGGACCCCATCATAGAGTGGGCCGATAGGGGCGAGGTCATTGTTGAAGGAACAAAGGTACAAGGATCTAATATCGTTGATATTGTTCATGATCTGGTGAGAAAGTGGGACAGACCCTCGCCAACAGGATGGAAGCATATTAAAGCAAGACTACAACAAATAAATGTCCCCCAAACATTGATAGGTAATCTGAATAGGTTAAAAGACCTGGATCAAGTCTCGCATGTGTCACAATTGAGTATGCCATCGCCCCCAGCAGCAGCTTCTCTGAAGAGGAGAAAGAAGAGAACAAACGGCCAACCTTATCCACGTGTATCTAAAATAAGCAAATGACTAACATATTAATAAACGCTATTATGACATTTCTAAACCCGCCTCCTATGGTGGCGTTAATAGACTGTCAGAGGTGTTTACGGTGTAAGGAAAAAGATGTTGAGCGGTTTTTGCGGGAACAGGATGCTTATACTCTTCATAAGACAGTGAGAAAAAGGTTTTAAACGGCCAAGACAACCCCGGATTCGATTGACTCTATTTGGCAGGCGGATTTAACAGAGATGCAAAGATATTCAGTTTAAATGACGGATACCGCTTCATCCTATTCATAATAGATATATTCTTTAGATATCTGTGGCTAATTTCCCTGAAAAATAAATCGCCTGAAACAGTTGCTAAAGCAACCAAAACGTTGATGTTAAAAGAAGAAAGGGTTCCTCGCTATTTTTGTATGGATATGGAGAAAGAATTTATAGGACGCGCTTTTCAGAACATGCTGACAGAGTTTAATATCAGTTACTACATTAGCAGTTCTATACATAAGGCCTCTTTAGATGAAAGAGTTCAACGTACCACAAATGAGCGCATTCATCGCTATTTTACACATGAAAACACATACAGATATATAAACGTTCTCGGTTCATTGGCTTCATCATACAACCATTCACACCACCGTACGATTAGCACAACGCCTCACGAAGTTTTAAAAAGAGGTGCGCTGCCAGAGATGAGAAGAGATGGAGCACCGCCACAACATTACACATTTCAAAATCAATGATTATGTAAGGCTATCACGTTCGCGAAATAAATTCGCGAAGGGATTTGAGCAAGGATGGACACGTGAGATTTTAAAGTTCGTGCTATGAGAACTAAAGGTGAGATAATGATGTATTACATTGAAGATTTGAATGGGGAAGAGATCGCTGGAGGCTTTTACCGCGAGGAGTTGCAGAAAGTGACATTTCAAAACCTATATAAAAGCTGCTGCAATAATGAAGCTTAATTAGTATGGAACATGGCGCCTAGCCACTTCTATGTCACAGTCCCGTCCTCTTCTTCTCTCTCTGTACATCCTAACAACACCCTCGCCAACTTTGTGACAGAACTCCACGGACCCATTGAATTGGAACGTGATTCGTATGAGGTGGGCTTATGTGAACTCCAGTTAGCCACCAAATTTTTAACTCTTGAAAATGAGCAAATCATATTTCTGATCCTTAGAAGATTCGATCAGTGCGAAAAATTAGGTATAACCTAAGACAATACTATGCGTTCAGTCCTGTTCGGTGAGGAACGGTACTATAGCACAAATGTATCGCTAGGAATCGGGCATTATGATACAGCCATGGACATTGTGACGGGGTTAAACAAGAGTCTGTAAAAGTCTTACCTGACAGACGATTTACTTTTTGAAGTCGTAAACATAGACACGCCTGCAGGGCCGATATAGTGCAGCTCTCCAAAGAGATACCTTTCACGAGGCACAGCATGACTTGTCTAGCTTAATGTATGAATTGAACATGGAGAAATTGGGTGAAAGCTCTCCGCCCTCAGACATATGCTATATTTACAGCAATATCGTAGAGCACCAATTTGTTGGGGACACCCAGGCGCGCCTGCTGCCCATTGCACACATCCCCAACCATAGAGGGAAAAGTTTGAGCATTATATATGAGAAGCCCCATTATGTGAATGTTGCGACTAATCTATTAACCAACATCTCGATATATATAAGGACGATTGAGGAAAAAAATTTCCCATTCGGTAATGGGAGCTTAACAGTGACATTACACTTTCGTCGTTTATAATGACTCGAAGGCCATTCACAGTCTACCGATGAGTGAGATACCAGCGTGGGAGTGGACTTGCATCCATTTTTTCATCCATACTACGCACCGCTGTCCCACTGTTGAAGAGGGGTGCCAGGTACCTAGGGCGGAAGGGGTTACAAACAGTTTTTAACGCTGCAGAAGACATAATGGGTGGAACTAAGCCTAAAGAAGCTGTTAAAAAACATTTAAAACGTACACGGGACGAAATCATCAAAGATGCAAAGAGAAAAATGCGTGATGGCAGAAAGAAGAGATCTGCCAGGAAGAAGAGGTTACCGTCACATGGCGCTAAACGTAAAAGGAAATCAAAAAAGAAGTGCTCTAAGCGTATGAAACCAATGGGTGATCATTTTTTTAACTGATATAAGCTGAGGACACTGCTCTCACGAATCATAGGCTGACTAATACTTGTCGAGGGAGGTGGCACTATTTCTAACTCGTCATGGAGCGTTTCGTCCATCCGTGTACTTCACAATTTTGTAAATCGGAACTGTCCCTCTTTGATATGCCCCCAACTCAGGTCTCTATTGAGCATAGCGACTTTATTAAAATTAACCCATTAAACACAATTAGTTCGCCGAGTTCCCGGATAGAATTCGTGATACCCAGCTCAGGCCCTTACTTTTTTGACCCTAGCTGCATGCACATGTACGCTAAAATGCGTATAGCCCATTCTGATGGAAAGGACTGCGATGGTAGTTACTCAGCGTACCCTGAAACCAACTTTTTACACACCATATTCAACCAGTGTGAAGTGTATTTAAACCAGGTTAACATCTCGGCAGGAACGGGGTACTACCACCCACGAGCCTATCTGGAAAATGTCCTCAACTTTTCAAAAGAAGCGAAGGACACCTTTTTAACCGCCGATGGATATTACCATACTAAATATGAAAATAGTATAAAGGATAAATTTAAAATTTCTAAAATAAAGATATACGAGTGTTTTGGACGTCTTCATACAGACTTCACATTCCAGGAGAAACTGATTATGAACGGCATCGATCTGAAGTTGAAGCTCAACCGCACGAGTCCTGAGATCTTCATAAATCTGGGGTCTGATCAAGAAGAGGGCCCTGTGATTCACATCATGAAGACGTATTTGCATATACGCTGAGTGAAATTAAGTTCGCCAAAACAAATTGAAATTGAGAAAGACTTAATACACGCCACAGTAAAATACCCAATTAACAGGGTACAGATCAAACTATACACGGTGCCCGCTGGGTTGGCCTCGAAGCAACTAGAAAACGTGGTCCTTGGAGTCCTACCAAAATGGATATTAATTGGAATGCAGGGCCACGCCTCGACGAATGGAAAATATAAAAAGAGTGCATTTAAATTCGAGAATTTTGGCCTTAACAATATTACTCTATACGTAAATGGCATCGCTTTGGGAGGGACCATGATTACGGACTACTCATCAGACGCTGTGTTCCCGCTCTGCGCGAGAGCATATAGTAGTCTGGCTCATAATAATGGCGCTTCTGACGAACTTTGCTTTGATGAAACGCAGAAAGAATTTGTCGAAGAATCTAACATTTATTCATTTGATATTATGCCTGACTTGTCTGCTGGTGCAAATACGCATTTAAGTCCACAGCAGAGTGGGAATATCTCAGTCAGGTTGGAATTTGCCAAACCTATAGACGCGCCTATAAGTGTACTCGTGTACCTCGGATCACAGGAACTAATAGAAGTTGATCGTTTCAGGAACGTGGTCACAGACTTTTAAAATGGACGGGAATACACTCCAGATAGTAATGAAAAATGACCGTTTCACACGCTCAAAATTTATCGATGTGTTTGCGAAGAATGAAATATTGAAGCTGCCAAGTACGAGAAATTGTTACGAGATTATCGTTAATACCGACATTGTGGGGGTGAGGGGATTCATTGGTTTGCAATCTATTTAAAAATAGGGAAAGAATGTACTATTTTGATTCACTCGGCACTCAGCCCTGGAATCATTCTGTGGTTGTGCATTTTATCGCGCAATTACATGTACCTGAGATTGTTTGGAACCCATACCGTTTTCGAGGATATTATAGCAAAACGTGCGGCTTGTATTGCATTTCATTTCTCCTGCTTATGTCAAGTGGGAATGGATTTAT